>JAAGEH010000012.1:26857321-26886238 GCA_011751065.1 Lasiurus cinereus
ACTTCCAAACATCTTCTATGAAGACACATCACCCTAACACCAAACCAGATAAAGACAACACAAAGAAAGAGAATTATAGGCCAATATCTCTCGTGAACATTGATGCCAAAATCCTCAACAAAATTCTAGCAAATCAAATCCAGCAGAACAACAGAAAGATCATACACCATGACCAAGTAGGATTCAACCCAGGAATGCAAGGATGGTACAATATCTGCTAATCAATAAATGTGATACATCACATAAACATATTGAGAGATAAAAATCACATAGGCATATCAATTGATGCAGAAAACGCATTTGAAAAAATCCAACACCCTTTCTTGATACAAACTCTCAGCAAGGTGGGGATAGAAGGATCATACCTCAACATCATAAAAGCCATATATGATAAACCCACAGCTAACATCATACTCAATGGGCAAAAAATAAAACCATTTCCCCTAAGAACAGGAACAAGACAGGGATGCCCACTTTCACCTCTCCTGTTCATTATAGTACTGGAAGTATTAGCCATTGCAATTAGACAAGAAGAAGAAATACAAGGCATCCAAATCGGAAAAGAAGAAGTAAAGCTGTACTTATTTGCAGATGACATGATATTGTACATAAAAAACCCAAAGGACTCCATCCAAAAACTAATAGACTTAATAAATGAATTCAGTGATATAATAGGATACAAAATTAATGCCAAGAAATCTGTGGCATTTTTATACACTAATAGTAAAATTACAGAGAAACTAAAAAAGCAATCCCATTTACCATCCCACCAAAAAAATTAACATACATAGGAATAAACCTAACTAAGGAGGTAAAAGACCTATATGCAGAAAACTACAGGATCCTGAAAAAAGAGATAGAGGGAGACATAAACAAGTGGAAGAGCATACAATGCTCATGGATTGGGAGAATCAACATCATTAAAATGTCCATACTACCCAAAGCAATCTATAGATTCAATGCACTACCCATTAAAATACCAATGATATATTTCACAGACCTAGAAATAACTCTTCAAAGATTCATCTGGAACCATAAAAGATCCCAAATAGCCACAGAAATCCTGAGAAAGAAGAATAAAGTAGGTGGGATCTCAATACCAGATTTCAAACTATATTACAAAGCATCTGTTCTCAAAACAGCCTGGTACTGGCACTAGAACAGACATATAGACCAAGGGAATAGAATAGAGAATCCAGATAACCACCCAAACCACTATGTACTTATAATATTTGATAAATGAGGCATGAACATACAATGGAGCCAAGATAGCCTCTTCAATAAATGGTGTTGGGAAAATTGGACAGATACATGCAAAAAATTAAAATGGACCACCAACTTACACCATATACAAAAATAAACTCCAAATGGATACAGAACTTAAACATAAGATGGAAACCATAAAAATATTAAAGGAATCCACAGGCAGCACAATCTTAGACATATTCCAAAAGAAATTCTTCAATGATACTGCTCCAAAGGCAAGGGAAGCTAAAGAGAAAATAAGCAAATGGGACTACATCAAAATAAAAAGCTTTTGCACAGCAAAAGAAACGATCAACAAAACAACAAGAAAGCCCACTGTATGGGAGAACATATTTGCAAATGTTAGCACTGATAAAGGTTTAATCTCCAACATCTACAGCCAACTTTTACAACTTAATAAAATGAAAATAAATCATACAATAAAAAAAATGTGCCACTGACTAAATAGAATCTTTTCGAAAGACGACAGAAGGAAGGCCAAGAGACACATAAGAACATGTTCAAAGTCACTAATTATCCGAGAGATGCAAAATCAAAACGACAATACGATACCGTCTTATACCTGTCAGAATGGCAATCATCAACAAATCAATAAAGAACAAGTGTTGTCAAGGATGCAGAGAAAAAGGAATCCTTGTGCACTGCTGGTGGGAATGCAAACTTGTGCAGCCACTGTGGAGAACAGTATGGAGTTTCCTCAAACTACTAAAAATGAAACTCCCATTTGACCCAGAAATCCCACTCTTAGGAATATATCCTAAGAACTTAGAAACACCAATCAGAAAGGATTTATGCACCCCTATGTTCATAGCAGCACAATTTACAATAGCTACAATTTGGAAACACCCTAGGTGCCTGTCAGCAGATGAGTGGATCAGAAAACAATGGTACATCTACACAATGGAGTTCTATGCTGCCATTAAAAAGAAAGAATTCTTACCATTTGCAGCAACCTGGTTGCAACTGGAGAGCCTTATGCTAAGTGAAATAAGTCAGTTAATAAAGGAGAAATACCACATGCTCTCACTCATTTGTGGATATTAAAGAACATTATAAACTGATGAACAAAATGATAGATTCAGAGGCAGTAAAGCATCAAACAGACTTGTCAAATTACAGCAGAAAGTTTAAGGAGAGGTGGGGTAGATAAGAGATCAACCAAAGGACTTGTATGCATGCATATAAGCATAACCAATGAACACAAGACACTGTGGGGGGGTTGGGGTATATATGAGTGTGGGGGGGCAATGGAAAGTTATGTATACATATAACACAATAAAAAAAAAGAGGAAAAAAAAGTAAAAAAAAACAAAAAACCAGCATGATATTGGCAGAAAACCAGACAGATCAATGGAACAGAACTGAGAGCTCAGAAATAAATGCTCATGTACATGGCCAAATGATTTTCAACAGAGGAACCAAAAACATACAATGTCTACAATAAAATGTCTTCAATATATGGTGCTGAGAAAATTGGAAAGCCACATGTAAAAAAATGAAACCAGTCTACTGTTTGTCCAACATATAAAAAAGTTAACTCAAAGACCTAAATATAAGATTTGAAGCAATAAATTACATGGAAGAAAATATAGGTATTAAATTTATAGACCATTGTTTTATATATAATTTTATAAATTTGATCCCAAAAGCAAAAGAAATAAAAACAAAAATCAATGATTGTGACTATATCAAATTAAAAAGCTTCTGCACAGTAAAAGATAACCAGCGAAATGGGATAAGATATTTGCATGCAGCTCTGACAAGTGGTTAATATAAAAAATATATTAAGAACTCATACAACTCAACACCAAAAAAACAAACAACCCAATTACAAAATGAGCAGGTGCTCTAGCTGGGTGGTTCAGTTGATAGGACTGTTCTACTGTCCATCAAAAATGTTGGGAGTTTGATTTTCAGTCAGGGCACATACTAAGGTGCTCTCTCTCTATTGCTCTCTCTCTCTTTCTATCTTTCTCTCTCTCTCTCACTCACACACCCTCCCTCCCTTCTACTCTCTCTAAAAATGGGAAAAAATCCTCAGGTGAGGATTAAAAAAAAGCTGGGGTGGGGAAATGGAGAGAAGACCTGAAAAGACACTTCTTCCAAGTGCGTATATAAATGGCCAAGAAACATAAAAAGATGCCCCACTTCACCAGCTAATAAGGAAATGCAAGTCAAAACTCTAATGAGATGCCACCTCACACCTGTTAGAATTGTTATTATCAACAAGACAAATAACAAGTGTTGGAGAGGTTCTGGAGAAAAAGAAACCCTCTTTCACTGATGGTGGGAAGATAAACTGGTACAGCCACTATGGAAAATAGTACGGATGTTCCTCAGAAAATTAAGAATAGAGCTACCATATGACCAAGCAACCCTCCATTGGGTATTTAACCACCAAAATTGGAAAAAATTATGTGCTAGCTATATGACCCCTATTTTTATTGCAGACACAAAAACAACTGAAATAACCTTTGACAGATGATTGAATAAAGAAAACATCATACATATACACAATGAAATACTACTCAGCCATAAGAAAAGATGAAGTACTGCCATTTGTAACAACATGGATGGATCTTGGGAATAATATGCTATGCAAAATAACTCATACAGAAAAAGTCCAAGAGCCATATGATTTCACTCATTTGTAGGATATCAAACTGAAACCAACAAAGGAATAAACAAGACAAAAAATTAAACTTATGGAAAACAGTATGGGAGGGAAGTGGAAGGAGAATAAAGGGTTAAAGAGGGTCAATGGAGGAAGATTAGACTAGGTTGGAGAAAGATTAGACAGAAGGTAATAGAAAAAGTTTAGAATGGGTTGTGGCCACTCAATGCAATATACAGATCATGTATCATAGAGTTCTTGAAACCCATATAATCTTATTAATCAATATCACCCAATAAATTTATTTTTTATTTTTATTTTTTTAAAATATATTTTATTGGTTTTTTACAGAGAGGAAGGAAAGAGAGTTAGAAACATCAATGAGAGACATCATAGCTGCCTCCTGCACACCCCCCACTGGAGATATGCCTGCAACCAAGGTATATGCCCTTGACCGGAATCAAACCTGCGACCCTTCAGTCCGCAGGCTGACGCTCTATCTACTGAGCCAAATCAGTTTCAGCTCACCCAAGAAATTTAATTAAATAAATAAAGTGCACTGGAAGAATATAACAATGTCTGCATATAGAGGCAATGGAGGAAAATACTACCTTTCTATTAGAATTTAAGAAAATGTGGGTAAAAATAGATTAATTTAAATACTCATGTACTAGATACTGATAAATAACTTTGGGTAACAGATATAAAAAGGGTTCAAATATGTAATTTCTTTCATTTGATACAGGTGAGTTGTTTCCTTACAATTCTTTTATGAAAATTTATGGATGCCAATTTGTTGTACTAATGTTTCATATTAACTTTTATGTTTTTCTCTCAAAAGTTATCTGTATCTACATCAATACATAGTGTGTATATATATATATATATATATATATTTAAAAATATATATATTTTATTGATTTTTTTACAGAGAGGAAGAGAGATAGTTAGAAAAATAGATGAGAGAGAGACATCGATCAGCTGCCTCCTGCACACCCCCCACTGAGGATGTGCCTGCAACCAAGGCACATGCCCCTCACCGCTCTGCTCAGGGACCTTTGTGTCTGCAGGCCGGCGCTCTATCCAGTGAGCCAAACCAGCTTCGGCCATAGTATATTTTAATGTTCACTTTTAAATAATTTAGTATGGGATATGCTGACAAAAAATGAAATGATTATAAAATACTATAACATATTTGAAGTATCTCTTACTTTGATGAAGGTTTATTTATTAACTTTTGATTTGAAGCCTATTTGGAAGATAGCTTATCGCTTGTAATAACAAAACCCCATGTTAAATAACAAATAAAAGGGGAGAAGGTTCGTGTTTGCTACTGGTTTTGTTTGTTTTACAATTAGTTAAATTCAAAGTATTCAAAACATACTCTTTTTCCAGATTTTGATGTTTCTACATAGATCACAGATGTACAAGTTTTTACATATAAAGCTACTGATTTCATAATTGGGTAAATATGATATATGAATGAAGCTATAACACTTCCAACAATGTTTTTAATCAATATTTTCATCTTACAAGGAAGTTGAAAATAAATCTTAAAAAATGAAATGACATTTTTAAAATCCATTTTTGTTAAAGATACCGAATCTGTCAGAGAATTCTGCAATGCATAAGAAAAATAAAAGCTAGGCAAAAGACAGAATTTGGAAGGAAACAGGGATAAAAGGTAAACATCACAGCAGTAGTCAGAGAACACACACATTGTCAGGAATAGATAATTAAATTCTGAATTGTGTCTATAAGCACATTGTGCTGTGCTGCATAGGCATATATTTTTCTGGTGTTCCTTAAATTGTATTCTTAGGCAGAAAAACTGTGAACTTCTGGAAACCAACAATTCACCAGGGCAATTAACTTGTGCCAATATCACTAACTGAACACAACATAGTGCCAATGTCCACTTTAACCAATTCCTGACAGCAAACCCAAATTGGCTAGACCTTCACAAACCAAGACTAGTGAGACATACAGAACATCAGCAGGACCAAAAAATCAGTTTGTTTTGTTTGTTTGTTTGTTTGCACATTAACAACAGAATTTGGAATGCCATAAATAATTTTTTCAATCTGCCCAATTAAGTTAACCATTGATATTTCTCCCCCCAACAAACATATTTCTGACATCACACAGTGTGCAGAAAACTTACAGATCGGTTTAGGATTGTGATTCTGTGTTAATTGTTATGTGTGCATATTGTATGCATCATGCAAAACACAATAACCATGGGGCTACCAAGACCAACTCTTCCAAAGAAATTCTTCAGTCCAAGAAGCCTTGGTCATTTAATAACAACTAAAATCATCCAAAACTTATTCCAGTAACTTCAAGATCCAGTGCTCTGATGAGCTCCAAGTCTGGCCTTCTCTAGCATAACAGTTTTCCCTTCATGTCTCTTGGTTGTAACAAGATTTTGCTTTGACCATCAATTGCATTAGGTAACTAAAATATTTTTTATAATAATTTTCAATCATTTCTTCAAATATATGTAGAATCCTAATATTTTAAAAAAATGTTATTTGGGGAAAAATAATGCACATATTCAATCACACTTGTGTCAACAACTCCCATAATACAAAAATAAATTGCATGATTATACAATACTCTACCCAAAGGAGCACAAATTCCTAATCTCCTACTTTCTTCAGACTACACCTTCACTCTCCAAATAAGATTGATGACTCCACTTGGGACTTGCATTACTGGGCAGTGAGGGAACTTTCCTCAGAAAGGAGAACATGTATCTAAGTCTGACAGAGTTCTGACATATTTTCTTCTAGAAAGGATGGGAAGATTGAGAATGACCTTAAGTCCCCTTAAGACTCTTTTGATGGGAATCAGTGAAGCAAGTTTAAGGTGTGTCACTTTTTGCTGCTTTATCAGTACTATCTAAGATAAATTTCACCTTCTTAGCTTCAATATGTCAGCATTTTGAGTGATAATGCAACACATCATTTCAAATAGAAGTGGATCATAGTGCTTTGCCAAAACAAATTGTTTTGATGATTTTATGAGATCTATACAAGCTTTAATTCTCTCAGTGTGATTTCAATAATTTTGTAAGAAGAAATGACCTTAAGGGGATCCAGGCCACCTAATTTTTAACACTTTCTGTGGCTGAAAGCCTGTTTCAATATGAATTCTGCATTTTATACAGCAGTTAAGAAAGAGTACTTCATGTGCTACTACTGAGTTCTCCCTGAATGTACTTTATAATAATTGCTTTTAGTAAAAGGAGTATATGTCACAGAAATAAAAACTTAACAGAAGAAACAATCTTTTTATCTTTTTCTGCACTTATTTTTTTTTATCATGTATCCTTCTAATTCTGTTCTTTTGTGTGTTTTAACTTCTCTGACAATGGTGCAGAATGCTAAAAAGGCATATCTTGATTCAATGTCAGGTAATAATAGCTTTCTCTGTAATGATCAACATAGAAGCTAAATATTAACCATTTTTAAATTTTACTTTTTGACGTTGCTGGCAGTAATCTAATACAATGTCAATGTAAAATTCCTTTTTAATATTCATGTACACGACTATATGAATATACAAAATTTCTCATGCTTTAACACAAAAGAACAAATAATATAGAAAGGATCTCACCTTGAATTTTACTCTTATCTTTTCTGAAGTGTGTGGATATTTCAAAGTAACATATTCTCCTGTGTATGCTATATCTAGCTCAATTTCAAAATCTTTGACAATAGCTAAATGTAATTGAGTAATATATAATGCATTAACCTTCACAATAAATGTTTTTGTCATAATTGGCTTTTCAAACACTGAATACTTTACTTAACAATTATTTTCCTTCAGATCATTTTAAATATATGATTTCTGTTTCACTTTTGTTTAAACAAAAGATTGGTCACCAAGAAATATTTTAACCCCTGCTCTACTCTATTTGTGTTTGGCCTGACTTTTTTTTTCTCCCAGCAATAATATAACCAGTCTTTAAGTGCTCCTCAGTATCACACTTTATGTTAATAAATACTTTTTCAACCTTAAATATTTGCTCTCTACACCCTACATCTAAACCCAATCTTACCATTTTGTGGATAAATTTTACCAAAAAACTCAGTAGTAGATATAGAGGATGGGATTATAACACTTAGTAATGCAAACTATAATTTAAAATACTGATTAAATTATTTTTTTCATCTCCACACATACCTAAAATACTATTGGTAACCAGATTTATTGCTAGTCACTAAACACTCTAGAGCATTTAAGTATTCTAAGCACTCTAGAAAAATTATATTTAATAAAAGTTTATTTTTCTAGAAGTTACTACTTTACAAAATTAAAGAAATTAATCAAGAAAACTATCATATTTATTGGCTAATGTTTTATTATGCCTATTGTTTTCTGTTATAAAAATAAAATAAATTCAGACCTATTAAGTTTAATGTTACTGTTTCTTTTGTAAGAATTCAATTTATATAACTGTTCTTCTTAAGCTCTTTGGTCCATGCTGTACTTGTCCATCCCATTATACTGCTGCTCCCATAATTATCCATATATTTTACTCATTTTCTGAACAATCAGTTCTCAATGTAATCCCAACTATGTTGTTTTTCTAATCTGCTATCTATTGTTTTCCATCATGATGCCACATATTATCTTTATGTTTCCTCTCTCATATACGACTAGAGGCCCATTACAGGAAGATTCCTGCAAGAATAGGGCTTCCTTGGGCTTATTCCTGCAAGAATAGGGTTTCCTGCAGTTGGAACAAAGCAGAGAAAAGAGCGAAGCTCAATGAGGAAGGCTTTGCTTCTTTCTCCGCCACCCCACCTGCTTCCCTCCTGGCTCTGTCACCCTGCTTGCTTTTCTGCAGCTTCTGCCTTCTGAAGTGCTTAGCTTCTTTTTGCCTTGTCTTCAGTTTTCACTCCCTGCCTGCATATGCAAATTAACCACCATCTTTGTTGGGTTAATTTGCATGCTAGCTCTGATGGGCTGGTGAGTGTAGTGGAAAGATAGTCAATTTGCATGTTTTACTTTTATTAGTGTAGATGGTTCCACTAATAATCCAATGTTATATTGATATTAGCCTCCATCTTATCCTCCTGAGACTGTTTCTAAGTGTTATTTGTACAAATATTTACACTTTTTTTTCTTCTCATAAAGTATTTGTTATTTGAACTAATAGTAAGATAGTTTTCTCTCCATTGTATTGATAGCTTATAGCTTGTTAGGTTCTAAACAGGTTAAATCACATATTTAAGCAATAAATAAAAATAAGAATAATGGTTTCCTTAAAATTGATATTTTTAGGAACAAAATCATGTCACATATAAATGTTGTGTGGAAAAAAAAGAAGAATGTCCCCTAGAAATAAAATTTTTAAAATATTAAAGGCCTATCTCAAGAAAAATCTTTTTTTTTAAATATATTTTATTGATTTTTCACAGAGAGGAAGAGAAAGGGACAGAGAGCCAGAAATTTGATAAGAGAGACATAGATAAACTGCCTCCTGCAGGCCCACTACTGGGGATGTGCCCGCAACCCAGATACATGCCCTTGACTGGAATCCAACCTGGGACCTTTCAGTCCCCAGGCTGACGCTCTATCCACTGAGCCAAACCAATTTCAGCCCAAGGGATTTTTTTTTAATTAAATAAAATAAGCAAACATTTAACCAGACTCATTAAGGGAGTAAAAGAGAAAGAGAGAACCCAAATAAATAAAAAGAGGACTGAAAGAGCAGAAGTAATGATTGACACCAAATAAATACAAATGATTATAAGAAAGTAATGCCAACACATTGAACAATCTGGAAGAAATGGATAAATTTCTAGAAACATAAAATCTTCTAAAACCAAATCAGGGAGAATCAGAATCTGAATAGAGAGATTACAAGCAGTAAAATTGAAGCAGTAATTAAAAGACTCCCAACAACAACAACAACAACAACAGCAGCAGCAACAACAACAACAAAAAACACATGGAACAGATGGTTTTAGAGGTGAATTTTATGAAATATTCAAAGAAAAACTAACACTTTGCTTCTCAAATTATTCAAAAGAATTCCAGAGGAGAAAGACTACGAAGCTCATTCTTTGATACCAGCATTATCCTAATTCAAAAACCAGATAAAGACACAACAAAGGGGAAAAAGAAAACACATTAAAGGCTAACATAAGAGTCTACAATCCTCAATAAAATATTAGCAAATTAATCCAGCAATGCATTAAAATATCATGCACCATGATCTACTGGGATTTATTTTGTGAGTACAAGGTTGGTAATATATCCACAAGCAATAAATGTGATATACCACATAAACAAAATAAAGGCTAAAAACTAATGATCATGCCCTTGCCAGTCTTGTTCAGTGGTTAGAGGTTAGTCAGCACACTGAAAGATTGTGGGTTCAATTCCTGGTCAAGGGCATGTAGCTGGGTTGCAGTTACAATATCTAGCCTGGTTGGTCTTGTTCATGAGCCAAAAAATTGATTCTCTCTCTTTCTCTATCCTTCTCTTCTACTTTCTGTAAAAAATCAATGGGAAAATATTCTCCAGTGAAAATTAACAAAACAAAACAAAACAAAAAAATTTTACCTGACCATATCAAAAGATGTAGGAAAAGCATTTGATAAATCCAGCACCAGTCTGTGATAAAAATCACAAACACACAGACACACACACACACACACACACACACACACAGAGGGACCAGAACTCAACATATTAAAGAGCATATATAACAAACACACAGCCAACATTATACTCAATGAGCAAAAACTAAAAAAAAAAAATCCCCTTAAGATAGGGAATAAGACAGGTATGTTTGTTTTCAACACTCTTATTCAGCATTGTATTAAAAGTCCTAGCCACAGCAATACTACAAGAAGAAGAAATAAAAGGCATCTGAATTGGAAAGTAAGAAGTAAAACAGTCATTGTTTGCAGATGATATTATTCAATATATATAGAACCATAAAGATACCACCAAAAAAACTACTAGAGTTGATAAATGAATTCAGTAACTAAACAGAGATCAGTGCAGTTTTATAGAATAATAATAAACTATCAGAAAAGGAAACTAAAATGAAAATAATCCCATTCACAATGGCTTTAAAAAGAATAAAATACATAGGAATGAATTTAACCAAGCATGTAAAAGACCTATACTCAATAGAAAAAAGAAAAAAAAAAGATTCATGGACACAGACATCAATACAGTGATTGCCAGAGGGAACGAGGATGTAAGGTGAAGGTAAAGAAGGTGACGGAGAGAAAATCATGATAAAAGGAGACTTGATTTGGGATAGTGAACACACAATTCAATATGCAGAATATGTATTGTGGAATTGTATACCTAAAACCTGCATAATTTTATTAACCAATATTTTCCCAATAAATTAAATAAAAAGATTATGATGTTCCCCCTAACCTCCAAAAAGAAGGATCTGTACTCGAAAATTATTATATGACTCTGTAGAAAGAAATTGAGGAAAATACAAATAAGCATATAACATGTTCATAGACAGGAAGAATTAATATCAATAAAATGCCCATACTACCAGAAATAATCTAAAGGTTCAACACAATTCCTACCAAGATATCAGTGGTATATTTCACATTACTAGGTCAAATATTACAAAAATATTATGTAGAACCATAGAAAACAGTAACAATATCCTTGATAAATAAGATTAAAGTTAAAAGAACCACACTATCTGATTTCAAACTATACTTCCAGACCATAGTAATAAAAACCGCATGGAACTGACATTAAAACAGACATATGAATCAAAGGAACAGAGTAGAGAACGCAGAAGTAAACCCACGACTTTATCGTCAATTAATATTTGACAGAAGAGGCAAAAGCATACAATGGACTAAACATAGTCTATTCAATAAATAATGCTTGGAAAATTGGACAGATAGATGCAAAAAAATATGAAATTAGACCATCTTCTTCCACCATACACAAGAATAAATTCAAAGTGGATTAAAGACTTAAATGTTAGACTTGAAACAAACAATAAATCTTAGAAGAAAATATAGGGAATAAAATCTCAGACATTTCTCATAGCAATACTTTTCCTGATATTTCTTATTGGGCAAGAAAAACTAAACAAATAAATAAACAAATGAGACTACATCAAATTGAGAGCTTTTTTGCACAGCAAAGGAAACCATTAACAAATGGGAGAAGGTATTTTGCTGATACATCCGATAAGGAATTAATAAGCAAAATTTATAAAGAATTTATAAACTCAACACCAAAATAAATAAACAATCCAATTAAAAAATAGGCTATGGTCCTATATAGACACTTCTCCAAACAGGACATAGAGATGGCCAATAGACATATCAAAAGATGCTCATCATCACTCATCATAGAAATGCAAATTAAACCACATGAGATATCACCTCACACCTGTCAGAATGATTGTCATTAATAAATTAACAAAGAACAAGTTTTGACAAGGATATGGATAAAGGGAACCCTTGTGAACTGTTGGTGGGAATGCAAATTAGTGTAGACACTGTGGAATGCAGTATGGAGTTGCCTCAAAGAATTAAAAATGGAACTGCAGTGTGAGCCAGCGATTCCACTTCTTGGAATTCATCAGAGGAAACCTGAAACACTAATATGAAAGTATATAAGAACCTCTATGTTCATTGAAACATTATTTTTACAGTAGCCAAGATTTGGAAGTGGCCTAAGTGTCCATCAGTTAATGAGTGAATAAAACAGTTATATCATGTTTACACAACAGGATACTACTCAGCTGTAAAAATTAAGAAAAATGTACCCTTTTGACATCATGGATGGACCTGAACTTACATTAAGTGAAATAAACCTGTCAGAAAAAGACAAGTATCATATGATTTTACATGTGGAATCTAATGAACAAACTAAACTAGCAAGCAAAATAGAGACAGACTCATCAAGAACAGGCAGACAGGTCTGGTCAGTAGGAGGGGTTAGGAAGGTGGAAGGATTGAGCAAAAAAATGGGATTATGTATTTTATTTCATATTTTTCATCATCATTTATCCCCCCTTTACCATTTTCCACCTTCAACAATATTCTCTACCCATATTCCCCCACCCCATAATCACACACTGTTGTCCATGAGTTCTTCCACACACTGTTGTCCATGAGTTCTTTGTTGAATAGTTTTAAACAAAACATATTTTGAGGCTTGCTACATAGAAAACATTACATAAGCTATGCAACTATCTGAGTATAAGGGGATGTTTCACCGTTAAACATCTCTCCTTTAAGTCATGATGATGAATATAAAATGTAGGTTTTCATGTATTAACTTGGCCTGATTGTATCCCGATGAGGCAGGATATGATCTGAAGAGGTGTAAAGGCATTCCTAGATCTTACCTTGCTTTTTCTGAATATTGTTTTTAGTCATCACTTACAATCAATAGTAAAGTTTGATATAGGTAGAATTCTTGGTTGGCAAAGATTGGATTTGATGTTCTGATACTTTGTTGTATTTTGTCCATAAATGCTGCATTTTTGCTTAAGAAATCTGTGTAATCCATATCTTTCTATCCTTTTCTAATGAATGTTTTAATTATTTTATTTCAATTAGTTAAAATTAAACTGAAAGGAATATAGTTACTGATAATACTTAGATAATTTATAATTCACTTGATTGTTCTCTAGAAATATTAGTTAAGAGCAGGTTGTTCTTTACTCTGAATTTCTATAATAAATCCATAAAATTCAAAGTAAAGTCTTAACTAGGTACTATCTTGTTTTATATTTTAATTACTTTAATAATAACTATCATACTTCATTCATTACCAAAGTAGAAATTGCAAACCTTCTTCCTTAGTCCCCCACTATTTTACCATCCAGAGGGCACTATGCCAATCTCACCCTACAGAGGTTCAGTGTATGAAAAATGAATATTTATAATTAAAATATAGCTTGTCACACAGAATGAGCACCTGATTCCATTTATGAGGACCAGGTGGATGTTTATTCAGGCATGTTTGATGTACCAGCAGGAATTATTTTAGTTAAATATCAATGTCATTGTCATTAGAGAAGACTAAAACAAGAGTAAAAGGCACACATACACACGTGCAAACACACACACGTGACACAGAAACTTAAGGTATCTGAATTGAACCAGATTTGCAAAAGGATGGGTTCAATTTGTCTGGATTACCTAAAGTCAGCGGAAGGAGCCTGAGAATTGACGAAGACAGTCTGACCTATGTTGTTACACTGAAATGTGCAATTCCTGCAAATGCCATTATTCTTGCATTTTCTCTGGGTGAATGAGAGATCATATCATTTTTTGAGAGTTGAGGGTTAGGAGACAAAACTGACTAAAAATACATATTTGTCTGCATTTATTATATACTATTTTGAACTAACAAGTTAGAGCAGTTATTTTAATGAAGGATATTATACAAAATAAATATTTATATTAATCACCAAGGTAAATATTCATAATTGGAGGGGGAGAGGGAATATGAATGGCCTATTTAAATACATTTTTATTTTAAAAAAGACTCAAGGATATCATGATTTGTAAATGAATATGTGTTTTCACAAAAAAAATTAGAGCAACTTAATGTAGGTAAAATTAAGGCATATTTTAGTACCAAAATATTACTCTACAGCATAGTATATCAGCAATCGTTTACATTGACTGATGTAGATAATTAATCTAATTTCTCCCCTGCTTCATTTTGTGTTCTATTAGATTTCTTATTCAAACTTTCAAGTCACAAATCTAATTTAAAACCTCTTAACTAGTCTAATGCATAATGTGTTCTATCTTCATTCAGTGTTTAGAAATGAGCACCAAAGATGGAATACTAATTTGCTTCAAAGCATGCAAAACACTCAATAATCAAATAATAAAATACTGGATCCAGCACTTCTTAATGACATCATCAAATGAGTTCAATGCCTTGAAATGTGAGCACAAATTTACAAAAGAACAAAGAAGAATAAAATGATGCAAGTGAAAGGGAAAATTTTGCTAACCCAAACCATATATTAGGATGTTGTCCAAAATGGTCTTTATTCATGATAATAGGACTAAAACTAACAAGGCAAGTTTTGATTTAAAGCTTTACTTAATGTTGCCATTTTACTATTGCCCACTCTCTATATTCTCTTTATATGTATCTTTCTCTTTTACCCAGTTTCTTTCTTCTCTTCTCTCTTCTCTCCTCTCTCTCTCTCTCTCTCATATAGGCACACATAATTATCATTATTTAGATTTAACATTTGAAGTTATATTCCAGAGTCTCTTTGTAAACATTTGTGTTGTATCTTAATGGAGGAAGGGGCTTTCTTTTTTTAATTTCCCAGCTATGTTCACAACTCCGTTAGTAAAATAAAGTTTATTTTTAATTTTCCCTCTTGAATTCAAAGTAAATTAAACACACACACAAACATTTCATAAAATGAAGAAATAGGATATGTCAGAAAAATTAACCATGTACTGAGTGATTAAACTATTTGTGTAACAATGTCATTTCTATTTTGTTTAAACGTAATACAATTTACCAGACCATAAAGAACGCCTTAGAAGAAATGGCTGCTTTCCAGGCAATGCTATTCTGGTGCTGATTACAATATATCCTGACACCTATGACAGTTTTATAATTCTTCTATTCTGTGTTAGGAAGTGTCCTTATTTTGATGAAGGTTTTCTCCTAGGAAAAGGCACTGGAGTTTTGTGGAATGAAAGAAGGATAAACAGTTTGATGGAAAAAAACAATTATCACTATGTGATGCAAACTTGTTGCTAATTTGTTTTATGTGAATATTAGAGGCCCAGTGCATGAAATCTGTGCACGGGGGAGAGGAGGGGAGGCTGTTCCTCAGCCCACCCTGCACCCTCTCCAATCTGGGACCCCCTCAAGGATAACTCTTCTAACTTGTTAGTTCAAAATAGTATATACTAAATGCAGACAAATATGTATTTTTAGTCAGTTTTGTCTCCTAACCCTCAACTCTCAACAGTCCTACTGTTGATTTACAAGGATCGGCCCTAAACCAGCAGTTGGACATCCATCTTGCAATCTGGGACTGCTGGTTCCTAACCTCTTATCTGCCTGCCTGCCTGCCTTGTTGTCCCTAACCACTCTGCCTGCTGGTCTGATCATCCCCAACTGTTCCCCATGCCAGTGTGCATGCCCCTAACTTCTTCCCCTGCCAGCCTGCTCACTCAAAACTGCCCTCTGCACTGGTTTGCTCATTCCCACTTTTCCCCCCGCACACTGGTCTGCTCATTCCCAACAGCCCTCTTGCTGGCCTGCTCACTTCAAACTGCACCCCTCCCCCCACTGTCCTGATCACCTCCAACTGACTTTCACTGATGGCCTGCCTGCTCATCCCCAACTGGCCTCCCTGCTGGTCTGCTTACCCGCAATGGCCCTGCCTCCCACCTGCCTGATCATCCACAACTGCTATACCTTCCTGGCCATGCCCCAGGTGACCCAGGCTCCTAGACACTCCTTTTTTTCCCCTTTCTTTTTTTTTTCAGGACCTCTTTGAGTGGAGGCCAGGGCCAGCTGGAACCAGGTATCTAGGATTTATTTATGTTCTATAATTGAACCTTTGGAGCCTTGAGTGGATGCCAGGGCCAGCCAGGGCAGGAGGGAAACTTGGCTTCCTCCATTGCCAGGGGTAACCCAAGCCTCTTGCTTGCTCCAGCTCCATATGGCTTCCATCTTTGTTGGGCTAATTTGCTTACTTACTCCTGATTGACTGGTGGTGTAGTGGAGTGATGGTAAATTGCATGTTTCTCTTATATTAGTGTTGATGGGAACGTATCTTAAAAGACCTTTATATCAGGAATTAGAGGAGATTTTATTACACATGAAAATATGGTAGAAAATATAAGGAAGATAATTATATTTGCAAAAATATGTCATATTCTTAATATAATATTTTTATTTCTGCTTTTATTAAAATGGAAATATAGTATTTATCATGTCATATGCAATTCATGGATTCCTAAAAATTGTATTCACATATTTTTTTACTAAGTGTTCTCTAAGAGGATTTTATAAGTAATGAAAACGTTTAGTCACCACTATTGATAAACTACTATTCAAAGCATATAGCCACGTTGTTTAGCCTAAGGTAATATTTATTAAAATTACTGTACTCAAATCTATGTAATGTCTGACATATAATATTCTGAACAGTTTGCATAGTCTACTTACTTTATATAATGTGTTTTGCATTGTAAGTAATAGGCTATCAAATATTGGTGCATCATTTTCTTTTCATAAAGTGTAGTTATTTTTAAAGTACATTTTGATTAACATACTTAATATTCACATACAACAAAGCTAAGGTATTAAGACCCTTATCCTTAATATGACATTAACATTTACCTTTCAAACAGAATTAGCTATGACCTATGGAGTGATTTGAATTCAGGCATTTAGTAGGCTAACTCATGACAGACTTTATTGGCCAAGCTTAAACCAGCTTCTGGTTATTCATTAATCATTATAAATGAACTTGTAGTTTCTGAATTAAAATAATACATCAGAGTTATTCCTAAAATATTTATCTTCAAAGTTTGAAAATAAGTAGGAATGGGAAATATAAGCAAAATTTGAGGCAAAAATACAAACATGTGAGAACATAAGATGGAGGCTTATATGAAGTATTCATTACAATTTGCAGTTGCTAGTCTTTAACATTTGCACAAAGTTTAAGAAGTCATTTATAAATTCAATATAAAGTGCATAGATTTAGATTTTCATCTTCTTAGGCTATCACATTTCCCAATAAATATCATGGTGACCCATCTTGCATCATTAACTAACTGGTATCTAAAGTTCATCTGCTGGTGCTATAATAAATAGCCTAAGGACAGGCTATATGGGAATGCATAGCACACTAAGTAAGCTTTTGAATGCATAGAACTAATAATTTTATACTTTCATAGAGAAAAAATTGTTTAAAATAAATAAAAAATTTAAAGGGAGGTAGTGAAGATTAATATAGAAAATAAATATACTACTGCATACATTTCAATAATTTTACTATGAAACACTGCTATCTCCCTACCTATAACCCACTAAATTACTTCCCAACATACTTTCTGCAAAGATGCAGAATAAAGGAAACAGAAGTGATTAATAAAATGAACACATGTATTTTCTTATTATTCTCTCACAAATGTGCAAAAGTTTATTGCAAATAATACTGCAGTTTTATCTCATACTTCATTTTTTAAGGAACCTTGCAAATAATACTGAACTAGAAGTAGAATTAAAAAAATCTTTATAAAGTAAAATAAAACTGCTATTTTCTTTTACAAGTGTACCAATCAATGAGGAAACACATTTTGAAAAGACAGAAGGTATTATTACTACTGAAAATAAAGTATTTCCACCATTAAACACTAAAACTATGTAATATACTAGAGGCCTGATACACGGAATTCATTCACCCTCTCCAATCTGGGGTTGTCCAATCTGGACTCTCAAGGGATGTCCAACTTGCCTTTTGGGATCGGGTCTAAACAGGCAGTTGCACATCCCTCTCACAATCTAGGGCTGCTGGCTCTGAATTGCTTGCCTGCCTGACTGCCTGATTGCCCCTAACCACTTTTGCCTGCCAGCCTGATCACTCCCTAACCACTCCTCTGCCAGCCTGATCGACACCTAAATGTTCCCCTGCTGGCCCGATTGCCTTTAACTATCCTTCCTTACAGAACTGGTCACCCCCAGCTGCCCTCCCCTGCTGGCCCAGTCACCCCTAACTGCCCTCCCTTGCCAACCTGGTCACCCTCTTACTGTCTCCCCTGCAAGCCTAGTCACCCTCAACTGTCCTTCCCTGATGTCCTGATCATCCACAACTGCTCTCCCCTGCTTGCCATCTTGTGGTGGCCACCTTTGACCACATGGGGGCAGCCATCTTGTGTGTTGGAGTGATGGTCAATTTGCATATTACCTTATTTTTATATAGGATAGTTTTAGAGAGCATAATGTAAATTGGTCAATATGCTAAATACTTTTTATTTATTAAAATATATTACCTTCATTAGCCTCATGCAATTGGCAATATTTTATTTATAGCTAATTTTCTTAAGGCATCTTGGAGTAAGTGGTAGACTTATAAATAAAATGCAGACACCATACCACCAGAATGTATACTCTTAAGCCTAAGAAGTATCAATTAATTTTAGTGACTAAAAAGAAACAGAGGTAATTTATTATACTATTTTAGTTGAATAATCAAACATGATATTACTTTATAATGGTTTGGGTAAAAAGACACATCTGGGTTTATTTATGTATAAATGTTTATAGGGCATTATGTATCATATATAGAATATAAGTAGAGAATATGAGCAAGATAAATTTAATCATTATATAATATATAATCTTTTAAATATAAAAATGTAGAAATGTTAGCCACTATCTCCATTCTTGTAAATATGCATGTATTTTTTGTCTGAAATCCAACAATTGGAGTGCAATGTTGGTTAGAGAAGAGGAAAGAATGATCTAGAACACTAATTGAAAAAAACTTTGTAACAATTTGAAGAGAGCACTTCAACCTAGTATCAATTGACTATCTTCAATTGTCCTCTTGATATAATCTCATGTCCTTTGACTGACGAATAATATATTAGTTTGCAAGTATTTAAATCATTTATATTGTTCAGGTTTTAATCATATTCCATGTGAATCTATCTTACCTAGGGTCAAAATATCTTAGGAAGACACTGTAAGAAGGATTTTTGAAACTGTGAAAGAAGTTTCAAATGAATTATTTAATTTTATTTAAAATAATACAATGAGCTAAATAATTTATTTATGAATGAATTTGATACATATTATTGGGATTTTGAGATTATGAATAAAACTATACTTATAAAGGAGGAACCACTTGCTTAAGATGCTTACAGATGCATGTAGTACAAACTTTGAATGCAAAATATTAAAAGAAGCCAAAGCCCTCATTTAAGGTATCACTGATATTGATGTCTTTGTAAACAAATATATATTTGATAATTTCCTATATTTCCTGTTAACTTGGGGAAAATTTGGAGAATCATACTTCTACTTGTAAAACCAGTTAATATATAGTATATATTTTACTTATTTAATACTTATTTGTAAATTATCTATTATAAGGAAATGGCCTATACCAGTGGTCGGCAAACTCATTAGTCAACAGAGCCAAATATCAACAGTACAAGGATTAAAATTTTTTTTGTAAGCCAAATTTTTTATTTTATTTTATTTTATTTTATTTTATTTTATTTTTTTGTGTTACATGTATACATATCTCTCCATTGTCCCCCCTCCCTGCCAGACCCCCCCCCCCCGCAGTGTTTGTGTTCATTGGTTAAGCTTATAGGCATGCATACAAGTCCTTTGGTTGATCTCTTATCTACCTCACCTCTCCTTAAACGTCCTGCTGTAATTTGACAGTCTGTTTGATGCTTTACTACTTCTATGTCTATCCTTTTGTTTATCAGTTTATACTGTTCTTTATTATCCACAAATGAGTGAGATCATGTGGTATTTCTCCTTCATTGACTGGCTTATTTCACTAAGCAAAAGGCTCTCCAGTTCCAACTAGGTTGCTACAAATGGTAGGAATTCCTTCTTTTTTATTTCAGCATAGAATTCCATTGTGTAGATGTACCATAGTTTTCTGATCCACTCATCTGATGACAGGCAACTAGGCTGTTTCCAAATTCTAGCTATTGTAAATTATGCTGCTATGAACATAGGGGTGCATAAGTCCTATCTGATTGGTTTTCGTAATTTCTTAGGATATATTACTGAGTGGAATTGCTGGGTCAAAAGGCAGTTGCATTATTAGTGTTTTGAGGAAATTCCATACTGTTCTCCACAGTGGCTGCACCAGTTTGCATTCCCACCAGCAGTGCACAAGGGTTCCTTATTCTTCACATCCTCGCCAACATTGTCGTTTGTTGATTTGTTGATGATTGCCATTCAGACAGGTATAAGATGGTATCGCATTGTTGTTTTGATTTCCATCTCTCCAATAACTGGTGACTTTGAACATGTTTTAATGTGTCTCTTGGCCTTCCTTCTGTCTTCTTTGAAACAGGTTCTATTTGGGTCCATTGCCCATTTTTTTATTGGATCATTTATCTTCCTTTTATTAAGTTGTATAAGTTGGCTGTAGATGTTGGAAATTAAACCTTTATCAGTGCTAACATTTGCAAATATGTTCTCCCATACAGTGGGCTTTCTTGTTGTTTTGTTGATCGTTTCTTTTGCTGTGCAAAAGCTTTTTATTTTGATGTAGTCCCATTTGCTTATTTTCTCTTTAGCTTCCATTGCCTTTGGAGCAGAATCAGTGAAGAAGTTCTTTTGGCATATGTCTGAGATTGTGCTGCCTGTGGATTCCTCTAGTATTTTTATGATTTCCCATCTAATGTTTAAGTCCTGTATCCACTTTGAATTTATTTTTGTATATGGTGTAAGTTGGTGGTCCAGTTTCATATTTTTGCATGTATCTGTCCAATTTTCCCAACACCATCTATTGAAGAGGCTATCTTGGCTCTATTGTATGTTCAGGCCTCCTTTGTCAAATATTATATGTGCATAGAGGTTTCGGTGGATATCTGGGTTCTCTATTCCATTCCATTGGTCTATATGTCTGTTCTTGTGTCAGTGCCAGGCTGTTTTGAGAACAATTGCTTTGTAATATAGCTTGAGATCTGGTGTTGATATCCCACCTATGTTATTCTTTCTCAGGATTGCTGAGGCTATTTGCTGTCTTTTTTTTTGTTCCAGATGAATCTTTGAAGAGTTATTTCTAGGTCTGTGAAATACGTCTTTGGTATTTTAATGGGTAGTGCATTGAATCTATAGATTGCTTTGGGTAGTATGGACATTTTAATGTTGTTGATTCTCCCAATCCATGAGCATGGTATGAGACTTTAATACCCCACTATCACCACTGACAAATCCTCTAAACAAAAAAGCAGCAAAGAAACCTCAATCCTAAGTGACTCACTAGACCAGATGGAATAAATTGACCCCAAAGCCACAGAATAGACATTCTTCTCCAGTGCACCTGGGTCATTTTCAAAGATAGATCATATGTTGGGTCATAAGAAAGTCTCTTCAAATTCAAGAAGATAGAAATCATATCAAGCATTTTCTCAGATCACAGTGGCATAAAACTGGAAATCAACTATAATAAAAACAATATAAAGAAATCAAACACATGGAGACTAAACAGCATACTATTAAACAATGACTGGATAACCAGAGAGACAAAGGAAGAAATAAAAAACATCATGGCAACAAATGACAATGACAACACAACAATACAAAATTTATGGGACACAGTGAAAGCAGTCTTGAGAGGGAAGTTCATAGCCTTACGTGCCTACTGCAAAAAACAGGAAACAATGGTAATAAATTTCCTAACCCTACAACTCAAATAGTTAGAAAGAGAGCAACAAGAAAAGCCCAGTGTAAGCAGAAGGAAGAAAATAGTAAAGATCCGAGCAGAGATAAACAACACGGAGACCAAAGAAAAAATTCAAAAGATCAACAAAACCAAGAGCTGGTTCTTTGAAAGGATAAACAAGATTGATGGACTTCTAGCCAGGCTCACCAAGAAGCAAAGAGAGAAGACCCAAATAAACAAAATCAGAAATGAAAGAGGAGAAATAACAATAGACCCCGCCAAAATACAAAGGATTGTTAAAAAATACTATGAATAACTCTGTTCCAACAAATTGGACAACATGCAAGAAATGGACATATTCCTAGAAAAATATAACCTTCCAAAACTCAATCAGGAAGAATCTAAACATCTCAAAAGGCCAATAACTATGGAAGTAATTGAAGCAGTCATCAAAAAGCTTCCAGCAAACAGCCAAAACCGGTTTGGCTCAGTGGATAGAGCATTGGTCTGCAGACTGGAAGGTCCCAGGTTCGATTCCAGTCAAGGGCATGTATCCTGGTTGCGGACACGTCCCCCCGTAGGGGGCGTGCAGGAGGCAGCTGATCAATGTCTCTCTCTCATCGATGTTTCCAACTCTCTATCCCTCTCTCTTCCTCTCTGTAAGAAATCAATAAAAATATATTGAAAAAAAAAATCTTCCAGCAAACGAAAGCCCAGGACCAGATGGCTCCACAGGAGAGTTTTACCTAACATTCAAGGAAGAATTAAAATCTATACTCCTCAGACTATTCAAAAATATTCAAGAAGAAGTAACACTTCCAAACACCTTCTATGAAGCCAGCATCACCCTAATAACAAAACCAGATAAAGACAGCACAAGGAAAGAGAATTATAGGCCAATATCTCTCATGAACATTTATGCCAAAATCCTCAACAAAATTCTAGCAAATTGAATCCAGCAGTACATCAGAAAGATCATACACCATGACCAAGTAGGATTCATCCCAGGAATGCAAGGATGGTACAATATCTGCAAATCAATAAACCTGATACATCACATAAACAATTGAGAGATAAAAATCACATAGTCATATCAAATTGATGCAGAAAAAGCATTTGACAAAATTCAACACCCTTTCTTGATAAAAAACTCCCAGCAAAGTGGGAATAGAAGGATCATATCTCAACATTATAAAAGCCATATATGACAAACCCACAGCCAACATCATACTAAGTGGGCAAAAACTAAAACCATTTCTTCTAAGAATAGGAACAAGACAGGGATGCCCATTCTCACCTCTCCTGTTCCACAGAGTACTGGGAGTATTAGCCATTGCAATTAGACAAGAAGAAGAAATACAAGGCATCCAAATTGGAAAAGAAGATGTAAAGCTGTACTTATTTGCAGATGACATGATACGCTACATAAAAAACCCAAAGGATTCCATTCCAAAACTAATTGACTTAATAAATGAATTTATCAATGTAGCAGGATACAAAATTAATGCCAAGAAATCTGTGGCATTTCTATACACTAATGGTAAAATTACAGAAAGAGAGACTAAAAAAGTAATCCCATTTACCATTGCACCAAAAAAATTAAGATACCTACAAATAAACCTAATTAAGGAGGTAAAAGACCTATATTTGGAAAACTACAGGACACTGACAAAAGAGATAGAGGAAGATGTAAACAGATGTGAGCCAAATTTTTTAAACTTAAACTTTTTCTAAGGCTACTTCTTCAAAATAGATTCGCCAAGGCCGTGGTATTTTGTGAAAGATCCACACTCAAGGGGCTTAAAGAGCCGCATGTGGCTCACAAGCCACAGTTTGCTAACTACTGGCCTACACCATTGAGTGGTCAGCGGCTAAGCAAGTTCAAAGTGCATAGTTCAGGTAATCAGAAAAGGAAGATACTAAGCAGTTTGGAACCATGCAGTCTCAGGAATAGGTTAACATCTATAGTGAAAATTTATTATCTTTCCAGCGATAGCCTAAGCCCTTTTTTAAATTCTTCCAGATGATTTGGTCAGATTTTTCAAAGATAATATCCCTCCTTACTGAAAATTAAACAATCTACATATATAAAGCCCTAATATAAAAATAGACTAAATGTCCGAACAACCAAACAACCTAACAGCTGAACAGGTCACTATGACATACTAGGAGTGCATGTGAAACATGGTGGGCTTCGGCTGCTACGGGATGGTGGAGCAGGAAAGTGGGGGTGTCAGACCAAGATAGGGTGCCAGTCTCTGTCATTGGGGCAAGCTTCTGGGTGGTTTCTGAAAACTCTTTGCTCCTGCACTCTGTGGTCCTGCTGGGCACCCACACCTGCTGCCTGTGCTGGCCCCGTTAGCACCTGCTGCTGGTACCCAGTGTTGGTCTCAGTTGCCCTTCAGGGTTTCTCCACCTCCCCCTGCTCTGAGGGGCAATCTGAGCCAACAACTGCCTCTCACACTCACTTCCAGCAACTGCTCTGCTCTCACCCACAACTGGTGCTGGAGCTGCTGCTCATACTCATGGCTGGTGCCTAGTGCTGGTTGGATCACTCAGTGCTGTTAGTAGGTGCAAGCAGTGGCTTCTGGCCCTGATTTCCCCTGAGGGCTTCTCCACCTCCCTCCACTCCTCAGCAGTTACCAGGACAGCAGCTGCTGCTCGCCCCCACTGATGTCACCCAGCCCCAATCACTGCAACATCAGTGGGTGTGAATAGGGCCATTGCCATCAGTGTGTGGGAATAGCAGTGGCAGGAGTGGGGCTTCTGGCAGACAAGGGACTGGGGGCTGTAGCAGGAGAAGTCAGGTCAGGGCACAGAGGATGTGGTGATACCCACCCCTGTGTCCATCACAGACTTGTGGCTCACAGTTCCTTTCAAGGTGCACAAATTCATGTACTGAGCCCCTAGTGTGTGTATGTATATATGTATGTGTGTGTGTATATATATATATATATATATATATATATATATATATACCTAAGTGACCATCTGACCATTCTACCAGTAGCTATTACACACAATGACCACCAGTGGCAGACACTTCGTCTGGTAGCTATGATGCACAATGGACCACCAGGAGGCAGATGCTCAACACAGGCATGGATACATGGAACAGACTGATTAATCTCAGAGGGAAGGAGGGGAGAGGGAAGGAAGAGATTAGACCAAAAATCTTATATGCATACTAGAGTGCCTGTGCATGGGTTTGTACATCAATGGGGTCATTGGCCTGACTTGTGAGGATCAGGCCGAAATTGGCTCTCTGACATGCTCTGAGAGGGTCCTGCATTTCAAGAAGACACAAGCCAGGCCAAGGGATCCCACCAGTACATGAATCCAAGCACTGAGCCTCTAGTTCTAGTATAATCATCTGAAGAAAGTTAACTCATTGGGGAATTTGATTATATCAAAATCCCTTCCCTTATGTCATATAATGCAATCTAGTCACAAAAGTAAAATCTATCAAAACCTTCCCACATTGCAGTTTTGAGTGTATTATAAAGAGGATTTACACTAGGAGGTAGTAATCTAGGCCATTATCATATAATTCTGTCCACTAGAGAATCTGAAGATGGTACAATGTTAGAAAACTCATCAATGTCATATCATAAACTTGGAAGAGAAAAACAGTAATCAAATTTATTTCATTATTTTTAAATGATCATTTTAAAATAAAATATGTTTCCCAATTTGATAGATTTATAATACAAATGATTTTTTTTAAATATCAATGTATTTTTTAATTTCTTTATTGATTAAGCTATTAAATGTCTTCTTATCCCCCCATTACCCCTTACCACCTCCCCCACTCATGCCCTCACCCCCTTGTTGTCTGTGTCCATTGGTTAGGCTTATATGTATGCATACAAGTTCTTTGGTTGATATATCTTCCACATCTCATTTTGAAATATATATATATTTCAAAAAATCCTCATAGAAATCCATAATGGGATATGAACAATAATTTTTATTGCAAAAGAAAAATGGTGGTAGCAAAGAATTGAACACTATATATTTATCTATGGAAAGGTAATAAATAAGTAAAATTATATATAAATACAACATTTAGTAGGAATAACACAAAACAAAACTCTTGTTCAAAATTATTAGTGATAGAAGCAAATAAAGCATTCCACTCTACATTCTGAATCTGTATTACAGGTTACCAATTTTCTCTTGTAGCTATCAGTTAAGGCTTGGGTAATCAGTTGCACCTGTGAGAGAGACAGAAGCACCTGTGTTATAACATTTTTCAGAATCAAGACCTGTAGTTGCATTGTACTGGGTCCCATGTCAGTAATGTCTATGGGGCAACATGGACCATCTGTCACCAGAGAAGAAGGCAATCGTATTTTTATTCACAAAAGTTTTGCAAGATATGTAAGAAGAGCTTTAACCATGTGTCTCCCTTATTAGTGGGTTCTGGGATCTCAAGGGGAGGAAAGAAATGAACAAGATACCATGATTGAAGATTTGAAAATATTGTACAATGAAAATTTCTCCCTTAGGTAGAAGTTATGTAGTCAGGAAGATCACTTTCTTTCTTTCTGACTGCATTATAGTTTCTGCCTTTCTCATGCTGCCTTTGAACCTAAAAGGCCAGTCAGAAAAATTAGAGCTATCTCCTGCAATCTTTACCATATTGTTTTTTTATTCTTTAATTATGGAAATTTTTGTGTGTTTTCTTTTATATGTACATGAATAAAATGTGTAATAATAAAACATTTTTAGTAATAAAATATCTTAAGATGGTTATGAATCAAATGCTGACTGATCTTGTCAGCTTTCCAGAATGTCTTAAAAAATGAGAAGCACATTTCAGAACATTATAGAAAAGGTTTTAGGTTGATGGCATGATATTTTATCTTTGAATGGAGAAAATGCCCAAGAGTAAGCAATTTTCAAAATGTATAGCCCAACAAAGATAGGGACATCTGAAATAATTGTTACACTGAACTGTGATGAATAGTTCCTAGCTTTTCTGATTGATGGACTATTCTGAAGATGTGCATCTGGGAACATTGAGTTTAAAATTAAATGTGAGAAATTCCTGAGTTTTAATTTTATATCTTCAAACTGTATTACTCTTTAATTTGTGCAAGCCATGATGGATTTTTTAAAAGCAGCATTTAAGATGAGCAGTGTCAATTCGCAGGAGAATAATAGTTAATTTACTATGTGTTCATTACTTCATAGAGGTAACTGAAAAGTGAAAATGAAGTCAACTACTCATTTGGCATCTTATACATACAGCATTTAAAGAATATGAATACTTTTGTCCACTCAGTGTTCCTCATTTCTAAGCTAATACCACATTGTAAATTTCTTGCCAAACTATCTCATAATTTTGCATAAATAATTACTTTTTAATGCTTATTAACTGACTTTGATATTTTTTGAATTTCACATTAAAAAATGTAAAGTCACATTTATGTGCCACAGAGTTACGTTTTCTTCAAGGTGCCCAGTGGAGCACATATATAAGGTGGTCCCATAGATTATAATAAAACTGAAAAATTATTTAATTTTAGTGATGTCATAATTATCTTAACATCATAGCTCAATGCATGACTCATGTGTTTTCATTAATTCTGTTGTAAAAAAAATATCTACTGTGCTGCCAGTCATATAAAGAATTGCACATTCAATTATGTACATCACATAATATTGAATACTGATAATAAATGAATACTTATTGGTTTATGTATTTACTATAATTTTATTTTTGTTTTCCAGTGTACTCTTTCTACTTATAAACAAAATGATTGCTGTAAAACAGTATGTTGTGGTGTTCTGCCTGTGGCAGTCTCATATATCCCCATCTTGATTGCATCGTGTTTCCTTGTTCTGATTTAATCTCATGTTGTTTGCTTAATAGGTCCTCTAAGTGCAAAAAAAGCCACTGTTCATGTTATCATCAGGAGGCCACATGGAGTAGATGCCATGGAAACAATATTAAAAATGATTAAGGACTCTCCAATCTGTGGCCAGTTAGCCAAAAACTCAACTAATCTGGACTCGCATCTGGCATCTGAAGTGTGTGTGTGTGCATGTGTAAAATTTTTTTAAAGAAAAAAAAAGTGATTAAGGACTACAGAGATGGAAAATCAGTGATTGTTATTGCTCATCAGGCAGCATTCTGTCATACCTACAATCTTGAAGACCAAGAACTAAGTGATGAAACTGTTAAGTAATCTGTTTCATTGAAGGTAATAAGATGAACAAAATTTTGAGAAGGACCTCTATGAGACAAAAGTATGACACACTCATCACCATGACAATCACAGCAAAAAAGCAAATGTTTGTTTGGGATACTGAAATAAAAAGATGGACTGGACTCTGATGTTGAATTTATTGCAAGCATTTGCAGGTAAGAGAGGGCCCGACAGACCAGATAACTGGAGACACAAACTGGTGAATGGGTTTCTAATAGCATTTAAGAGTCAAATGTAATGTGGACTAAGGGAGGTAAAGTAGTCTAGTGCCTATAAACTTGTGAAACTGAGTTATCAGAACTTTGTTTTAGCACAGGAACCTAGACTAAGGGGGAAGTGATGGTCAGTAAACAAAATTGAGTGTTATAGGCCAAGAAAGAAAGAAAGAAAGAAAGAAAGAAAGAAAGAAAGAAAGAAAG
>JAAGEH010000012.1:26886248-26901312 GCA_011751065.1 Lasiurus cinereus
GAAAGAAAGAAAGAAAGAAAGAAAGAAAGAAAGAAAGAAAGAAAGAACTACAAGAGAAACATTAGAAAGAATAGTGGAGGATGATAATAGAGCCAGGCATTCTGAAAAGCCAAAAGACTAGATTTTGGCACATTAAAGTAACAAATGACTGAAGAGGGTACTCTGTGAAATCAGAATAGCTTTCCTGAGAATGCTTCATTTTATTATTTTTTTTGTTTTTGTTTTTGAGCTATCAGTTTTTTTTAATTTTTTATACATATCTCCCCATTGCCCCCCCTCCCTCCCAGGCATACCCCAACCCCCCAGTGTCTATGTTCATTGGTTATGATTATATGCATAGATACAAGTCCTTTGATTGATCTCTTATCTACCTCACCTAACTTTAATCTTCCTGCTGTAATTTCACAGTCTGTTCGAAGCTTTACTGTCTCTGTATCCTTTTGTTCATCAGTTTAAAATGTTCTTTATTATCCCCCAATGAGTGTGATCATGTGATGCTTCTCCTTCATTGACTGGCTTATTTCACTAAGCATAAGGCTCTCCAGTTCCAACCAGGTTGCTGCAAATGGTAAGAATTCATTCTTTTTAATGGCTGCATAGAATTTCATTGTGTAGATGTACCACAGTTTTCTGATCCACTCATCTGCTGACGGGCACCTAGGCTGTTTCCAAATTGTGGCTATTGTAAATTGTGCGGCTATGAACATAGGGGTGCATAAATCCTTTCTGATTGGTGTTTGTAATTTCTTAGGATAAATTCCTAAGAGTGGTATTACAGGGTCAAATGGGAGATCCATTTTTAGTTTTTTGAGGAAACTCCATACTGTTCTCCACAGTGGCTGCACCAGTCTGCATTCCCACCAACAGTGCACAAGGGTTCCTTTTTCTCCGCATGCTCGCCAACACTTGTCGTTTGTTGATTTGTTGATGATTGCCATTCTGACAAGTGTAAGATGGTATTGCATTGTCGTTTTGATTTGCATCTCAAATTAAGATACCTAGGAATAAACCTAACTAAAGAGGTAAAAGACCTTTATGCAGAAAACTACAGGACACTGAAAAAAGAGATAGAGGAAGATGTTAACAGATGGAAGAGCATACCATGCTCATGGATTGGGAGAATCAACATCATTAAAATGTCCATACTACCCAAAGCAATCTACAGATTCAACTCACTACCCATTAAAATACCAACGACATATTTCACAGACCTACAAAGAATTCTTCATAGATTCATCTGGAACAAAAAAAGACCACGGATAGCTACAGCAATTCTGAGAAAAAATAATAAAGTAGGTGGGATCTCAATACCAGACTTCATGCTATACTACAAAGCAACTGTTCTCAAAACAGCCTGGTACTGGCACAAGAACAGACATATAGATCAATGGAATAGAATAGAGAACCCAGATATCCACCCAAACCACTATGCTCAATTAATATTTGACAAAGGAGGCATGAACATTCAATGGAACCAAGATAGCTTCTTCAATCAATGGTGTTGAGAAAATTGGACAGATACATGCAAAAAATTGAAACTGGACCACCAACTTACACCAAATACAAAAATAAACTCAAAATGGATACAGGACTTAAACATTAGAAGGGAAACCATAAAAATACTTTAGGAATCCACAGGCAGCACAATCTCAGATATATGCCGAAAGAACTTCTTCACTGATACTGCTCCAAAGGCAATGGAAGCTAAAGAAAAAATAAACAAATGGGACTACATCAAAATAAAAAGCTTTTGCACAGCAAAAGAAACCATCAACAAAACAACAAGAAAGATCAATGCATGGGAGAACATATTTGCAAATGCTATCACTGATAAAGGTTTAATCTCCAAAATCTACAACCAACTTATACAACTTAATAAAAGGAAGATAAACGATCCAATAAAAAAATGGGCAACGGACCTAAATAGAACCTTTTCAAAAGACGACAGAAGGAAGGCCAAGAGACACATGAAAACATGTTCAAAGAATGCTTCATTTTAAAAAAGCAAGAAATCTAACAAAAAAATTAACAACATGGAAGTACTGAAGTCAAAGTCCATCAAAAGTGTTTATAACAAAAAGTAGAACAGAATTACTTCACTATAGGTTATGAAGACATGTTGAAAATATATCTGGATAAAACCAGTTTGGCTCAGTGGATAGAGCGTTGGCCTATGGACTGAAGGATCCCAGGTTCGATTCCAGTCAAGGGCATGTACCTTAGTTGCGGGCACATCCCCAGTAGTGGGAGTGCAGGAGGCAACTGATCTATGTCTCTTTCTTTCATCAATGTTTCTAACTTTCTATCCCTCTCCCTTCTTCTCTGTTTCAGTAAAATATATTTTTTTAAAAAGGAAAATATATCTGCTCACAGAATAGATTGAAAATGATTAGCCTCTATTGTAAATGAATGAAGATGTTAATAAAATGATGAAGTGTATCAAGTAAAAAAAAAAGATTGAATTAGAAACAAAGTAGGATTGAGATAAGAGTAAATAATTAAATGAAGTATATCTATATTTGGAAAAATCATGATGGAAGTTTAACTTTTTCTTATGGATGTATAGAATATAATTTATAATTGCATTTGTCTCATACATGGTATATTTTCTGGACTAATTGATTATTGAGGTGCATAATGAAGCCATGGTTCATTGAAATATTATGGACTAGTTCGATATTTATTTTTATTGTTATAAGCACTTCTAATACTGACTAATTTATTTTTATTGCTTCATTGTGCTTAGTAGAAATAAGGAATAGAATGTGAGGATGTTAATTTTTGTACAATCTAAATGATAAATCAGCAGGACACTATTTTTTCCGAGTTTTACAAGATTTTCCATTATGAGAATTGAACTAGCTATATCTAATTCTATAAATAGTTTTGGCGAGTTATAAAAAACCACATCCATTCTTAGAGACCAAATATAAAGAATATTTTAGTCAATTTATGTTCAAAGTTTACATTTAAATATAAAATGTTTTATTTTATTTGGACAGTTTGGTCACATAACTATGATTTTTATTGGTATAAACATAAAAATACATGAATAATAGACTTAGAGTAATTTCTGAATCATGGTATAATGCAAAGACAGAAGAAAAATAAATTATTCCCATAAAAGCCACTTAAATTAACAGAGTAGTGTGCACTGGCTTTGAACTTGTAATTATCAAAAAGGTGATATTTAGGTGTCAACATGTTTTTGTTTGTTTGTTTTTTATAGTGCATAAAATGAGGTTTTTAGTGTTTATTACAGTTTTTCTGTTATACTCAGGCTGTAAAGACCTTGGGAGATAAAACTTTTTTGTAAAAATAAAAGTTTACAAGTTAAAACATTGTTCATTATTCAACTCTATTTCTGCTAAAAGCTAAACCGAAGAAAGCATGCATCCTCTTTAGCCAATCACAAAGCATGAACTATTGTTTAGAATTATGTGAAGAGAATGGCTATATATCTGTGGTTCTGCTTTTTATTTTGTTAACTATCAACCATTATAAAATTTAAAGAGTGGAAAAGAGTCAGAAATCTTTCCAATACTTTAATATATTTTTAGATTTTAGTTCTCATTGTGAAAAACTTCCCAGAAACACTTTAGAAGTAGATTTAAGACATCTTGAATAGATTCAATTTCTGAAGCTCTTGCAAATGTGGATTTATAAGAAATTGGGCAGGGTTGCCTTTCCCTCTAGAACATTTTTAACAAAAGATAAAATGTTGGGTTGAATCTCTTTAACTACTGAGGTTGATGATTTGATTAGCTCTCTCATCTCCTCTACCAGGAGAAACCTAAAACTAATTTCCTCAGAAGCTCTGTAGCTGAATGGAGTTATGCCAATTAGAGGTGGCTGTACAAGAAAAGCTCACACCTCCTTTTTCATGGCCGCTGACACACAAATCCCCAGATAACTGTTTGCAGCTTCACACAGTCCGTTCACATGTACTATAAATATGGGGCAGTGTTAGCACTGATTGTGGCACGAGCCCCTGATCTCTGGATACAAGCCCATAGATGAGATGTGGGAAACAAATAAATGTACATGCCTGCCCCCTTACTTCTGACCCATTCTTTCAAAAGCTTGTGTAGTCACTGCACATAAACCGCCATAACTAAAAACACCAGAAAGTTTTTTCTTGCATTAAACCTTGACCTACATAAGCACCAATTCTTAATAGTAACATTTATGTATGTGTGGCATTGCATATTTTATGAACAGTGTTAAATAAAATGCTAACTATTTGGTAAGGTTTGAGACAGGAGGTGATTTGGTTTTATTTTAGAAAAATAAAGATTTCCCTAAGAGGAAATTTGTGATTTTTGCCTCTGAGCTTCACTTAGGTAAGCCCTGTCTGAATCTAAATCAGCTTCATAGAAACCTGGCTCTGGGAAACATAAAAATAATAATAGATGGTCATCTATGAACCAAGAAGCTAGCTTTCACCAGACACTGAATCTGCCGGATTTCTTGATCTTGGACTTTCCAGCTTCTAAAATTGTGAGAATTTGATGTTTGTTGCTAATGCCACTCACTGTATGATTTGTTGTTGTTGTTATAACAGTCCAAATAGATTAAGACATCCAGATATTATATCTAGGACTTTGATATAAAAATTATTCATAACTAGATTTTAAATATAAAATATTTTTTTAAAAAATGTTCTTGTTTATTTGAGATAGAGAGAGAGAGGAAGGGAAATGGGATAGAGAAAGAAACATCGGTGAGAGAGTGTCTGCCTGTTACATGCCTGTAATGGGGATTAAGCCCACATTCAGGGCATGTACCCTGACCTGGACTGGAACTGGCAACCTCAGGTGGGTGGGAGGATGCTCAAAAAACTTAGTCACATTGGTCAGGGCTAAATGAAAACTAATTTATAACATTGGAAACAATGACATCAATTAAAATAGAATGTAAAACATGCAGAAAAGTAACTTAAAATATAAAGACCAGGATTACCGATATGTTTTCTGAGAGACTGAATTTAAATGCTTTTTCTGTGGTTAGTATAAATGGAACAGATTCAGCTATATATATATTATTTTAATGTTATGTTAACATGTATTCATCATTTTATATTTTAATTCATTATAAATCTACTTCCTAAAGTTATAAAAACTTCAAAAAATAAGTTATATGCCGATATACACACCACACACATACATATATTCAACTGCTATTCTCTTTTTGTGTGAGAAAATAGATAGAAAGACATGAGGTGGAAACAATTCTAAAAAAATAATGAAAAGTCAGATATATGAGAAAAGGAAAGGGACAAAAATAATAAGTTTCTTTTAAGCAGTAGTTTTCATCTATACACAAATAATAAGATATTCCTCTTTTTGGTAAAATCTTAAATTTTGAAAATCAATTTTATATTCAATATTAAATATATCTTATGCAGCATATCTTTATAATGAATACAAAACTATCCACATTATACAAACAACGCTTACTTTTTTTGCCCTGCCAGGACATATGTATTTATAGCAATTTTACAAACAACTGAGAATTGTACTCAAAATTTCTCCTGTAACTTTAGTAATCAGTATGATGTATAAAATCCTTTATAACGATGGTCTATGGGGATCTTATTGATCACACAACAGATGAGTAGATTGAATGTGTCCAAGATTTAGATTTAACAGAATTAGATAAAATAGAACATGCAATGGAGTCAAGACAGACTCCTCAATAAATGGTGTTGGGAAAATTAGATAGATACATGCAAAAAAATGAAACTAGACCACCAACTTATACCATACACAAAAATACTCTCCAAATGGTAACAGAACTTAAACATAAGATGGGAAACCATAAAAATACTAGAGGAATCCACAGGCAACACGATCTCAGACATATATGCCGAAAGAACTTCTTCACTGATACTGCTCCAAGTGCAAGGGAAGCTAAAGAGAAAATAAACAAATGGGACTACATCAAAATAAAAAGCTTTTCACAGCAAAAGAAACCATCAACAAAATAACAAGAAAGCCCACTGTATAGGAGAACATATTTGCAAATGTTAGCACTGATAAAGGTTTAATCTCCAATATCTATAGCCAACATTTACAACTTAATAAAAGGAAGATAAATGATCCAATAAGAAAATGGGCAACAGACCTAAATAGAATCTTTTCGAAAGAAGACAGAAGGAAAGCCAAGGGAAACATGAAAACATGTTCAAATTCACTAATTATCCGAGAGATACAAATCAAAACGACAATGTGGTACCATCTCACACCTGTCAGAATGGCAATCATCATCAAACAAATCAACAAATGACAAGTGTTGGCGAGGATGCGAAGAAAAAAGGAACCCTCTTACACTGCTGGTGGGAATGCAAACTGGTGCAGCCACTGTGGAGAACAGTATGGAGTTTCCTCAAAAAACAAAAAATGGAACTCCCATTTGACCCAGCAATCCCACTTTTAGGAATTTATACTAAGAAAATAGAAACACCAATCAGAAAAGATTTATGCACCCCTATGTTCATAGCAGCATAATTTACAATAGCTACAATTTGGATACAGCCTAGGTATTTGTCAGCAGATGAGTGGACCAGAAAACTATGGTACATCTACCCAATAGAATTCTATACTGCAATAAAAAGAAAGAATTCTTACCATTTGAGGCAACCTGGATGGAACTGTATAGCATTATGCTAAGTGAAATAAGCCATCAATGAAGGAGAAACACTACATGATCTCACTCATTTGTGGATAATAAAGAACATTATAAACTGATGAACAAAAAGATAGATACAGAGGCAAAAAGCATCAAAAATACTGTCAAATTACAGCAGGAAGGTTATGTAGAGGTGGGGGTAAATAAGAGATAAACCAAAGGACTTGTATGCATGCATATAAGCATAAGCAATGAACACAAGAAACTGGGGGTTAGGGGTATGCCTGGGAGGGGGGGTTGGCAATAGAAAGATATGTATACATCTGACACATTAATAAAAAATTTGAAAAAAAATACAATGCAGTACATGACACATGCAATATAAACAATTTTATGCTAATTATTTATTTTGTTATGAATAAAGTATATTTAGTTGGTGTTAGAATCCCATAATGCTTCTTAAAACTACAGATAAGAGATGAATTTTTATAAAATTTCAAATAAACAAATGTATACACTTAAATGTATTATATATATGGAAATATGCAACACACATGTAAATATACACAAAGTGAGACAAAAGTAGGTTAACTGCTATTCATCTGGAAAATAATACATTAAACAATAAATAAAAATATAAGAATAAACTCTGCATTTCATATACTCACAACTGTAAACCTTTGTCCACCCTGTATATCATTCTATGTGCATTTTTCTTTATCTTCTTCTTTTCTCATAACATGTTGGATATTTATCCTTTTAACAATATTTGGAAGTCATTTATTCCCTTTAAGTCCTTCATAGTAGTCTATAATATGAGTCTTCATTACTGGTCACAAACTTTTATACAAAGGATCAGCTAGTAAATATTTTAAACTGTGGATTAAATGATCTTTTTAACAACTTTTCAACAATGTTTTTGGAGCATAAAAACAGTCTTATAGAATATGTAAATAAATGAATGTGGCTGTGTTCCAATAGAACGTTATGTACAAAAACAGGAAGGCCCTTGTTATTCAACTCTGATCTCCTTGATAGTCATTTTGGCTCTTTCTGAATAATTTGCTCTTGTAAACAAACCTGCAATACATATTTTATGTACACATTATATTTTCACATGTGCTAATATTACCACATATATTAAGATAATTTCAAGTTTCAGTTTTTCTTTTATTACAGATCACCAACTTATACTCCATGCAACAATATATAAGAACTTTTTTTCTGATACATAAAAATTATATCTAATTGTATTTTAAAAAGAAACATTTCTCTTTTAATCAGTGTAATTAAGCATCATTTCATTTGTTTACCTTATACTATACATGTGTATTTTTGCTTATTTTCCTAATCATAATTCAACATTATCTTGTCATTATAAAAATATATTGTTAGAAGTTTCATAAAAAATTAATTTAGCTTAGATTAGTTTATGAAAAATATATCTTAACAATCATTTTATTGGGTGGTCCTAAAGGGCCAATACTAGTAAATTCTGAGTGGAAAGAGTGCCTCTTTGCCTAGAAAGAAAGAAAGTAATTAGACATATAAATTTGAACTATTTTTTATGTTTTTTAATTTTTTTATTTATTAAAGTGTTACATATGTGTTCTTACTCTCTCTCATCCTTCCCAGTTTGAACTATTGCTAATGGTTTTACTGGATTCTTAGGGAATTTCAAATTACTGACTTGTTTACAAGAATCATCTGGCCTCATAAATGAGTTGAATAACCTACTGAATATTCAGTTATGGCACCAAGTATAATTCAACATCTTGTGAGATAGGACAGTTATACAGCAGGACATAGTGTATTTTCTCAGTAAATTTAAGTAATTGAATCTATGAATAAAATAGGAATGTCTCCTTTCATCAGGACACAATTATACTTTCACAATATGATCCAAAACTTTGGACTTTCTTTCTTTGGGTTCTTAGTTCATAAAGAACCAATACTTCTGTATGTGAACAACATTACTATTAAACTTGAAATTTTGACTGACTGTTAATATTTTGGTCTTCATGCCCTGCCACAACAATGAAATATTACAGGCCACTATAGTAGGCCACAACAAACATACTAAAGATAAATAATGTGATTTACATATTACCCTTAAGGAGAATATCAATTCTAATAACAGCAGATTTCTCATCTGAAACTATAGTGGTAAGTAGGAAGTAGGATGACATTTTCAAATCACATTTCTGTCCATAGTGTATCCTATTCTTGGCAAAACTGTCCTTCAAGAATGAAGAAGATAAAGACACCAAGGAAAAATAAAGACATTTGTCACTAAAATATATACCCTTAAAGACTGAAAGATAATTCCATTAAACAAGGAAGTTCTTTAAACAAAAATGATATGATAAAAAAGAAACAATTGAAGTGTGCTAGTATGGAAGTATACCACATTAGAGATCAACATAATTAGTGCTTAACCAAACATAATTTATAAAACACATAAGGAGTATTAATACCAATTAATTTGCCTATTATAATTATGTTCTTTTTTTCATTCCTGATAGTTTAAGCGTTCTTTTAGCATTTCCATTCTGTTTGGAGAATTTGCTTCATTCCTTCTTTCATGGTAGGTTTGCTGTCAATAAATTCTTTATTTTCTTTCATTTGAGAATCTTGATTTCCCCTTCATTCCAGAAGAGTTTTTCTAGTGGGTGTAATCTGAGTGGATTGCTTTTTTCTGTGTCACAGAAAATAAATATTATTGACCTATTATTTCTGACATCCATAGTTTCTGATGCAGAATATATGTTATAATATCTATAGATAGACTCATTTTCTTCTGACTGATTTTAGACATCTTTTATCTTTAGTTTTCAGAAAGTAATTATGATGCATTCTGGTCTGGATTTATTTGTCTTTATACTTCTTAAATCTCTCGGAAAAGATTATAGAATTTCAGCTATTGTTTCTTCAAATATTTATACAGCCTCTCTTTTTTAACCTCTTCTACCATGAATATTAAATTTTTTATTGTCCCAAAGGGTCTAAAAGCTTTGTTCACTTTCTTTTCCAGCCTATTTCTTTATATTATTTAGATTGCGTAATTTATATTGTTCTGTCTTCCAGTTCACTGGTTTTCATCATTGTTTTTGCTCTCTCACTACATTACTTCTACTTTGCTACTGAGCTTATTTCTACTCATTTTTTAATTTTACTTTTCAGTTGTAACATTTAATTCTTTATTTATTCAATTTCTTTGAAGAATCTTTCTGTATTGTTATTTCTTTTATTGTGTTCATAATTGTTCATTGAAGGGTTTTGACAAAGATTGTTTTAGTTGTCTTAAAATCTTTGTCAGTTATTTCTAACATCTCTGCATCTCAGTGTTTTCAATTTTTTAATTCAACTTGAGATATCCCAGATTCTTTGTGTAATAAGCTATTTTTTAACTGAACCCTGGACATTTGTCCATTGTTATTAAATTCTGGATATTACTGATCTTTCTGACACCATTCTTGCAAGAGTGAGCATTGCCTTGTTACTGCCATATCATCATAGATGTCCAGATTACCCAGTAAATCTCTACATACATTAGTAGTAGGGAGAGTCCTTATTATTGTGGACAAAGATGAGGAGGGACTCTAGATCCTCAGAATATGTTGCATTTTTCAATGCTTCATTAACCAAATTTTACAAGGTGTTTTTTTTTTTTTTAGCAAACCTCCTATTTGACACAACTAGAATTTCCACCTCAAACATCTGTGATGTTAAATATTTGACACTTAATAGTAAGAAAGATCTAATGTCAACACAGAAAAATTGTGAGTGTGATTTTTTTTAGGAAACTGTCAAGAGAGGTCAAAGAGTGAATATCTCTAAAGATTGGGTTGTTTGAGAAGCTCCAAAGACATTTCTAAAGGCTGACAGGCTGCTGTTTTTTTGTTTGTTTGTTTCACTTTTTGCAACTACTTTTAATGAAAAAATATTCAAAAATTTAGTGAAATAAACATACAGGTTGAATTAAACAATTGTTAACATGATGTCACATTTGCTTCATTTATCAATCTACCATATAATCTTACTTCTCCCTCTCTATTTCCCCTTCTCCTGATGACTATCATTGCTGAATTCAAGGCTACAGTGAAGTTGTGTTGGAGAGATGGGGTAAGGCAACTTAAAATATCATGAAGCCTATTTTTACTGTGATTCAAAATAATCTTTGGTTAATTTCCAGGGTGCTGGAAAACTCATTTTCACAGTTTTCCCGAGTATTTTCATTGTTTTTATGAAGAACTTATTTTCTTAGATCCTGACATTTCCAAGTGTTTTCAAGATTACTATTTCAAACACTTAGAATTGGGGACATTTGTTTTGCAGCTATGTATAACTAGAAAATCTTTAAGTGGTGTGGAGAAATGCAGGAAAATGAAGAACAATGCATTTTAAATTTTACATATAATTATATGGTTTAGAAAAAAAATTATTGGGTGCCATTTATTTTATTTTCCTGGATTCTGATCACTGAGATTTGTTTTAATATTTTACTGGCTCTTTTTCTGTCCTTTTAAGTATATTTTATTCATCATAATTCCCTACCATACAATTAGAAATCCTATCTAATAAAATAGTAATATGCAAATTGACCATAAATCTGCTGCACCACCAGCCATGACCACCAGCCACACCCACCATCCAATCAGGAGTAAGTATGCAAATTAATCCCAACTAAGATAGCTGCTGCCACAGAGTGAGCAGGAGGGAGGCTTGAGTTTTTCTGGTGATGGAGGAAGCCAAGCTTTCTGCATACCCTGGCTAGCCCAGGCCTCCACTCAGTGCTGCAAAGTTTCAATTATAGAAGATAAATAAATTCCAAAAAAATGGCTGCAACCACAGAGCTAGAGAGAGCAGGAGGCTACAGTTGCCCCTGGTGATGGAGGAAGCCAAGCTTTCTGCAGCCCTGGCCTGCTGTGTCCTCTGCTTAAGGCTACAAAGAATAAATTATAGAAAAGAAATAAATCCCAAAGGAAATGGCTGTGGCCACAGTGCAAGCAGGAGGCTTGGCTATACTCCATGCTACAAAATTTCAGTTGTATAAGATAAATAAATCCCAGATACCAGGACCTCTGCTTGGGTCATCAGGGGGCGTGGCCAGCCTGCAAACCACCACAGGCCCCTTGCTCAGGCCGCCACATGCCCCAAGGAAACTCCCACCCTGATCTGTATACCAGGCCTCTATCCTATCTAATAAAAGAGTAATATGCAGATTGACCATCACTTGAACACACAAGATGGCTGCTCCCATGTGGTCAAAGATTCTCACCCCATGTGGACACAAGATGGCCACCACAAGATGGCCTGCAAGGGAGGGCAGTTGAGGGCAATCAAGTCTGAAGGGGAGGGAAGTTAGGGGTGACCAGGGGAGAGGGGCAATCAGGCCTTCAGGGGAGGACAGTTAGGAGCAAACAGGCTGGCAGGGGAGCAGTTTGGCATCAATCAGGCCAGCAGGGGAATAGTTAGGGGTGATCAGTCTGGCAGGCAGAAGCAGTTGGGAACCAGCATACCTACCAAGATCAGGCCTAAATGGGCAGTCAGACATCCCATGAGGAGTCCCATATTGGAGGGGTTGCAGGCTAGGCTGAGGGACCCCTCTTTCACCCCCCATGCACAAATTTCATACTATGGGCCTCTAACACACACACACACACACACACACACATACACACACACACTGAGTGGCCAGATTATTATGATCTCTGAACATACAATAATATGGCCAATCAGTGTGTGAGTATGTGTTTATATATGTATATATGTATTAGAGGCCCAGTGTATGATTTCATGCATGTGTGGGGTTCAGCCAGCCTGGTGGAGGAGATGAGCAGTTGCTGGCCTGCCTGCTGGTCAAACTCCTAGTTGAGGGGACAATTTGCATATTAGCCTTTTATTATATAGGATATACTCTGAGTGGCCAGATTATTATACATTCAGATATCATAATAATCTGGCCACTCAGTGTGTGTGTGTGTGTGTGTGTGTGTGTGTGTGTATGTGCATATCTTTGATTATTATGAAATCAAAGATAATCAAAGATTTCCATGGTAAATTAATTTTTTTTTGTTTTATTCTGCTTTTTTCCTTAAACCATTAACAATGTCAAAGTTGTTTTAGCCAAGAGGCATGACTATAACATTTCACCAAAAAATATACAAGGGTATAATAAAAAAAAATGTTATCAAAAGCTAATAAAAATTGAGATATTTTGTGCTAGCTGGTTTAGCTCAGTGGATAGAGCAATGACCAATGACTGAAGGATACCTCAGTTGCAGTCTTGATTACAACTCGGTTTGGGACATGGGTGGAGGCAACCAATCAATCAATGTGTCTCTCTCACATTGATACTTCTCTCTCTGTGTCTCTCCCTCTCTCTTCTACTCTCTCTCAAATTCAATGGAAAAATATCCTCAGGTAAGGACTAACCCTTCCAAACAAGAAATTGATATATTTATATTTAAGACATGGCTCTATAACATATGTAGTATCATATTTCCTAATTTATTATTTTATGTAAAACTAGAAAAATGATAGAAATAAAAATTCATTATCCAATAAATGCACAAATGTATAATATATACTAATTTTAGAAATATGCATAATTATAGCTTATAATCTATGTTCCTTTTTTTAATATATTTTATTGATTTTTTACAGAGAGGAAGGGAGAGGGATAGAGAGCTAGAAACATCAATGAGAGAGAGACATTGATCAGCCGCCTCCTGCACGCCCCCTACTGGGGATGTGCCCACAACCAGAATACATGCCCTTGACCAGAATCAAACCTGGGACCCTTCAGTTCGCAAGCCAAAGCTCTATCCACTGAGCCAAACCGGTTTTGGCTAAGCTATGTTTCTTAGTTTTGTTCCCATATCTTAATGAATTGGTATACTTAACTTATGGGCTTATTAAATTTCTTTTGATATGGATAAGATTGAAATGCTATGAGCTGTATCAAATAATACTGAGGTTTTCAGCTCATCACAATTTTATTTTAAGGAGAAGGTTTACATATATATTTTTGTTAAGAAAATCATATTCTGTTAATGAGTAGAGCTCAAGATCATATTTATACTGTGTTTTTGTTTCTCAATCATTGCTAGTTATAGTCTAAGTCTATCATTGCAAGATGCAATAAAGATTTTTATAATTTTTATTCCAATAAAAATTTATCTGATCATATAAATTATCAAATTTCTATCGAGGAAACAAGTGAATAATTGAAACACAAAATGTTGTATACATTTATACTAGATGGAGTGAAAAATTTATAGACATCTGTGAAAAAAGGCGTATCCTATAGAATAAAGAACCGACATGTTAATTATGCCTGATGATGGAACTGCCTTCCAGAATCACTTTATGAAAGGACTGGAACATGGGGCCATCGGGTCATGAAACAGCTGGGGCTGTGAGGGTCAAGGTAGTCAGGGCTGCAAGGGTTGAGACCTTTGCATGAATTTTCTGCATCAAGCCTCTAGTTTAATTCTAAACATCCATTTTATTATACAACCCAAGCCAATTAGTATATTCTCGGATGTACTAAATTTTAAAAATTTATTAATTCAGATAAGTATAAAAAAAATTCTATACAAAGTTTATACAGGCTGTACCAATAAAATGTATACACACTTATAGTTGATAATTCAATTTTGAAAATGAAACACATTTTAATAACAATTGCCTTTATAATTATTGAAAGTATATATATATTATTATATATATATTTATATTTTATATATTTATATTTATACACACACACATGCACACACACACACATCACACACATATATATATACATACTTGAACTGAAAAGAAGTAAATGATTTTTCAATATTTTAAAAAATGTAAACACTATATTTTATTATTTTAATATACTTAATGATTGCCTTATATGTATTTCAGGCATTTGTATTTCCTTTTGGGGGGCATATTTTAAAATAAAAGCATTCTAAAGGGCATAATCTATTATCATAATTGCAAATTTTAAAAATAAAATTGTACCAGATTTGATTTTAGAGTACCTTAATAAAGACATAAAATTAAATTGTGTCCCATAGGCTCAAAAATTATTTTCAAGGATTCAAGATAGAGGAGGCAAAAGCTACTTATGTCCTCCTAGGACCTAATTGGAAGTACAGATAAATTATAGAACAATCATCCTGAATAGGTAACTTAAGACTAGATTAAGAGCAGACTTATAACCCAGGATTTACAGGAGAAGGCACATCAAGATTCAAAATGAACTTTGCCTACTCTGGCCAGTGTGGCTCAGTTGGTTGGAATGTTGCTTCATATACTGAAAGTTGGTAGGTTTAACTCCCAGTCAGGGCAAATATGGAAGTCATCCAATGTTCTTTCACATAATTCTCTCTCTCTCTCTCTCTCTCTCTCTCTCTCTCTCTCTCTCTCTCTCTCTCTC
>JAAGEH010000012.1:26907504-26966226 GCA_011751065.1 Lasiurus cinereus
TCTCTCTCTCTCTCTCTCTCTCTCTCTCTCTCTCTCTCTCTCTCCCTCTCCTTCTCCTTTCTCTCTCTTTTAAGTAGGACATCTTCTCTCAGGATCTCTCAGGATTTTTATCTCAATTTCTCTTCTTACAATCTGACAAGACAGAACTTGATGGCTGAATAACTCAATTAAAACATTTTTTTCCCTTTCAGTTTCTCTCCCATTGCCTGAATATTATATAAATGGTTCCTATTAAATGTCTGAGCAAAGTGAAATGACTTTGCAGGAGATGAACCTTTGATAGCTAGGGATTAAGTTTTTTGTGTTTGCACATGGAGATCTTTTTCATTCTTTATAAGTGGGTTCTAATGATACAGAAACTCCATTTATCATGGTACATTAATTAGATGTGCTGTATTCCCTAAGATAAAATGCATAATAAAAATGTAAAGCCAGATGAAACAACCTTTCCTCTTAAGAATGTCAGGAACCAGGTTATTCAAACACAGATTGCACATTTTCTATCTTTTCTTAACTTTAATAAGCTATTGTTACCTTTTTCCAGAGCAATACTTCTTTTCTATTAGTCACGTTAATCATACCCCATGAATTTTTCAGATTCTTCAGTCAAATACCAGTCAGTTCATTATTTGATATATAACTATGCTGAGTTCTTGAGATTTATCACATATTTTCTCTTTCTGTCCATACCGTATAAAGACAATGAGAATAAACTGATTACAGTGAAAATTCATGCATCCAACCATTTTGTGAATTCACTGATTGCAACCAATTCATTCACCTTCTTCTTGATAGTTCCACTAAATCCAGTCTGTTTTCCCTCATGTTCTCATTCAGAGAGCAAAGCTATAAAAACACAGGTGCACAGGTTTTGGCATCCCTATGTTTTCTGTTGTGTTATTTATTTATTTATTACATTTTCTGATCTATAAAATGAGTGTGTTAAAGAACTTCAAAATTTCTGACAATCTTTGACAAATTTATATGTTATTATACATAAACAAAACTGCTTCTTATAGATAATACTAGAGGCCCAGTGCATGAAATTTATGCACGGGGGGGGGGGCTGTCCTTCAGCCCAGCCTGTTCCCTCTCCAATCTGGGACCCTTTGAGGGCTGTCCGAATGCCCATTTAGGCTCCATCCTACCTGGACTGGGCCTAAACAGGCAGTTGGACATCCCCCTCACAATCCAGGACTGCTGGCTCCCAATTGCTCACCTGCCTGATGGCCCCTTACTGCTTCTGCGTGCCAGCCTGATCACCCCCTAACCACTCCCCTGCCAACCTGATTGATATGTAACTTCTCCCCTGCCAGCCTGTTGCCCCTAACTGCCCTCTCCTGCATTCCTGGGTCCCCCCCCAACTGCCCTTCCCTGCTGGCTCACTCACCCCCAACTTCTCTCCTCTGCCAGCCTTGTCACCCCCCACTGCCCTCCCCTGTAGGCTTGACCACCCCTAATTGTCCTCCCTTGCAGGCTTGGTCCTTGCCAACAGCCCTCCCCTGCTGGCCATCTTGTGGTGGCCATCTTGTGTCCACATGGGGGCAGGATCTTTTGCCGACATGAGGGCAACCATATTGTGTGTTGGAGTAATGATCAATCTTCATGTTACTCTTTTGTTAGATAGGATAAAGGCCTCATGCACAGGTGGGGGCCAGATAGTTTGCCCTGAAGGGTGTCCTGAATCAGGGTAGGGGTTCCCTTGATCATGGGGTGACCTGGGCGAGGGGCTTGTGGTTGTTTGCAGGCCAGCCATGCCCCCCAGTGACCCAAGCAGAGACCCTGGTATCTGGGATTCATTTATCTTCTTCAATTGAAACTTTGTAGCCTGGAGTGCAGCCAAGCCTTCTGCTCCCATAGCCATTGAAACTTTGTCTTAAGCAGAGGCCTGGACCAGCCAGGGTGTGCAGAAAACTTGGCTTCCTCCATTACCAGGGGCATTCCAATCTTCCCTCCTGCTCTCTCTGTAGCTGTAGCCATCTTGGTTGAGTTAATTTGCATAGTCACTCTGATTGCCTGGTGGGTGTGACTTATGGGCATGCCTGGTGAGTGTAGAGGAGGTATGGTCAATTTGCATATTATTCTGTTATTAGATAGGATTATTTATTCAGATTTAATATTGAGGGAAGAGTCCAAAAACTTATATCAGAAGACTATAAAAAATAAATAAGTGAAAATACAATAAATTTTTTATTTTTCTAACTTTAATTGATATAACAGATAGCAGTGTTCAAAGTTAAAATAGAGACAATGTATTTGTTGATTATACCTAATGAAAGAGGGACATTAATAGCAGCAATGTTACAAGTGGTTGAAAAGAAAGAATTGAAAACACTGTAAGTTACTCTTTACTCCTAAAGTGGTATACAGTTGACCCTTGAACAAGGGAGGGACTAATGGAGTCAATCCCCTGTGCAGTTGAAAATCTGCATATAACTTTTTGTTTTCCAAAAATGTAAATCATTCCTCAATATTTGAGGTCTGGTTCCAGAACACCCTGAGGATACTATAATACATATATGCTCAAGTTCCTTATCAAAAACATAGTTATCTGAATGGATAAGAAAACAAGATCCATATACATGCTATCTATAAGATACCCACCTCAGAACAAGAGATACACACAGAATAAAAGTAATAAGATAAAGATATTTTATGTAATTAGAAATGGGGAAAAATCTGGTGTATCAGTACTTATAACTTATTAAATAAATTTTGAAATGAAGGCTACAGTAAGAAAGAAGGATACCAAATAATAAGAGGATATAACCCTTGTAAACTTTTATGCATCCAATATAGGAATATATAAAGCAAATTTTGATTAACATAAAGAGAGATGTCAACAGTGATATAATCATAGTATGGAATTGTAATATCCCATTGATATCAATTGATAGATTTTCCAGACAGAAAATCAAAAAGGAAATGGTGTCCTTAAATGACAAACTAGATCAGATGGATTTAATTAGTGAAATTGAAACAGTAATAATAATAATAATAATAAAAGAAACTGACAACACACAAAAGACCTGGAATGGATAGTTTCACAGGTAAATTTTGTCAAACATTCAAAGAATATCTAACACCTATGCTTCTCAAACTATGTCAATAAATTCAAAGGGAGGAAAGACCCCCCACTCTCATTTTCAGAGGCCAGCATTATTCTACTTCCAAAATCAGATAAAGACTCAAAAAAATAGGCCAATATCACTGATGAACATAGATGTTAGAAACCTGTACAAAATATTAGCAAATCTGATCCAGCAATACATTGAAAAAATCACCTGCTTTTATCAAGTGCAATTAATTCTGTACCTGCAGAGATTGTGCAATATCTGAAAATCAATTAACATCATCTACTACATACATAAAATGAAGAATAAAAACCAAATGATCACATTAATAGATGCAGAAAAAGCATTTAATAGAATCCAGCACCAATTTATGATAAAAACTCAGCAATGTGGGAATAGAGGGAACATACCTCAACATAATATGGACCATATATGACAAATCCAATTATCTAGGTTTCACATTATGAAACAAAAAGTAAAGAGATAAGTCAATCCAGAGTAAGCAGAACAAAATAAATTATAAAAATTGAGGCAGAAATACATAAAATTAAAATGAGAAAATAATACAAAAAATGGACAAAACCCAAAGCTAATTTGTTATGAATTTGTCAAATCAATACTTGGTGGGTGGAGCACTGGGGCCCAGATGGTGAGCTTCTATTCAACAACAGACCACAAGAGAAATTGAAATAGAGAAGTTTATTACTCACAGGTCCTGGAGTAGGTACCAAGAATGCCTAGAGAAACGACATAGGGTTGTTATGGTAGAAGGCAGATAGAGACAGAACTGGGTGCACATGCCTTTAATAGCGTCTATGGTAGGAGTGCTTTAAAGTCCCAGGCTAAGACCAATTGGTCAATTCAAACCAACAGACTGAAGTTCATAATCCCCAGGAGTGTGTGTGTGGTTTTGTTTTTGTTTTTTGTGTTTTTTTTTTTGGGGGGGGGAGGGAGGAGAGGGTACATAAGAGGAAGGTACTGGGCGACAAGGGAGACCTTGCTCACAAGAGCTGTAGGGCACTTATATTGTAAACCTTTGGGCAATTTTCTAGGGCATGTGCTTGAATGAAGGGTAAGTATCGGTTTAAAATCAATGCAGGCCACAAGGCCAATCACAATGGATGCTGAGGTAGCAATGCCATGGAGTAACTTAGCTAAATTCTTGATACGGTTCTTTGAAAAGAAATCTTGTAACCCCCTAACCAGTTAAACCAAGCAAAGAAGAGAGAAGACAATTTGTAAAAAAAAAAAAAAAATGTCCTCCCTCACTGAGCCCTGAGGAATGGACACGGCTGTCTGTGGGGCCTGTAAATGAACATATCCAGGAGAGGTCACCGTTATCGCATGCCTGTCTTGCAGGAGGAGTTCAGGTCTGTGGCCAGGAGAGCTCTCCCAGCCCTGCGTCCTGTGGCAGTTTTGCAGTAACTTCAAGCTCAGGAGGCACCTGGGCAGAGTGATAATACTGGGTTCTGTGCTGAAACAAATCAGGGTTTGAATCTGTTTACAGGCCGTGTAACTCTGGACAAGAGACTCCTCGGAGACGCAGTTTCCCCACCTGTTGGGGACTGAAATACCCGCTCACGGGGGCATGTGGAGTCAATGAAATATCAAGGGCTAACAGGCAAAAATGAAAAGCAAGGGCTATTGTGTCTTGAATGCAATGGCAACAAGTTCAGCTCCAGTGCCCGGTGCTGTGCCCCAAGGCTCCCCGCAGGGAGCCATGAGACCCCCACCTGGACAGAAGGCCCTTGTGAGTAGGCGGGACTGCGACCTTGCCATATGCTCTGCCTCCAGTCCAAAACCCCTGCTCACGTGGCCATCAGCAGTGGATTGATGAAATTAAGCACAGATGGCTACTTTGTTGTAGTTCTTTGAACTGAAAGCTGCTGTTATAAAAATACATTAAGTTTCACTTAAGTCAGAAGAAAATATATGTTTTCATTGACTTTAGAGAGAGAGGAAGGGAGAAACATTAATCAGCTGCCTCTTGCACGCCCCCTACTGGAGATCCAGCCTGCAACCCCAAGCAGGTGCCCTGACTGAGATTCAAACCACTTTTTGGTGTAGAGGACAACACTAAACTGAGTTTCACAGGCCAGAGAAGAACACAACTTTTTAAATGTTAGAATTAAACAGGGCCCATCACTGTTGATCCCATGGGTATTAAGTGAGCAATAAGGGTAGTAATATTAGGACCAACTCTGTGGTCACTAATTTAACAACTTAGATGCAATGTACCAATTCATTAAAATATACAATCTGCCGGAACCGGTTTGGCTCAGTGGATAGAGCGTAGGTCTGCGGATTGAAAGGTCCCAGGTTTGATTCTGGTCAATGGCATGTACCTTTGTTGAGAGTACATCTCCAGTGTGGGCTGTGCAGGAGGCAGCTTATCGATGTTTCTCTCTCATAGATGTTTCTAGCTCTCTGTCCCTCTCCCTTCCTCTCTGGAAAAAATCAATAAAATATATAGAAAAAATATATACATATACAATCTACCAAACCTTCTATTAAACTAATTGAATCAGTATATGAAAACTTTCTAAATCACAAAGTATCAGGCCAAATAGTTTCACTGGTGAATTCTACCTACATTAAAAGAATAAATGATACCAGTTTTCTAAAATTTGTTCCAGAAAATGGGAACATAGCGGACACTTTCCAACTCATTGTATGAGACAACATTATTTTAATACCCAAACTAAATATTGCAAGAAAGAAAAACTATACACCAATTTCTCAAAAACATAGATCCAAAAATACAAAAAAAATTGTTGGTAAATCAAATCTAATTTTGGTCAAGTGATTTTTCTGCAACTATTGAGGTGAATATATGATTTTTCTTCTTTGGTCTCTTAATATGATGGATTACACATATTAATATTTGCATATTGAGAAGTGATTTATAATGCAGTTGTAGTTTGTAAGTATTTATATTATAACATATTATGTATATTAATATTATATGTTTATGTAAGTATATATATTAGTATATGACATTAACAAAAAGGTAAAACTATAGAAAAAAGATACATGCTTGCCAAGAGTCATTTTTGGTAGGGATGGAGGGACTGTGAATAGGTGGAACACAATAAATTTTAAGGGCAATGAATCTATCTACATTAATAAAAGAGAAACATGCAAATTAACCCGACCAAAACAGTAGCCAGCCATGGAGCTGTAGCAAGTAGAAGGCTTAGGTTCCTCTGGCAATGCAGGAAGCCAATCTTCCCACCCTGGCTGGCCCTGGCCTCTACTCAAGGCTACGAAGTTTCAATTATAGAAGATGAATAAATCACAACAAATATGGTGGCAGCCATGGAGCTGGAGCTGAGCAGGAGGCTTGGGTGTCCCTGGCTATGGAGGAAGCCAAGCTTCCTGCCCTGGCCATCCCTAGCCTCTGCTCAAGGCTACAATGTTTCAAATATAGAAGATAAATAAATCCTAGATACTTGATTCCAGCCAGCTCGGCACTCTGCTCAAGGAGGTGCTGGAAAGAAGAAAGAAAGAAAGAAAGAAAGAAAGAAAGAAAGAAAGAAAGAAAGGAAGGAAGGAAGGAAGGAAGGAAGGAAGGAAGGAAGGAAGGAAGGAAAGATGGACGGAAAGAAGGAAGGAAGGAGGGGCTAGGACCTTGGGTCACGGCGGGTGGTGGGGGTGGTGGTGGTGGTTGTGTGTGATCAGGCCAGAATAAGACAGCAGGGGCTGTTGGGGGTAAACAGAACAGCAAGGGGTCTTGTTGGGGGTGAGTAGGCCAGCAGTGGGAGTCAGTTGGGGGTGAGCAAGCCAGTGGGGAAGAAAGGTGGGAGCAAGCAGGCCAACTGGGGGGCAGTTGGGGGCAAACACACTGGCACAGGGGGGCAGTTGGGGGTGATCTGGCTGGCAGGGGGATCATTGGGGGTGAGCAGGCCAGTGGCAGGGCACAGTTGGGGGTGAGCAGGCCAACAGACAAAGTGATTAGGGACAATCAGCCAGGCAGGCAGGCAGGTGAGTGGCTGGAGCCAGCAACCCCAGACTGTGAGAGGGATGTCCGACTGCCAGTTTAGGCCTGATCCCTGTAAACAGGCAGTAGGACATCCTTCATAAATATTAAAAATAATAAATAACTGGGTAGTGGTTCGCATTGAATAACATGTTTTCATTCATTATGTGCTATTCTTCTGAACAAATACTTAAGAAAAGGCATAGAATTTATTTTTAGCTCTATTTCACAGATAAAGAAAGTGCTTGCTAGAGTGGTGCTTGATAGGGAATAGTCCCAGCCTACCTTTTAGATTAGAATTCGGGTCTAGGACAGGACTTTCTAGCACTAGCCTCTAGCTTCAATGTAGCAATAGATTCATAGTCTTGATAACACAATGAAGTCTGTATTTAGATACTAAAATTCTAATACAGTAGACAAGTGTCAAAAATCTTATCTATAAAGCCTTTAAAATTAGATTTGAAAAAAAATGGAATGCTTAATTAGAGAATGTATAATCTGAAGTTGTATCTTTAATATCCAGTTTCAATATACATCTCAGTCATTGTAACAGCTCAAGGGAAATGACTTGAAGTAATTTAACTGGGTCAATCTTTTTCACACTTAATTATTATTTTATTTTATTTGTCATTTATTTGAAATATCAGTTTATGACTACATTTGAATTTGAGAGTTTTGAACAACTATGAACCACCAAAATCAGAATATCCAAAATCAAGAGTATCAACATGACCAAAAATATTTATAAAATATTACTGTTATTAAGAACACAATAGTGCCTTATATAATGATAGTTTTTTTATGAGGTTTTATAAGCTTTTCTAGCACTCTGTGTAAATTATAATTTGTTTTGTTCTGGTTTCATAAGTCTATATCATTTTAAGTCTATACATTTTTTCTTCTTTCCTATTTCCTTCCTTCTTTTGTCTTTTTCTCATTTCTTTCTTTCTTTTTTCTTTCTTTTCTTCTGTTTTTGTTTTTCTCTTTCTTTCATTTTTAGTACTTTTCTTTATTCATTTTGAAGAAGGAAACAAATACCATGACAAAAGTCTCCAAAAATGTCAACTGAACAAAGTTATGTCAAGTGAAAATGAGATAATAATGTTATATTAACATAATATTTTATATATGGTAGGCACTATTCTAAGAGAATCTACATAAACTAATTTATTTAATTCTTATATCTCAACCTAGTGAAGTAGTTTTTTTTATTGGTTTTATAAACTGACAAAGAACTTAGAGAGAATGCTTGGATTCAAACCCACATGGTTTGTTTTTGGGTTCTGTACTCTTAGTCACTACATTATATTCCCCAATGAAGAAACTTCTGATAATAGAAAATAAATAGTTCACATTTTCTACAGGAGATATATAGCTTATATCTTAGATATTATACAAACTATTAGATATGATTGCTCTCTAATGATCTTCTGAATAATTAAAATAGGAATACTTATAGTAAAATCTTAAACAGTTAAAATACAAAATAATATTCAAAAGTCTTTTCTCTTTCAATATATTGTTATTATTATTTTCAGAGAAGAAGGGAGAAGAAGAGAGAGATAGAAATGTCAATGATGAAAGAGAATCATTGATTGGCTGCCTCATACACACCCAACACTGGGGATATGAGCCTGAAATCCGGGCATATGCCCTGACTGGGAATTGAACCATGATTTCCTCATAGGTTGATGCTCAACTGCTGAGCCGAAAGGCCAAAATTCTTTTCTTAATAACAAAGTCTATTTTGCTGATACTTGTTTGGAAAGTGTGTGTGAAGGGGGTGAGTTACAATTATAAAAGAAATGAATCATCACTGTCCTTACATAATTAGGAACCATTCTAATATATAAAAACCCTGAGTCTGTCATATCTGCAACAACCAGAGATGCAACCTAATGCCAGGCTGCCTGCATAGCAGGCTCTGGTGGGTGGGGAATTGTGGCAGCAGAGATGGGGATAGGGAAGAGGGACCGGCACTCACACTCACTCACAACTGCACACATGCACAGACACACACAATGCCCATCAACTCACAGCCTTTTCTCCCTTTCTTTCTCTCCCTCCCAGCTCTCTCTCAGAGCCTTTCTCAGAGTGAATAAAATAAAACTGAATGGGCCTGAAGAGGCCTGGATGGAAGGGAGGGCCAGCAGAGTGTGAAGTGGCCCCCACTGTACCAGCCTCCTCCCAACCAGGAAAGAGAAAGAGGGATACAGGGAGGCAAGGAGGCTTGGAGGACTGCTGAGAAAAACAAAGAGAGACAGAAACTGGGAGATCAAGACAGCAGGGGAGGGCAGTTTGGGGCAACCAGGCTGACAGGGGAGGACCATTGAGGGGAAGATCAGGCTAGCAGTGGAGAGCAGTTGGGGCAAGATTAGGCAGGTAAAGGAGGGCAGTTAGGGGTGATCAGACAGGCAGGCAGAGGGATTAGGGGCAATCAGGTAGGCAGGCAGAGGCAGTTAGGAGCAATCAGGCAGGCAGGCAAGTGAGTGGTTATGAGCCAGCGGGACAAGATTGTGAGAGGGATGTCTACCTGCTGGTTTAGGCTTGGGGATCAGGCCAATAAAGGGCAGTCGGACATCCCTCAAGGATTTCCCAATTGGAGAGGCTGCAGGCTGGGTTGAGTGAACGCCCCCTGCATAAATTTATTGCACTGGACACTAGTCTATATTTTTTTTTTTTTTTTTTTTTTTTTTGGAGTCTTTTGGCGCTAGACTATATATATATATAAAAGCCCAGTGACTGGAATGACAGAATGACCAGAGAGACCAGTGACTATGATGCACACTGCAGCAGCCAACCAGCCTGATCTGGGCCTGATTAGTACCCCTGCCCTCAACCATCCCAGCCCTTGATGAGCCCCCAACACCTGACTAGGGGCAGAGCTGGCCAGCCAATCACCACAGAACCTCTCCCCTGCTGGCCCCACCCGATGAGGCCACATTGGGGCAGGCCAGCTAGACCCACCCATGCATGAATTTGTGCACCAGGCCTCTAGTCTTATATAATAAAAGGCTAACATGCAAATTGTCCCCTTGACCAGGAGTTCAACTGTGAGTTCAACTGGAAGTTTGAACAAGGGGCAGGGCCAGCTGGCCAATTGCCCATGACCTCTCACTCTAGTTGCCCAGGGACTCTCCCCTAGCTGACTCTGACCCTGATTGGCTATCCCAACCTGATCAGCGGTAGGGCTGGCCCACCAACTCTCCTCTGGCCAGCCCTACTCCCAACCAGCCCCCCCACTCAGTTTAGGGGTAGGGCCAGCTGGCCAACCACCTGCAGTCCCTCCCCCTGGTTGACTCTGCCTCTGATCAGCCCCCTCCCATCCCTATTGGGGGCAGGGATGGTTGGTCAACTGCCTGTGCCCCCTCCTCCTGGCTGACCTGGCCCAATCAGGCCCGACCAGGGTGGACTGGTTGAACTCCATCCATGCACTAATTTATGACTAGGCCTCTAGTTAATGTATAAGTAATGTGACAAACTATAGATATTATTGGAAAACTCATAACTGTTATAGACTAATATGCCTAAGTGCCAATTTAGCAATTGTGAAATCAAATAATAAATAAATAGTTTTTATTTGTGTCATATATTTTTCAGATTACAGTTGTAAATATAAATGTAAGTATTGTACTAACAATTTTAATCAAGTCAAAAATCAAAGAATAGCTGGAGTAGTTTACAGTAATCAAATAAGAAATTATAACAACATAGAGGCCCAATGCATGAAATTCATACACAGGTGCAGTCTCTAGGCCTGGCCAGTAATTGAAGCATGAGCATCTGGCATGGAAGGGCAGGTCCAGCTTACTTCTGGGCTCTGGGCAGCACCTGGATTCTCAGGTCCCCACATACCTCCCTTCACCTGAGTCATTGGGACCCCACCCAGTACCTCAGTGCCTGGGAACTGGGCGACAGCCCTGCTCCCCACCACCACCTCTGGTCACCATCTGCAGGGCGATCAGCAGGGCAATCAGACCCCACTTGCACCTGCCTTGGCCTGGTGACGTCTGCTTACTTGCTCTATCATCTTGCTGTGGTCCTGCTCTTGTTGAGGCCCATTGGGGCCTGCAGCGACTCCACTGCCACCCCCTGCCAGCAGTGTGTTGCTGATTCCCACCATGTCCGTGCCTCCTCCTTGAGGTCAGTGCACATCATAGGGAATGGTCAAACTCCCAGTCAAGGGGATAATTTCCATAGTAGGCTTTTATTATATAGGATAACTTCATATCAAGGTTCTACTGCCATGATGATTTTTAAATTAGAACATAACATTTCTAGGGTAGGTTGTTCATTTAACTTTTTTAAGATCTGTCAATAAAATCACTCTTAGTGTAAAGCAGCCTATTTATTTTGATTAGAACAAAAATCCCCAAAGAAATTACAAAACGAAGGCCAGCAATAACACTTGATTAACCAAATGCCTGGCAAGCTATTGCATGTCCTTGAGTATTCAAATGGGAAAACCAAGACCTGAAAATGTCAATGTCCCTTGCTTAATTCCAAATGCACACTTTAAAAATAACTGTTCTACAAAGGTTGGAAAGCTTTATATATGGATTAGGGGACTCCCTTTGCAGCCTTTTTATTATACATGCATAACAAATATTGCCAGTTTTCCATTCTCATCATGAAATCAACTTTCTAAGTCAAATTTCTGCATTGGTCAAACATCTGCTGAAATTTGAGAAAATATATATCATTGCTTGTCATTAGAGGGTAAACGGATACTTATAAATCGTCAGCTCTCATAGCGATTAAAGTTATTTATTAGGTTATATGCATAACCAATTCAATGCAAGAAATTTTAATATACTTGCTTTTTCTTTTCTGAAATCCATATATTGTGTAAATGTCTTCATAAATATGAATAACTATCAAAGTTGGACTTTCTGAAAAAAATTGGACACTATACCTAAATCAACAAAAAATGTTGAACTCACCAAAATGCTTGGGCAAGAATAAATAAATAAATCATAAGTAAATATAGACTCTTAAGCAAATTCCATCATTTTTTTAAAGATTTTATTGATTTTTTACAGAGAGGAAGGTAGAGGGTAGGGATAGAGAGTTAGAAACATCGATGAGAGAGAAACATCAATCAGCTGCCTCCTGCACCCCCCCCCAGCGGGGATATGACTGCAATCAAGGCACATGCCCTTGACCAGAATCGAACCTGGGATCCTTCAGTCCACAGGTTGACACTCTATCCACTGAGCCAATCTGGTTTTCAGCCCATCATTTTTATTTAGAAGAAAAATGTGAGGAAATAATGATAATAAAGTCATATCTCTATCAACATCAGTATCATGATCCTGAAATATAAGAGAAATCCAATCCTGCAGGTATTACCAACAGAAAGGAAATGTATTGTTGCTGTATATTTTGAAATTATATAATGACTTGACTTCAGAGACAGACCCCATTTTGATCTTCTTTCTGGCATGTTGAAACAAAAATATTTTCTGTTTTCCAGCAAGCAACAGGTATTCTCTATCCTTTAATTATTTTTCATTGTGTTCTCTGAGTATTTGTCTACAGACCCAGATTTTTTGAGAAAGATATGTGTTTGAAGTTTTTAAAATACAGAATTCCTAAACAAAGGTTGGTTTTATTATAAACACAAAGGAAAAAATGAGTCTAGATATGGTTAAAATTACATTTTCTCTTTCCTTGATAAATTAGATATAATCTGTACTAAATTAGGTCCTATTATTTCTAAAATCTTGCTTTCTGGGGACCCTGATTACATGTAATGACAGTAGAAATGAGCTTGGATTGCTTGAGTCTTTTGTCTGAGTCTCTGCAATTATGACAAAATAACTTAGGGAGTTAGGCAGTGAGAATAAGAATGCAGACTCAGGAAGTATTCCTACTTAGGTCATTATTTAAAAGGGGGAAGAAGGCTGTGAACCATGGTAACATTTGAATAAAACTTTATTGAGATTGAAATGGAATGTTTTATCAGAGATATTTTTTTTTCTCTTTCCCTCCTAAGTTCTCTGTCTAGTCTAATAATTAAATTGACTTAAGACAGATTCTCAGGAAAAAATAATTTTGTGTGAATGAGGACCCCAAATATATGATGTACATCAATATACTGAAGGTTATATGCAATCTTTTGCTAAGAGGTAAGGTTCTGAGACTTAGAATGGATGGGAGAGACAATTCACAGGAGAAAGGGACTAGCAAATGTTTGATTAAGGAATTTTTGGCAGGACAGGGAGATAAGTCTTTCTGGTATAAAGTTATCTCTGTTCTCTGGTACAAGACTCCAATCTCAATTATCTTAGGCACTGAAGAAAGTTAAATAAAACACACACACACACACACACACACACACACACACACATACACACACACACACACACACACACACAACTCTTCATGAGTTAGGTTTTGATTGCCTTCAGCTCAACATAATCCACAAGCCAAGATGCTCGTGTAGATAGTTAGCTAGGTATTATAAAGGAAGAGAGCAAATTGAATGAGACATTAAGCCCAATAAACTAGGAAGCTGAACCAAATGTTAAGCCTCATTCATAAGGAAGCCACAGCATTTATAGGCTCCCCAGAAGACTCTGCATTCTCCACTCTCATAACTTAATCCCTGAGTGGTCCCCCTGTGGGCAGGAAAAATCTCCCCAGTGAACACTAAACTGATACTGGCATTATTTGGGGAGAAGGAGGGTAATTTCTTCACTTATCACATATGCAATAGAAACCAAAAAAGCACAGGAGGTAGTAAACACATGGCATTAAAAGCCAGAACTCTAGGGTATGTACTGTAAAAGCCAAAATGATGACATAAAGGGGCAGAAACTGGCCTGGGAAAAGAATCGGGTCAGATAAAGATGTGGAACCCCTGAAAGTCCAAGGAAAGAATTGTGAAATGTTAAAGCCCATGGTTCACAGGCAGGCTAAATAGCCATTTTAGAAGGTGAACACAGAAAACTTGAATTTATTTAAGGAAAAGAGATGGGAGATGGGGATACTCAAAGGTAAGGTCTACAAAGCAGGCCCAAAAAACATTGGGTCCATGAACGCAGCAAAAATATACTTAGGACAGTGAAACAAGGAAGGGCATAGAAGAAACAACAGGAAAGTCTGGGCTGGGCAGCTCTGGCTCGCTGAGAAGTCAGAGACAGCGACAGGGTGTTAGCCCAAGATAAGCTGCTGCTGCCCATTGCTGACCTGGCTGCAAATCTCATGGGGTCCCTTAGAAGTTAGAGGATACATGCCTAAGGGAAAAGAAGAGCGGAAAGGGAATGGCATGGACATGCTCCTTGTGGGGAGATCATGCACTGGGTCCTTTGTCCTGAGCATATTTCTCTCTCTCTTGCAGGTGAAAATTTTAATGAGATCTCAGAGGAAAGTCTCAGTAGAATATTTATCAGCTTTCCAGGTGTGCTTTTTCAGGGTCCTTGTCTCCACCATTTGATCAATGCCAGGGCCAGGGGTTATTAGTCAGTGTAGCTGGTTTTGAGGCAGCTAAGGCATCACTTGGCTAGTTTTGCCACCTTTCTGGACTGGAGCTGAAATATAACTGAGGCCTAGATGCTATCTTTTAATCTCTCTATAATAAATTCACTCACCTTTAATATGAAGAAAGGGTCAAGAGGTCAAAACCACCTGACCAACAATATAAAAGATCAGGGGTCCAAACTGTATCATCAGTGATATGCTAGAGAGGCCAGGTTACCCTGGAAGCAACGTTCTTCTTTTCCAAGTTTTGCCCCTTGCCAGGCAATCTGGGACTTTCTGCCCTGGTGATTATCGGTACCTGGTCCCACTGTCCTTGCTCTGCTCATGTCTATTTAAAGATGAGTTCAGGAGAAGGTCCAGCACAAGCCCAGGAAAAGCACAGGAAGTAAGTTGGATCATTTTAATGACAGTTTACCAGTTCCTGAAAAGCAAGAAAATATATGGAGGATTATCAAGAGCTGCTGCTAGACTCTGCCTGCTCTCTACATCCCCAAGGGCATATCGCTTCTCTTCACCTCAATAAATTTTGCCCCTATACTTAAACTTCTCCCACACCCGTGCCCTTTGAAATTCATTTCTTGCAACTACATCTGAACCCATTTTCACAAGCAATATAAGTAGCATTATTTTAGGATTACATATTTTGCTTGATCTGCTCTCCCTCAATTTCAGATAATAGTTAAGATTTATGTCACCATATATTTTATATAAGTGCTTATAGTATTACATTATCTTCTTTTAACACATTTTTGAAGTAGATACATTCTTCATATTAAAGGTGAATGAATTTATTATAGAGAGATTAAAAATTCTCAAAGTCATGTCGCCATTTAATGTGGCATCTGAATTCAAACTTAGGCAATATTGTTCAAGAGCTGGATGGATAGTATCAAAGAAGAATTGCACTGGACTAATTAAACAGACAAGAAAGACTTGATTTAACACCATTACAATAGGGGAGACAGACTGAACTCAACTTTCCTGAAACAAAAGACAGGGTAGTTTTTGAAGTGTTGGAATGAGCCACTGAAAATGTGCTGGGAGATGTGGAGAGGATGGGCAGTATGATTAAGTCATTGGTGCTTGATGATTGGCATTTATCTAAGTTTGACTTCTGTATGCCCAAAGAGAACTGGAAACAGAGGCATTATTTTTATTGATGTTTGCATTTCAAGGGGATGACTACCATGTCCTGGAGAAAGACTTTCCTTAGTTGTAAAACTCTCAAGGAGCTGGGAAAAATTTACATCTCAAAGGGACATAGAAAGAATTTAAAATGGCAAATTACCAATTTCAAATAAAGTTCATGTTCCCAGAAATAAAAGGTCAGGATACCATAATCAGAAAGAAACTTGTATAAAATTTAGTAAAGCTGATGGGAATATTAAGATCAGCTTAGTCAGTAGAACATGGGTAGCTGAGAAGATGGATAGAAAAATGAATGATTGGATGAATAAATTGATGAGTAGATGGATAATCAATCACAAGCAAACAGGACTTTGTTTAAAAAATAAAAAGCTCTAGCTGTTTGGCTCAGTGGATAGAGTATAGGCGGCCTGTGAACCAAAGGGTCCTGAAGTCAATTCGGGTCAAGGGCATGTACCTCAGTTGCAGGATCCTCCCTGGCCCAGGCCTTGAACAGAGCTTATTCAGGAGGCAATCAACTGTTAGGCTACTCTCATATTGATATTTCTCTTTGTCTTTCCTTCTCTCTTTCACTCTTTCTAAAAATCCATGGAAAAATAACCTCAGGTGAGGATTAAAAAAAAAAAAGACTTTTATATGCAACATAGTTATCATTGCTATGACAAAAATTTTTAAGAAAAACATATATATCTTGGTGTACTTTGCTGAAAGGTCATATTTATATTCATTAGTTTCTTCCATTTTGTGCAAAATAAAATGAAAAATCATTACCTGATAATATAAAAGAGATTTACCTTGGGAAAACTTCACCAAAAAACTAATACATCAAAAGTGATATTGACTACCACAGGACAAATTTTCATTTATTACAAAATTTAATGGTATCTTTAATCCTTCATTTATTTTTCATTAACATATTCATATTTATATATTTAACAAATAAGTATTAAATGAATACTATACAACTAGCAATGTTCTATGCTGGGACAATTTAGAGGTCAGAAATAACAGAGTTCCAGGAAAAGAAGCAAATACTATAATTGTCTTGAGGCATGATTAAAGAATAACTTGAAAACATGATCTTTATCAGAATGAAGAAGTCACAAATGACTGAAGAAGAAATTAAAACCAAATACTGAGTATACCTGACCATGTTTCATGTAGTGTGGAGATTATCCTAAATTTCAGAGGATATCTTTGAAAAGTTTGAGTAGGAAAAGTCACCAAGCTAAAAGAATCTTTAATAGCAAATCCGTTATTCTATAGCCTGGCAACTCTTGAAAATTTTTATAAATACTTGATTATATCATATAAATAGATAGAAATCGGGTGCACAGAATTCATACATGGGTAGGGTCCCTAGGCCTGGCCAGTGATCAGAGCCAATCAGGGCCTTCTGGCTGCCAACTGGGGTCTTCCTTCATTCCATGCTGCTCTTTGATGGTCAGTGCACATCATAACAAGTAGGTGAACTCCTGGTTGGTTGAACTCCCGAGTGGACAATTTGCATATTAGGCTTTTATATATAGGATGTCCTGCTATAATCTTCGAAGTACATTGTAAATTTTCACAATTCTAAGGCTGCATTTCTACTGATTCAGCAATAGTTCTTACCTTTAAATGCCTGAAGAATCACCATATTTCACTTCTTTTTTAAAGAGTCAGAAACATTGATAAGAGAGAAACATCGATCAGCTGCATCCTGCACATTCCCTACTGGGAATGTGCCTGCCACAACCAAGGTACATGCCCTTGACTGGAATTGAATCTGGGTCTCTTGAGTCCACAGACCAATGCTCTATCCACTGAACCAAACTGATCAGGGTCATATTTCACTTCTTCCTAGCATGCAGAAAATCAGAAAAGGTATCCCTCCCATTTAACAAGAAAAAGAAGACAACTACAAAAGCATAATTTCTCCTAAAACCATAACCAAGATGAAGTTTTAGGACAACCAAATAATCAAAATCTCTAGGATGGAGAAGTGTAACAGAGTGAAATACACAGTCTCTTTGATTCCATCTTGTTCAAGCCTTCATTGTTCCCATGACCTTCAGGCTAATAGCTTCTTCTGAGTATTGCATATACACATGCTAATCATTAGAGGAATTGTGGCTGGAGTTTCCAAAAAACAGTCCCTCCCATTTCCCTTGACAAAAAGAAGCCTGAACTCTTTACTTTTTTAAGATGGATTTGAGTTCTCACTAGAGATCTCCTCTTCTCATTGTTGCCTTCTTGATAATAAAACTTTTCATATTTCAAACTCTAATGTTTTGAGTTTTTTTTGAACCATCAAGTATAGGGACTTTGGACTGGTAAGAAGAGGTCAAGCATCTCTTTGAGATGCACAGCATGTGGACTATTTCACTTAAGGCAAAATGCAAGAGAAAGGAAATACCGCCATACAAATGTGTAAGAAGTTTACTAAAATTTAATGTGAATGTCAAAAGCTATGTAATGAGATAATATAAGAATATAAAGCTCTTTACTTAGAGCTAAGAGCTCTAAGTAAAAGGAATTTCACAAACCATTTGTAGACTATTCAACTGGCTTAGCCTGATTTCTCCTGAGTATACATTGTTACTTATTCGTGCCTATATTTTCTAAATAAACATCATAAAATCTAGATGGAACTAGAATAACTGGAACAATCTTGTAAAGAAAAAAAAAGTTGGATTATTCAAACTTTCCAAATTTTAAAAGTTACTAGAAAGGTACATATAATAATAAAGTCAGTGTGTTGAGTTGGTAAAAATAAAAATATGGCTTAATGTAACAGAATTGAGAGAGTAAATAAATACCTGTATAGTCAAGGAATTTAACAAGGAATATAAGACAATTCAATGTGGAAGGAATCATTTTTTTTTAACAAATAATGAAGGGGTAATGTAGTGTCCACTTATATTGCAGTAAAATCAATGTCCTTTTTATACCACATGTAAAAATTAACTTAAAATGAATCATTTACCTAAGTATGAGAACTAAAACTATAAAAATCTTAAAAGAAAATTTGAGTAAGTACTGGTGACCTTTTGTTAGACAACAATTTCTTAACTATGACATCAAAATAACAAGGGACAAATTTTAAAAATAAATAATTTTTTCATACAAATTAAACATATTTCTGCTTTAAAAAAAACACTACAAAATGATTGAAAATTAAATCTACAATATGTGAGAAAATAACTGCAAACCATCTATCTGATAATAGACCTGCATCTAGAATATATAAAGAACTCATACAGTTCAAAAATAAAATTACAAAAAACCCTATTAAAAATTAACAACAAAAAAATGAGTAGGCATGTAGCCAAAGAATGTATACAAATAAACAATAAACACATTAAAAGATGATTAAGATAATTAATATTGGGAAATGAAAACCAAAAGTTAAATGAGATATTTCTTTGTACCCACTAGATGTCTATAATGAAAAGCTACACTAATAAAAGCATAACATGCTAATTGATCCTACCTTTACAACATCCACCAGCCAATCAGAAGTGAGTATAAAAATTAACCTAACAAAGTTGGAGGGCTAATTTGCATACGCAAGAAGCCAGCATCCAGGGGCAGGTCCGGGTGGGATGCAGTCGTTCAGCATGCCCCAGCAGCTATGGGCCTCTGGGCAGAGTGGGAAGATGGAAAGCCAGCTTCAGGCTAGAGGGAATGGCTGCTCTGGCCAAAGCAAAGGCAGTGCTGGCAGCCAGGGGAAGGATGGCCCATTCTTGCATAAATCTTTGTGCATCAGGCCTCTAGCATAATAATAGTTGTTGAGGACGTGGATAAATTGGAATTTTATTACTGGTAAAATGGTTCAGACATATTGGCAAAAACAGTTTGACAGTCCATCTAATTGTTGAATGTAGAGTTACTATATGACCCAGTGACTTAATTTCTACTGACACAGCATGACAAATAAATACATATTTATATAAAAATTTGTCCACAAATATTCATTCAGTTTTATAAAACACAAAACCTGGGTACAATTCTATTGACCACCAACCGCTGGATTAATAATATTCAATTGTATAACCACTGAATGGAATATTACTTGGTATAAAAATTAAAGTACTAGTAATACAATATGTGTAAATCTTAAAAAAAATTATGCTAAATAAAAGAGCCAGTCACCAAAGATCTACTTTTTATGATTTTATTTTTAAAAATGCCCAGTATAGAAGAATCTACTGAGATAGAAATAGATTAGTCATTGCCAAAAGCTAGAGAGAAAAGGGTAGAATGAATGACTGAATACAGTGGAGTTTCTTTCAAGGGTGATTAAATTTTTCTTAAATTAGATAGTGCTGGTGTTTGTACAACTCTGTTTATATCTTAAGAATTATTTCATTATATAAATTTAAAATAGAAAAACAGTTGTAAAAATAATTATTATTACAGGTTAGAGGCTGTGTCTGAAAATGTCTTTACCAGAGAAAGAGAAAAAAGAAATGTGTTTTGGAGAGAGCTATACTTCCAAAGCAGCTGGACAAAGTCCCTTTATTTACGAGTTTGGCAATGTAGCCAAATGACGAAGAGCACCTCCTCTCAAGTCAAACAGCCCTGGTTAAAATCCCAATCCTGCTATTTATTAGTATCATAAACTTAATCAAGTTTCTCCATTTTTAACATGGCCATAATTAGACTGTTATGAAAAGTAAATGAACAAGAACATACAAGGGTGCGTTAGCAATGAGTGGCACAGGATTAATATTAACTATTGTTATTATTTTAGCAGGCAGGTTGTAGATCCATAGAAACCACAATCCATTCCAAGATACCAATCCATTGCATATAGTTAGCATATCTTCCAGATCTCCTATAGTCCCTGACAATTTCTCAGTCTTTCCTTATTATTCTTGAACACGAATGATTTGATGAGTACAGGTAAGGTATTCTTTAAAATGCTCTCAAACTGGGTTTTTCACATTTTTCTCTCTTGATTAGACTAGAGTTATGAATAGTGGGAAGAAATACGACTGAGGTTTTTAAGAAATTCCCTCTTAATATATCATATCATAATAAGTCATATCGTATGACTTATAAATGGTGATGTTAACTTGGATCACTTGGTTAAGGTATTGCTTGACAGGTTTCTCCACTCCAAAGTTATTATATTCCCCTATATATACTTTATTCCTTAGAAATAAGTCATTAAGTACAGCTCACTACAAGGTTTTACCCAAGAGAGAGGGAAGTGCATATGTATATTATTTGAAATTCTTCTATAAGAAAGATGTGTCCCTCCCCGCACCACTTATATATTCAAACATTTATTTATATAAGGTATGGAATCCTGCATATGTGTTTTATATTTTTTATGTGTTTGTGGTAGGCAGGATAATGACTCCCCAAATATGTCCACATCCTAAATCCTAGAATGTGTAAATGTTACTTCACATGCTGATAAGGGTTTGGCAGATGTGATTATGGTTAAGAACCTGGAATTGGAGTGATTATCCTGGATTATCTTGGATAGTTCATTCTTCTCATACAAGTCATTAAAAGCAGAGTGTTTTTTTACTGACTGAAGTCAGAGGAAGATAAGACTTAGAATAGACAGGGGAATGCAACATGGCTGGCTTTAAAAATGAAGAAAACGGGAAATTATTCAAAGTAAGCGAATAGGCTTTCGGAGTTAGAAATGGCAAGGGGACAGATTCTTCCCCACAGTCTCTAAAAAGTATACAACCCTACTGAAATTTTGATTTTCATCCAGTGAGCCCCTCATTGGACTTCTGACTGACAGAATTCTAAGAAATTTGTGCTGTAAGCCTTCAAATCTCTAAGTTTTCATAGCTATAATATTAATATAAGGGAAAATTATATTAATGCTAGATAATTTATTTTATTGCACAAGTTAGGTGTTCTTTCAGGTTGGTTCCTGTATTCTCTGACTGGTTGTCTCCTGCTTCTTCAGAAACCTTACCTCTGGTGCAACAAGATGACCTAGGTTCATATTGCATTTTCCTTGATAGCCCTAGAATAAGCCATTTTCCAAGAACATTTTCTGCTTATCATAGAATTGAGTTTAGAATTTAGTGTTGGTTATCGTTGTTACTGCTGGTGTGCTAATGCTTTTAGGCCTTCTTAAGAGACAAAAGTAGAAAATATATCTAAATATAAAAACCCATATAAATATACACATTTATAATTATTATTGTATCTATGTATCTGGGTGCATGTTGACTATATTAAACTAAACATGGATACATAATTATATCTCAGACTTTCACTCACTATGATAGACTTTATTCTATTCATCTTCTCTTGCTTATTTCTTACTAGAGGCCTGATGCATGAAATTTGTGCTCGTGCAGTCCCTAGGATTGGCTGGTGATTGAAGCGTTAGCATCCGGCATGGAAGAACAGGTCCCAGCTGGTCTCCAGGCCCTGAGCAGCACCCCCTTCCACCCTCAGAGCTTGGAAGCTAGGCAGCAGCCCTGCTCCCTGCCACCTCCACTGATTGCCATCTGCGGGGCAATCGAGTTCCACTCACACCTGCCTTGACCAGGCACCACCCACTCACCTGCTCCACCATCCCGCTGTGGTCCCGCTCTCGTCAGGGCCCATCAGGGCCTGCAGTGCCTCCATTGCTGCCTGCTACCAGTGCTGTGCCACTGATGCCGTCATGTTCTGTACCACCCTCTGGTGGTCAACATACTTTACAGTAGTGGTTGATCTCCGGGTCAAACTCCTGATCAAGGGAAAATTTGCATGTTAGGCTTTTATTATATAGGTTGTCTTTTTTTGACAGTGAGAAATCTGGTTTCCAGTTTGTTCCATCTATTTCTTTTCTTCAGCACTATAGTCACATAAACTACTTTCAGATTTGTTAAACTCTACTCATGTGAGAAAACATTTAGCAACTAGAGTACAGTATATATGATAGATTACTCTTTCACAGTATATATTTCATCATGTCATCTACATTATCCTGTATGTGCAATTTTCATACTTTAAAGTACAGCCTTTATGATGGACAGTTGTATGGTTTTTACAAAAGCAAAAAATTATGTTTTTATCACTCTGAAAATTATCCTGTGCATTGTCTTTATAGAAAACAAACTTTTCTCCCAATTCCTGGGAACTTCTCATTTTTTAAAAATCCCTTTCTATAGTTTTGCCTTATCTCGACTATTATGTGAATGAAATCACACAATATATAACCTTTTGTATCTGCCTTCTTTTCTTTAGCAAATTGCCTTTAAAATAATTCCAGTAGTTCTGTGAATTAATATCTCAATTGTTGTATTTTTATGTACACATGTATTTTTTTTATTTATGTATCTGTTGAACATATCTTGGTTGCTTCTAGTTTTTTATGATTATGAAAATAATTCCTATAAATAGACATTTACAGAATCTTCTGTGAACATCATTTCCAACTCAATCTGTTGCATAAAAGTTCAATTAATGGTTATCTGATGTCTATGTTTCCACTTATAAGATACTGCCAAACTGTATATTAAAGAGCATGTACTCTTGCATTCCCATAGTCATTAATGAGAATTTAGTTGCTTTGCATATTCATTAACATTTGTTATTGTCAGTGTTTCAGGTTTTGGTCATTCAAATAAATGAATAGTGGTGTCACATTGTGGTTTAATTTGCATTTACATACTGATAAATTATGTTAAGTGTCTTTTATTATTTAAATCCTCACCTGAGAACATTCTATGAATGTTTAAAAAGAGGTGAGGGGAAAGAGAGTGACAGAGGGAGAAACATCAAAGTGAGAGAAAAATATCACATCCATCAGTTGCTTTCCACACACACCCTGTCCAGAGACAGAGATCAAAACCTTTTCCTAGTTATGTGCCCTGACCAGGAACCAAACCTGTCACCTTTCTGTGTACTAGATAACACTCCTACCTGTGGGAACCTCTTTCCACGTCCCAAGTGGTTCAGGGTTCCCGGGTCAGGGTTCGGATTCTGAAGGAGGCCTCACGCAAACGAAATGAGAGACTAGAAAGCATTAATTTGGCGATATTGGGGGGCCAGGCGGGAACCTTCCTCTAGTGGAAAGGACTGCCACTTGCTCTGGCCTTTTTCTCCCTTTTATTAAGGCTTTGGGACACACCCCTAACCTTTAGGCAGGAAATAACAAAAACAGAAATTAACATGAAACAAACATAGAGGTTGCTTCAACCAATAGTATTTCAACTAAACAGTGAGTAATTAGCTCTGACCTTTCAGAGCAGTTAAGGTTGACCAGCCTTCTGGCTTCCTGTTTACATCCATTTAGTGAGAACAATATTTGGTTTCCAACACCTACCTACTAAAACACACAGGTCAGGGCTTGTGTGTCATTCTATGTACTTATTTGTCAATAATACGTCTTCTTTGGTAAAAGGTCTGTTCAGATATTTTGCTCCTGTTTTCTTGTTGATTATTTTTAAGGAATCTCTATACATTGTAGATAAATTCTTTATTAGATATGTGATTCCAGCTTCATATTAACAAATTTTACAATACATGTTTAAGTTAAAAAATTGACTTATATTTATTAATCTAATAGTAAAACACTAATCTGTTAGATTTCTAATATGGAAAATTACATATCCTTCACAGTTGCTCATGGTAAAATCTTTTTTTCATGTAAACTTGATAAACAATACAAGAAGTACTTAGAAATGAAAGGAGTTTTTAGGGAAGAAACAGAAAGGTTTAGGAAACTTTAAAAATTAAAGGGTCCATGGAAAAAAACACAGGGCTACATAGTTGCAAAAGGGTACATTTAAATAAAAAAGAGATCTGGGAGTAGCAAAAGGTAACATTTACAGAATAAAGGGAAGGAGGAAGAAAGTCCAAAAGGAATAGGGAAACAAAAAGGAAGAAAGGGAGAGGAGACTCAGGTGTTCATGTGAGGTTTGACCTTTGAGCTCAGAAGTTGCTATAGTGACCAAATCAGAAGAGGATAGTGACCAATCACAGGGGATATCAAGGGACAAAGACCTGCAGTCTTTATACACTGTAGGGAAAAGAAACTCAGTGGGACTTTGTCCCCACCCCCAAGTGGAAGTCTATGCTGTGAGATTATTTTCTCCTCCCCACATGGGAATTTGTACTCATTCTTTAATAAATGTCCGCCTTTACTATACAATATTCCATCTGTGGTTTCATTCTTTGACTCCAAGGGACAAAGATCCCAGGGAAAGCCATCCTGCCCAGGGAACACTACATGTTCAAGTCCAAAAATCCCATTTCAGAGCCTGATATTTTAAAAAAGTAAGTGGAAATGTTGAGTTTGCAAAATTGAGAGAGTGCTTTTTGGTTGATGAGTTAAAATGTTCAGAGGGATAGAGCCAATTTAAAAAAATTGGATAAATCCAATTTGTATGTGCAAGTGACATAAGAGCAGAGAGCAGATTACGGGTAAGCAGCATGAACTTCAAGGAAACACATATCAGTCTAGGATAGGAAATAAGAAGATTTAAACATATATGCATATCAATGATCATAAAAGAATATCAGGGAATGATAAAACTAGAAATGAAATGAAATGAGTGAAATCATGCCAGTAGGAATCTTGAGAACAAAATAAAAGGGAAAATATGTTGTATGTTTATGTGTTAATTGTTGTACTCTGTTAAGAAGGCAGCTTTGTAAACTGTTATAAGTGAAGAATATTCTGTAGAACTCAGTATAAAACCTAATTTGTAAAAAAAAGAGGAGGATTACAAAAGACTGTCAAAACTAAATATATCTTATACAAGGTAGACCTATGTAAAAGATTGTTACTTGTTATTATATTAAAAGATTTGAGAAAAAAAAAAGATTATTTCTTCCAAAGTTTGGAAGGAAGTAAAAGGAAGGGGCTCCTTTGATAGTAGATAAAATGTCCATTGTATGAGACCACATGTATTCTTTGAAATATTTTTCTCTCATGTTGATCAAATATAAGTTTTACATGACACTTTGGAGAAGGGGCTTACAGAAAATGTTTATTTTTGGACAATATTGAATTTTCAGTTTTTGCTAAGAAAAGCTATTTTGAAATGTAAATATACTACTTTTTACAGTAATAATTTACTAATTGTTAGAATTCAATTTTATTTTTCACATAGGATTTGTAGATGCATGACTTCCTCCAAATTATTTATTGATTAATGAATTTATACATAAAAAATTGAAACTCAAAAAAAATTGAAAATAAGTACAGGAATATTATTTATATTGTAAAAAAACTAATCAAGGCTTTATTCATTTTCATGTTTGTTTAAAAATAAAGTAAGGAACCCTGGCCTGTGTGGCTCAATTGGTAGAACATCATCCTACGCACCAAAAGGTCTCTGGTTTGATTCCTGGTCAGGGCAAATGCCCAGGCTGTGGGTCCAGTTCCAGTCTGGGTGTGGACAGGAGACAACAATCAATATTTCTTTCTCACATTGATGTTTCTCTCTCTCTCTTTTTCATCTATCTCTAAAAATCAATAAAAGCACATTAAAAATGATGTAAGGATACATCTTTAATTCTTTGAATTACTTATCCTTAAAATAAAAGAGAAGAAAATGAAATTTATTGCATTTTTCTAGGTATCTGAGATGTTCGCTGTTTTAGAAATTTGTCTACTTACAGCCATAAATGAATAAAAATTGGATTATTTTTAAAGACAATATAAAAAGTAACATTCCAGAGGCATTCTACAAGTGACATGAAATCAAAACTTGAACTTGAAAGACTGGCAATGCACTTGTTATTTTTAATTAAATATACAAGCTTCTGCTTTCAATATTCACTTTGATATTTTTAAGACATTTTACTTTATTTCTTAGAAGGCAATAAGAACTAGTTCTCAACCATGTTATAAATGCCAAATACTAGACTTTGTATGTGCAAGTGACATAAGAGCAGAGAGCAGATTACGGGTAAGCAGCATGAACTTCAAGGATTAAAACATTGTATTAAATGAAGAGCAGTGAAAGCATTACAAGAAAATATATTTGCTAGATTGTGGAGGCTGGTGATTGTAACTTTAAATATGTTTTTTAGAGGTTGAGCTTCAATACTTGCAAAAATTAAGTCATGCAATATTAGGGAAAGACTATTTCAAGTAGAATAGACAACAATTGAAATACTGCAAGGCTGAAGAGGGCTGGCATATGCATCCATCAGAATTGAGAGAACCTTCAATTGAACTGGTTATCTATCCAGTTACCAATGCTACAATTGTGCAATCACCTATACATTATTTAAATGTACTAATTATATAAACTGTTATGAAAACTGAAAAGAAAAGAAAGGAGAGCAGTGTAGCTTGAACAGAGTAATTTGAAGGAGAGAACCTATATAGATAAAAGCCTAATATACAAATTGTCCCTTTTCGAGTTTGACCAAGAGAGCAGGAATTCAATCACTTCCTATGGCATGCGCTGACCACCAGGAGGGGGTCATGAAACAAAATAAGGCCCTAGCAGGCAGATGGAAGACCCAAATTGGCCCTGATTGCTGTCCATGCTGTGCACAAATTTATACAATAGGTCTCTAGCAATGAAATAAAGACTTTTGACAAGAGAAGCATGAACATGCTGCATATGGCTCTATATATATTACTAGAGGCCTGGTGCATGAAATTGTGTATGAGTGGGGTCCCATTGGGGTCCCATCGGGCCCAGCCCATTTGGGTAGGGGCTGCATGCAGTTGGTTGGTCAGTCCTGCCCCAGACCATGATGAGGGGATTGAGGGTTGGGCCAGCTGGGAGATGGGGGTGATTGGGACCCGGATCAGGCCAGTTGGTTATTTTGGTCATTCTGGTTGTTCTGCTGTTCTGGTCACTGGGCTTTTATATATATACTAGAAGCCCATTGCACAAAGAGATTTTTGCAATAGGCCTTCCTTCTCTTGGCTTCCAGCAGTGGTTTTCCTCCGGCACCTGGGACCCAGTCCTTTGCTCCAGCCAGATCTGCCACCTTTGCTGCAGACTCTGCCAGAGTTTTTCATCTTGTCTTTGCTGCAGACTCCAGAGTCTGCAGTCTTCATCTTCACTGTGGCCACAGTGCCATTCCTGTAGATTCCTTTGCCCCCTGCCCCCACCCTCTCTCTCGTAGCAGGTGCCTTGCCCTACCAGGCCACTCTGTGCCTGCAGCAGCTGGGAAGCCACCTCCATCTTTCTCCTCTAATTTGCATATTTCCTCTTGATTGGCTGGTGGGCATAGCGGAGTGGTGGTTAATTTGTATCTATATAGTGTAGATATATAGACAAGTTGATAATTACTATACAGTAAAATGAAGTTGAGAAGAAGGATGGGGTGCCAGGTTGTTGTCAGTGGTATTTGGGAACATGAGAAGCTTCTGCAGTACTCTACTGTTTGTTTTATGTTAATAGTATGATAGTCAATAAGTAATCCAATATCACCTTCCAGTAAAAACTGTTTACAGTGGTTTCCAACTAGTGGTCCATGGACCACTATTGGTCTGAGAGATCTCAAAGGTTGGTGATGACTGGTTTAGTACTTTACAATAATGTTTTATGTGATATGCATGTTTTCATTGGGACATACATGGTTCAGGTGATCTAACACTTAGCAAGATCATATCTTCCTATACCTCACCTCATACCTTCCTATACCTCACCTTAGTATGCCTTAGTCTAAATGAGCCATACTCCATGCTTTTGCACCTTTTTTTTTTTCCAAGTACTGAAAAACTATCTTTTCACCATTGCCTAACTATGTAAATCCTGGGAGATTTTACATTTCTATTGAAATAGGTACATATTATATCATATGCTTCTTTTTTATTTTTTTCATTTCCTATACCCAGCTGAGATTCTCTCCAGGATTCATAGTATGCCTTAAAGACACTGTTGTTTCTCTACTCAACGCTTCTTCTTTTCCCTTGTTGCATGAGTCTGTCTATCATAATTCAGTCTGAAAGTGTTACACAGTCCCAGCTAGTTCTGCCCATGGGCACTTATAAAACAAATAAAATGTAAATGAAGTTTATGGAATATCTCCTAGGAAAGCTTTTCTTTTCTAATTTAAATACCAAGATATGGAAGAATCTCATTTGTTCTTTTTTTCTTTAGATATTTTGAATGAGGATCTGAAACTGGAGAGTTTCTGAAAATATCATGTGTGCATTATGAGCCACATTTGGCTACCCTAAGGATGATAGAGACAAAAGCTGAGTACTTAGGCTTCTGCACAAATTTATGGACTTTTAAATAATACCAAAATGCCTAACTTTAGACTTCTTGTCAAATTTCATATATGTATATGTATATGTGAATGTGTATGTATCTGTATATTTATGTATAAATCCCCAAACTGTTGCCTTTTACCCCCTTTATCTGATAAGTGGATCATTTCTAGTTGTTTCAACTTATGGTCTAGAGCTATTCTTTACAAAAAGGTAGCCAGTAGTCATATATGTTTATTTAAAATGCAAACTTATTTGTTCCTGGCCAAGTAGCTGGGTTGGTTAGACCAACCTCCTAATATTCCAAAGTCCAGTGCCCTGTGATAAAACCAATCTCCAATCAACTCATGAGTGCATGCAAATTGATATTGGAACAACAAATTGATATTTCTCCTCCCATTCTTTATTTTTCTCCCTCTTCTGTTATCTCTGAATTAAATAACATCATCAACAACAACAATAATGATAATAACAGTTTAACTTAAATTCCACTAAAAATTCAGTTTCATCCAACTAGCCACATTCCAATTTCTCAGTAGCACCATGTGGCTAGAGACCATAATAATGCACAATACAGGTATAGAGCAATTCTATCTATTCATATATTTGCATCATGTAGTGCTTGACCAGGGATTTCTGTTTCTTGAACTCTCAATACTCTACTTGATGTCTGTAGTCAAGCAATAATAATAGGTTTCCATGTATGTGCATTGTATCGTATATTCAGCTCAACTACAGTCTTTTCAGATGATAATTCTTCACTCTAAGGAGAATAATTCCAGAAATAATGTTTCTGAAATACATATGTAAACAGAATTTTTAAGGCTACATCAGCCAGTGAGGGACAATGTGTTACATTTAAACTGATACCATGCCCAGCCAATGTTGCTCAGTGGTCGAGCATTGACCTATGAATTAGGAGGTCACCCTTGATTCCTGTTCAGGGCATATGTCCTGGTTACTGATTCAATCAATACCCAGTGGGGACATGTAGGAGGCAGCAAATCAGTGATTCTCTCTTCATCATTGCTTTTTTTTTAATCTCTCTTCTTTTCCCTTCCTCTCTGAAATCAATAAAAATATATGTTTTAAAAATATTAAACTGATACCATAATTCTTATGTATTTGGCACAGGTGTCATGAATAACATATCACAACTTTATTTCTATGTATCCATATTACCTGAATTTTACCAAATCTGAAGTTCAGGTCTTCATTGTCATGTCTATGCACACTAATTCCTGTTACCTTGAACCACTGAGCAGATAGTCAGATAGATTAATTATAACCCTATAATCTGTCTTCTCCTTTGTCACAATCCTCCCTCAGAATCATGATTAGACATCTAGATTTCCAAATGAAAACTGGTACCATTTGTGAGTAAATTGATTATTTCGTACCACAGGAGGTGTGGTGCTTATCAGATTAAAAAGAATTACATTAACTGAGTATCTCAAAAAATATACCAAATCCCTTTTGACACTATGAATGAATAAAGTTACCCAGTTAATTTTTATTACCTGTCCGCATTTTTATAAATTTCTCAAATATTTACTTCCCCATTCAACTGTACATTGACTTAATATAGTAGCCCACTATTTTGTTACCGCTTTAGTAAATCTTTTACCTGAGAATATGCTAGTTCTCTAAGCAGATATTCAGAATGACTTCTGCAAATACTTGAGTAGCTTTGCTCATCATTTATCTCACCTTGTCAAAGACAACTATGCAAATACTTTGTGATAAACATATAAAATTGTAAAAAAAATAAGTGAATATGATAAGAAAGCAATTACTAGGAAAATAAATTTATTTACAGAAACAGATAATTTTTACATATGGACAATACTACTGAAATGATTATTCATTGTACTACATTTAAAATATGAAATCTTATGGAGTAAAAATACATTTCTTTTTGCTGGTTCATGTCATATATAGATTTGCATATACACATGCAAAATATTGCTTCATTATAGGAATATTCCTTCTTTTAATTTACATAGTTTCTATTTAGTAGCTTTCACAAAATAATTTGATAACGTGTTTTGACATCCTTTGATCTGTTTCACAAAGCATTTCTTTGTAGTGAAGTAAATCAAGGTGTACATGATTTGTTTACATTATTTGACTTCAAATGCATAGAGTTATTTCTCCCAAACTGGAGGCACAAACTGAAGTTTGTTTTTGTTTTGTTTTTCAGTTTGCTTTTGCACAGGTTTCCAGTCCTGCTTGAGGTCTGTCATCTGCCTCTTTTAGAAGTCAATAGAACTCTACTTCAGACTTAGGCTGGAGAGACTGAAGTCTCTGATTTGTTCATGGTTTTCAGCAGTACATAAACTGAGCTACTCTCTAATACCATTTTTATAAAATGACACAGCTATAGAAGACTTAAATTTCAGATAAAAATACATAAGTCACATATAAAATTTTTACCTTGCCTTAGTAGTTCAAAAATATATCTATCTTTACATAAAAATTGATGCATATTATTGATTATATGGTGATCTATGGTTAGAACAGTTTTATCTTTTTCTGAATTTAATTTCATACATATCACATTTTTCTTAAATTAAAATACATTTCTTAAGGATACATCATATGGATTGAAAAATTAGGTACCATTAAAAATATAAGTAAAAGAGATGAGACATTATTCTAATTTTTATATTTTTAGAGTAACACCCCTCAATGTGAAAATAAAAATGACAATTTACTGCTTCTGTCTCTATCTTTTTTTTCATCAGTTTATAATGTTCTTTATTTTCCACAAATGAGTGAGATCATTTGGTGTTTCTCCTTCATTGACTGGCTTATTTCACTAAGCATAAGGCTCTCCAGTTTCATCCAGGTTGCTGCAAATGGTAAGAATTCCTTCTTTTTAATGGCAGCATAGAACTCCATTGTGTAGATGTACCATTTATGTTATTCTCTGTCATATGAGCTATTTTATGACACTAAAGCTACATATTTGATTATCATATAAAAATAAGTTTAACAGAAAAGTTTTTCTATACAACTTTAACTCAATTTATGTTTTTTGTTTGTTGTTTTGTTTTGCCTACATACCTCTATTCTTACATTTTCACAGTTAAAGAAATTCCATTAATGTACTTAATTAGATGATTGAAAAAAGATGTGTTATGTATATACAATGGAATACTACTTAGCCATGAGAAAATAAGAAATACTACCATTTGTGACAACATGGGTGGACCTTGATAATAATATTCTATGCAAAATAAGCCAGTCAGAAAAAGCTAAGAACCATATGATTTAACTCATATTGGGGATATACAACTTATAGACACAGATGACAGTATAAAGGTAATCTGAGTGAAGGGGAATGAGGGGAAGTAAAGAAGATCAAATATAAAGTAACAAAAGATTATTTGACTTTGGTTGGTGGGCACCTGATGCAATATGTAAGTGATGTTTAATAAAAGTACACTTGAAACCTATATAGTCCTATTAATCAACATCACCTCAATATAATGGTAAAGAAATAAAAAATTTTAAAATGAAATTCCATTCTAAAAAAAGGGAAGAAAAATCATACTTCTATAAAAAGGATTAAAATTATGATACTAACCATGAAATTTGTTTAGAATCTCTCTATATAAAACCCTAATATGCAAATAGAACAAATGGTGAAACAGCTGAACAAATGTGCAACCGGTTGCTATAATGTGTGCTGACCATGAAGTGGTGCACATGGAGCATCGTGGGTGTCAGCAACAGGTGGCAGAGTATGGAACATGGTGGACCTGGGCTGTGGTGGGTGGTGGAGCAAGTGAATGGGGGGAGAGGGGGCAGACCAAGGCAGGGCACCAGTCACTATAATCAGAATAGGCCTCTAGTGATTACTTGTGGGAACCTCTTTCCACGTCCCGGGTGGTTCAGGGTTCCCGGGTCAGGGTTCGGGTTCTGAAGGAGGCCGCACGCAAACGAAATGAGAGACTAGAAAGCATTAATTTGGCAATATTGGGGGGCCAGGCGGGAGCCTTCCTCTAGTGGAAAGGACTGCCATTTGCTCTGGCCTTTTTCTCCCTTTTATTAAGGCTTTGGGACACACCCCTAGCCTTTAGGCAGGAGGTAACAGAAATTAACATGATACAAACAGATAGTTTCAACTAAACAATGAGTAATCAGCTCTGACCTTTCAGAGCAATTAAGGTTGGCCAGCCTTCTGGCTTCCTGTTTACATCCATTTAGTGAGAACAATATTTGGTTTCCGACATCTTCCCCGTTTTCTTTTCCTCTAAAAAATTTTGCACCTACAGACTAGAAATAAATATTAAGAACAAAAAATAAGACAAGCAACAATGGCTATGCTAAGAGGTAAATGAATAAGTCTATAGTATCTTTCTTTCTGGACCAACAGTCCTTTGAGTCCCAGTTTCAATGTCCAGCAGTTTTTTGAATGTACGTATTAGCAATGATATTTCAGTTCTGGAGGGTGGACAAATGGTGGCAATGCAGGTCCGACTCTCTCTGCTTTGGTCCCGGGCAACCTGTATCGATGCACAGCTGCTGACTGTTAGGATGGCAAGGTGTCGTCAGCATCCTCCATCTCTGGACTGCTTCTCCTCTCGTCTTCATGTGGAAACCTCTTTCCACGTCCCGCGTGGTTCAGGGTTCCTGGGTCAGGGTTCGGGTTCTGAAGGAGGCCGCATGCAAACGAAATGAGAGACTAGAAAGCATAAATTTGGCGATATTGGGGGGCCAAGCGGGAGCCTTCCTCTAGTGGAAAGGACTGCCTCTCCTCTAGTCTTCATAGCTGGAGCATTCTCTGTTGTAGGAATTCACATGGTCTTGGAGCTGTTTTTCTGAAAATATATAAACATTCTCGACCAAAAGTTAGTAAAGGAATTTTTTCTATAAATTTGACTTTAGATCCTCTTTATTTTTGCCCAAATGATTTTCCTTTGACTTATTTTAATACTATGTATGTTTTTCATGGGTGTTTTGCTGTTAAGAAAAAAATTTTTTAGATGTAATTTGCTTACAGGATACTTTTTCCTTACATAATATTACTCTACTATCCCCCCTTTTTTATGTAATTATGATGCTTTTGGAAAATTTTTTATAATGCAAATATGACTGCTTTATGTTTATTGCATGTTGAGTAATTTTACCATACAATGAACTACCAATAGAAATTTAAGTTAATACTTTAGGAACAACTGTTTTCCAGTACAATTAAATTTCCTTGAATATTCACCTATTTCAATTAACCAATTAAATTAATTTGAAAATGTAACTATTTTATTATTAAATTTAATATTCTAACAACAATCTTAGTTTTATCCTGTAAATATTAGTGGAACGGATTATTTGCATTCTTGAGTAGGCCCTGAGCATTCCTGGTGTTAAGTTGGATTTAGAATATAGGGCAACTGTCAGCCAAGTCTGTCTGTCTGTTTTTGGGTCCCGATCTGAGCTGCACCAAATCTTTGTCTGTCATTTGTGTCCCGAATGGAGCTGGGGCAAGTCTCTGTCTTGTCACCTGGATCCCGATGGGAGCTGGACGTGGGAAGTGAAGCAGCCATGGGGCAGGAGACCTCCCTCAGAAGGGGCGAAGGTTCAAGCCTCTGCAATGTTGGGGGTGAGGATCAACCTCTGTTGATCCCCAAGTTTTCTCCTGATGGCCCCTCTGCGACTGTGCCTGTCTTAGGTCAGGAACTACCATACGGTACCAACCCACCTTACCCATCATTGGAAAGCAGGGCGGCATAAGGCCCAGTTCCTGGCTTAGGCGGTGGTCGGTGTAACGTATAAGTTCCAGTTGCCCGTCTCTGGCTAACCAGCCATCCTCCGGGGCCAAGCAGGTTGATGTGAGGTTCATTCAGTTCCGTCCCCTTGGACGCTGATGCCCTTGTGGCCTCCACGCCCAGTACCTGCCTTGGGATCCCCTCGCCTGCTGGCAGGGCCCAGCACTGATCACATATCTTGGGGAACCCAGGTTTCTTCTCCAGGAAGGGCCCAGCTCACACCACTGGATGAGAGACAGATTCATGGTACCAGCCAACACTAGGCTTCAACCTCAGCATGAACAGAAAGCTCAGGCGACAGCTGTGGGAGGGTCCTTCTTGGCAAAAAGAGCAAGAAAAGCCAATATAGAATGCTCAAGTGCCTTCTCACTGTCTTAATTTCTTTTATGTTATTTATTTATTTATTTATTTATTTATTGATTGATTAAATTGCTACCAAATATTCAGAGAATTAGATTGTAAGTTTGGGATATTTGTCAAAAAAATTATAATGACATTGTAGAATAATATTATGTAAGGAAATTCTTTTGTTCTAGGCCATGGCAATTCAGTTTTAAACTGGCTATCAATTTCTTTTTTGTATAGAGAAGGTCTTAGTTACTTTATTAGAATATTTAATCAAATTGCTTACAATAACATTGGCTTTTTATTTAGCTGAAAACCTTGAATTTTATTTAAAAAGCTAATTTATTAATTAAAGTAGGTATCTCAATTTAAAAAGCAAAGCAAATTTAGTAAATGGTTATGTCTGATTCACAAGCCACAAATGTTGCCCCGCCTCTAGCTTAAGAATACAGGTGGCTTTGGGCTTTTTGTCATTTTAAATTCTAATGTTGGAATTTTAAGAAATATTTACTTAATTTTGCCCTTCTTAGAGACTACAAGAAACAGGGGAATCAGTACACCTAACGGTTCTTACCCATGAAGGGTCAGGAATATAAGTCAAAAATGCTTCCCCATGTGCCCCAGGAAGTATTACCCTACAGCTGGTAACTGTTGGTATTGCAAGAAATACGTTCTTAGGTGTCTGTACCATCCTCTTTACCATGTTCCTGGTAACACAGGACCCCAAATTCCTGTAGGAATAGCTTGCAGAGCAATATCAGGAGTCAAAGTGACTGCTATAGTGCTGTTAAGATCCAAGCTTGCGCTTCCTGGAGTTGCTCGGATGAGGGAATCCACTGTGGGCCTTGCAGGGCAGGTTTCCCCTATTAATAACGAGACTGGGGGGCACCCCTCTGGCTGTTTCCCGGTGGTTGACCATACCCTGTATCTTGATTTAGAGGCTGCCCATTTCTATGAAATTTTGATTTACACTGTCTGGCCCAATGGTTACCTCTCTGACATCTAGGACACCGAGAGACTGGATCTCTCAAAGGCTGAGTGTTTATGCCTCTCCCTAGAGTACTACCTTGTTTCCTTCTTAGAGGCCAAAACCTTCACAACATTTAAAATATAGTTATTAGTTCTTATTTGATAAAGCTTTCCATGAAATTTCAAGTATATTAGATCGGTTAAATTTAAGAAGATGTCCTTTAAAAAGGGAGAACAAGTTTCTTGTATTACTCTGGGCCCATGGAGCTTTACAAGAATCATCTGTTAAAGCCTTGAAATTTTAACATGGAAAAAAACCATCAAATATATATATTCATATATGATTTAAAGATTATAATATTTTTTATAATTATCTTAAGATATCAATTATATTTTTAAACTGTCAGTTGGGAATCACAGAATTAATCCTTTTTTATTAGACCAATCAACAATGTATTTTGAATTCCTAATTATTAGAGAAATTTTATTTTCTCCCAATTTAATTTGCATTTAGCTGAAAACCTTGATTAATAACACAAAATCATCTCCTTTTGGTTCCTTTATGCCATTTTTCTTAAAAAATAAAGACCAGTTCTGGTTTTTCTTTTTCTGCAGCTTTTGCGGAGAGATTCCAGGTTAAAACCCTGTCTAATATGTCCAAAAAGGTGGACAATTGTGTGCATTTCTTTTTAAGCCGGGCTTCTCTCCTCACGAGTACAGAAATTCCAGACACATCTCTAAATTTTTAAAACCTTTTCATGGCGAGAAAGGAGACTTTAGATTAGTATACTGGGAGAGTGGACTTTCATACTGGATTGCCACAGTGTCTCTCTTCCTCCACATCCTGCTTACTTCAGGGGAAAGCATCAGTAACAGATCTGGCTGAATTTCTTTTAATGCTTAAAAGATAAAGACAGATCTTAATTTTTTTCTTTCTTTTTCGCTCTCCGAAGTAATAACTAGCACCTAATTTGGCCAAGATTAGCATTTCCCTGCGATTTCTCTTATAATTTTTAAGTGAAACCTTAAGTAATCTCATTGCAGGAGAGCAGAGAGCCTTGCCCTCTCCTGCGACCTTTGAATTTCTCCACACCAGAGATGGTTTCAGCACTGGAGTTTCACTTATTACAGATTTCAGATTCCAAATGCAAACTAAGATTTTAATTTGAACAAGAAACCACATTATTTAAGCTTGCAAACCAAAAGTCTATAATACAGTTTACTTTATATTTATAACCTAATTCTTCCCCATTAGCCTGGCTGCAAAAGACGTTCCCACCCTACTTACAGATCGCGACTCTGTAGTTAATCCATGGGCTTTGCGTACGTTGAATTCCCCTCTCCTTTTCCTAGGTGAATCTTCCTTCAGCATTTTCCTTGGTGAATTTTCCTTCCTTCGCTCTTAGGCGAATAATACCTTCTCCTCCAGATGTCCCGCGGTCAGGCGCCAGATGTGAGCATCTTTTTCCACAGCCCCTGATGGGCGCCAGATGTGGGAACCTCTTTCCACGTCCCGGGTGGTTCAGGGTTCCCGGGTCAGGGTTCGGGTTCTGAAGGAGGCCGCACGCAAACGAAATGAGAGACTAGAAAGCATTAATTTGGTAATATTGGGGGGCCAGGCGGGAGCCTTCCTCTAGTGGAAAGGACTGCCATTTGCTCTGGCCTTATTCTCCCTTTTATTAAGTAAGGCTTTGGGACACACCCCTAGCCTTTAGGCAGGAGGTAACAGAAATTAACATGATACAAACAGATAGTTTCAACTAAACAATGAGTAATCAGCTCTGACCTTTCAGAGCAATTAAGGTTGGCCAGCCTTCTGGCTTCCTGTTTACATCCATTTAGTGAGAACAATATTTGGTTTCCGACAATTACTGAAAATTCTTTGCTCCTGCATGCTGCAGTCCCACTCCAGCATCATACCTACTGCTGGTGCCAGCCCTGATCACCCCCTCAGGACTTCTCCACTTCCCCCTGCTCCTAAGGGGCGATCAGGGCTGGTAACTGCCATTCACATCTACTGCAGGTGATGGCCCTGCTCTCATTTGGTACCAGTACTAGAACTGTTGCTCAAACCCACTGCTGGTGTTGGCCCCACTTGCACCCACAGCCAGTGCAGAAGCCACAGCTCACACCTTCTGCTGGAACCCAGCACCAGTCCTGATCACTCAGTGCCTTCAGCAGGTGTGAGTGGCAGCTGCTGACCCTGATCGCTTCTAAGGGATTCTCCACCTCCTCCTGCTCCTGAGAAGAGATTGGAGCAGCAGCCACAGCTCAGACACATGCCTGGCACCAGCCCTAATCACTCACTGCCGTCAGTGGCTGCAAGGGGGGCCAGCACCATTAGCACATGAAAACAGCTGCAGTGGAAGCGGGGCTGTTGGCAGATAGGGAACCTGTGGCTGTGTGGAAGGGGTCAGACAGGAAGGCAGAGGATGGGCCAAGACCCTCCCCTGTGCCCGCTGCAGCCTCGAGGCCCACAGTTCCTTTCAGGGTGCACGGATTCATGCACTGGGCCCCTAGTAGTATTACTAACAAACTTATAAGAAAAAAACATATACTAACAGTTTCCTCATGCAGGCAATAGCAGTTACAGTTGTATAAGAAATGACTTTGACCACTAAACTTTGGCTGACTCAGATCACCCAACCATAGGAATCTGGCTGACACTGATCAGTTCCAATATGCTGACATTAAAAATGTATATCAGGACCAGCAATAACACTACCTGCATATCCATAAACCCTTCTTCTTATTTCTTTGTTCTGTTTTCCCTATTCCTTTTGATAAAAACCACTGCCTGCACTGAGATGTTAAGATGGTTTTGGGAGTGGAAGTCCTCTACCACTCAGGCTACTGGCTCTTGAATAAACCATTTTCTTTAAACCAGCAGCTGTCTCTAGAGAATTAGCTTTCAAAGTAGCAGTCAGCTGAACATGGGTTCAGTATTATTTCCACTTCCTTGATGGCAATATTCTTTCTATTTAGATTGACAATTGACTATAACATTTTGTGGGTTTTTTTGTTTTTATAATGTTTTACTAGAGGCCTGATGCACAAAAATAGATGCAAGAGTAGTCTTCCTTCCCCTGGCTGCTGGCACCAGCTTCCCTCCAGCACATGGGAATAAATGGGGAGATGCAAAGGAAGAAAATTCAGAAGGTTCACAGATGCAACCTTGCAACTGGGAGCTCAGGCTTGGCCTGGAGAGGGGAAGGAGCTGGCAGTAGTAGGTGCTTACATTGACTGGGAGGAATGGAGATCTGAGGGGGCCATCCACCAGGGTGAGCAGAGAGAATTTGTGACTACAAAAACAGTGACTGAGCCAGCAGATGCATGACAGATCATGGGGTTATGCAGTATGGCTCTGCACTGTTGGGATGGGTTGTGTGTTTCAGACAAGGAAATAGAACCTGCCACCACTTGAACTCCCAAAACTTATCCCCTGTTTCCCTTGGTGCCAGCATGGGGAGTATATTACCTGTAAACCAAAAGCTATTGCAATAGGACTGCTGCTTCCCTCTGTGACTGCTTTCCAGGTGGGGTGCTTGGACAGAAACTCACAGAGGTTAGGGGTTGCCATTAAGGTGAGGGCAAAATAAACCCTACTCACAAGCAGCACAGCTGTACTGTCTTATGGAAGCCATGGAGGCCACGTCTTGGAGATCACAGAGGTTTTTTTGTTGTTTTTTTTTTCTTTTAAATACATTTTATTGAATTTTTACAGAGAGGAAGAGAGAGGGATAGTTAGAAACATTGATGAGAGAGAGAGACATCAACCAGCCGCCTCTTGCACACCCCTACTGGGGATGTGTCCACAACCAAGATACATGCCCTTGGCCAGAATCAAACCCAGAAGCCTTAAGTTGGCAGGCTGATGCTCTATCCACTGAGCCAAACTGGTTTCAGCAAGATCACAGAGGTTTAAAACACTCCAATTCATCAATATCATCTCCTGGAAATGAGTAGAAAGATGTTTTCAGAGAAAGCTGCTATGGAAGGCCATTAATATAGACAGATATGCATGCCTACACAAAGAAAAACAGCAAATACCATGAATAACCAGTGTTGAGGATGACAAGAAGAAAATGAAAAATCCCCAGAAAGCAAGCTGAAACACATGGAAATATGTGCTATAGACAACAGAGATTTCAAGATTGTAGTACTGAAATTACTCAGTGAGATGCAAGAAAATACATACAGGCAATTTAATGCATTCAGAAAACAAATCAATGAACAAAAAGAGGACATTACCAAAGAAATTGAAACTTTAAAAAAAGAATCAATGAGAAATCCTGGAAATGAAGCATGCAATTAAGGAGATTAATAATGAACTACTAAGCATAGCAAACAGAGCCAACCAAATGAAGGATAGAATTAGTGATAGCAAAGATAGTAATCTAGAAATAATGCAAAGGGAAGAAGGGAGAAACCTAAGTGTAAAGAAAAATGAAACATTTCTACAAGTACTATCTGACTCCATCATAAAAAGTGATGTTGCCTGGTTCAGTGGTTGAGTGTCGACCTATGAACCAGGAAGCCACTGTTTGATTTCTGGTCAGGGTACATGCCTGGGTTATAGGCTTGGTCCCAAGTGTGGGCATGCAGAAAGCAGTTGATCAATTATTCTGTCTATCATTGAAGTTTCTATTTCCCTTTTCCTCTCCCTTCCTCTCTGAAATCAATAAAAAATGTTTTTAAAGGAAAAATATTAAAATAATAAGCAATCTGGAAGAGGAAAAGAGGGAGAAAGGAACAGAGAGTTTATACAAACAAATAGTGGATGAGAACTCCCAAAACCTATGGCAAGAACAAGATCCTAAAATCCAAGAATCACACAGTACATCTAGTTACCTCAATTCAGAGGCCCTCTCCAAGGCACATTGTATTAAATTTGTACAAAATTAATGACAAAGAAAAAATGTTCAAAGCAACAGAAAAAAGAAGGAAGTGACCTACAAAGAATTTTATCTAACTTCTCAACAGAAATTCTATAAGCCCGGAGAGAATAGAACCAAATATTCAAACATCTAAAAAGAGAGAAATTATCAGCCATGAATAATTTATCTACAAAAATAATCCTTTAAATATGAAGGAGACATAAAGATGTTCCCAGATGCACAGAAGCTGAGGTATTTTTAGCACCAGAAAACCTTCATTGTAGAAAATACCCAAGGGAATTAGTCTACCTGAAATGAAGAACATAAGGTTGCAACATTAAGAGTAAGATCACCAAAAAAACTAACAGCATAAACAGGAATAATTTCTGACAACAAAAATATAAAAGGTCTGAACTGGCAAAGGAGGGTGAAGATCAAATGCACACAAAAGACAAAAAAAAAAGTATATATACAACTTTATTTTTTTATAAACTGAATGGTAATCACACACACAAAATCTCCAAAACAGGATACTTAGTTTAAAAAAAAAAAAGGAGAAAAAGAGGAAAGAAGTATGGAATAGCACTAAACAAAAACAACAGAGAGAAACATAAAGGGAAAGAACCAATGAAGGCATAGAGCTACCAGAAAAGATAAAATGACCACAGGAAATCCTCATACATTAATTATTAACCTAAATATAAATGGTCTGAATTCACCAATAAAGAGACACAGTGTAGGAGATAGGGTCAAATAATTTTTTGGTCATGCTTTACAGAGTTTTGTTTTTATATTTTTATTCTTGAGGGACCAACATTAGCTGTCACCTTTTAGATGAGAAAAGGTACGAAGGAATACTCCAAAACTAGTTTTCAGACAGTATAGTTTCACTTCTAATATTTGTAAAAGCAGAAAAATCAGGAATGTTATGTTTCAATGGTCAAGTCAACTCTATTTTATAAAATAAGCAAAAATGTTACTGTATATTTTTATATTTAACTTATCTTTTGGAAGTTAATTTTATACTATAAGTCACCAAAACATTAAAATAAATAGCTTCACATGTGGCAAGCACACACATTTATATATACACACTCAGAGAGGAACATTTTAAAAATTGAACTTTTATAAACTCAGATGCCATATCATCATTGTAATTTTATTCAAGACAAATAATGTCTTTTTTATGTATTCTCAATTAGATTGTTTTCTTTAAAAAAGTCATCAGGAAATATATTGTTATAGATTTTGAACACCAATAAATAAATGGCTATAAAAAACATTTTAAATTCTCACCAAGCCAGTGGATGAACATCAACCTATGAATCATGAGATCATGGTTTGAATCCCAGTTAGGGCACATGCTGGGGTTGCAGGCTTGGTCCCCAGTAGGAGGAGTGCAGGAAGTAATGGATCAATGATTCTCTCCCATCATTGATGTTTCTATCTGCCTCTTCCTCTCCCTTCATCTCTGAAATCAATATAAATGTATTAAAAAAATAAATACCTGTATATAACAAATATAATAAAATACCATATATATAATAAATTTAAGGTTAAAATACAAAATTGAGTTCTTTTAAATAAAATTTTTTTTTATTTTGTTGTGTGTTTCAAATTAAGAACAAATGCCAAAGTCTTTTCAAAGACAATATTTACTAAATATCCACAACAATGGTTTTTATAATTGTATTTTATTACACATAATGTGAAATTGCAAATATTTATTTTTAGCTATTTGCAGATAATTATTTTTATTTGCTTCTTCTATTCCCTTAGTTATATTTGGATCCAGATGCTGTTTACATATTTTCTAAGATAACTCCCATGGGAATAGAACATTGTTTTTTTTGTACTTCTGTAATTTTCCTTTTTTTCTACATTAAAAATAAAGAAAAGGATAGATACAGAGGCAATAAAGCATCAAAAAGACTGTCAAATTACATCAGGAAGGTTAAGGAAAGGTGGGGTAGATAAGAGATCAACCAAAGAATTTGTGTGCATGCATATCAGCATAAACAATGAACACAAGACACTGGGGGGTTAGGGTATGCCTGGGAGTGGGGGTGGGAGAGCAATGGGAAGATATGTATACATGTAACACATTAATAAAAAATATATAAAAAATAAAAAATAAGTGTAAAATACTTAGTTTTTCTTAGTTTATTTAGGTTAAATAAAAGCTTATTTCTTTCTCATTCTCAAATTCAGCTACTGTTTACTGCCACATCTACCTGAAAACAGAACCTAGTCTGTGAGGAAGTCAACATCAGAATTTTATCATTGTACTTCATTCTTATATCTAAAGTTAAATACATTATACTCTTTAAATATATATACCTGTTGACTATATTTCTGTTAAATATACTTATAATAATATTATTAAATAAATTTTAACCTTGGTTTTAAATAAAAACCAAGGATATGTTTTTATTAATTTTTAGAGAGAGCAGAAGAGAGACTAAGAGAGAAAAATTGATTGGTTGCCTCCTGACACAGCCTAACAGAGGATCAAACCCACAACCTGGATACGTTACCTGATTTGGAGTTGCAACCTCTCAGTGTACAGGTATAAGTCCACACTCCCACCAATTGAGCCACACTGGCCAGGGTTTATTCAATAATTTTAATGGGATGATTTATTTAGAGATGTGGGTTATTAACATTAGAAATATTTCATGAAATAATTTAAAGATCCCCAAACTTATTAAAGACCTAATTGTAATTTTTCAGATTTACATTTTATATATGCCTGCTGTTCTAAATAATTAGTTCTAACACAGTTACTTTTTTAAAAATTGATTTTAGGGAGACAGAAAGGGCTAGATAGAGAAACATCAATATGTTATTCTACTTATTCAAGCATTGGTTGATTACTGTAAATGCCCTGACCAGAATTGAACCTGCAAACTTGGCATATCTGGGTAATGCTCTAACCAACTGAAATGCCTGGCCAGAGCAAAACACATTTAGTAAATGAAGGTTGATCCTTCTGTGTGTGCTGAGTAGTTCTTTAACCCAAGTAAGAAGCAACTGTTTTATTACATCTGGATGAACACCAATTTTTCTGTACCATTATGTTATTTCCACTTACAGCACTGGCTTTTGTTTATGCTTTAATAAAGCAGTAGTATATTTTTTCTAGGAATTATGAATAATAATTGTAAAACATTTCCTAATAAGTAATATTTTAACTAGAGAAAAATATAATTATTTTTAATCTTTCCTTATTAAAAATGGATCAGAAAATTAATCTTAATGAGACGAAATAAATCTTCATTGAATAAAGTTGCTAGAAATGGAGGGAATATGATAATTATGCTAATAAATTCTGGAAAATAATAGTAAACTATACAGACACTTTACAGATATAATGTCTTTACTAATAAAGTTATAAAGCTCTTATTTAAAAGATTCCAATTTAATCATTAAAACTCTTCTGTGGACTCTATGATGTATCAAAAGAAAAAGTGGTGAAGGAAGAGATGACTACTAGTTAAATGGAAGCTAAAAGAAACAACAGTATGCAGGGTAAAGCCAAACAAGAAGTATCATTAGGTGAAGGGAAGGGGAAATTTGGCACTATAAGAAAATTAGCCAAATTCTAACTTATAATAACAAAAATAAGTTGACTAGATTGTTCATATTAATGACATACAAGCAATATAAAAGTTAAGAGATAACAAAATTTTCTAAAATGTATTTGAACATATGTCACAAAACAACTTTTTCTGAAGTAGAACAAATTCTTTATATGCAAAAAATTTTTGTTATTTATCCAAATGACTTCTAAAAAGTAAATAAAGAGAAGACATATCCTTGTTAATTTAAGCAATTTCAAAGAAAAAATAAATTCTAATACAAAAGGGAGATATAGGACAACAGCAAAGGAAGAGTCAGATCTAAAAATGCAAATTATCAGAAAATAATAGATTATCTTTAAATATTTAGAAGGAAAGTTACAAATGAGAATGCAGTACTAATAATGATGGCATTGACACATAATTCCAACAGATATATTATTTGAAATATCCAAAAACTTAATGTTTACTTCTTTAAAATGTGTTAAGATAAAAATCCCACTATAGTGAACAGAGAACAGGTAATAAATTAATTGAAATAATTTTAACAATTTAAAAGCACTTAGGAAGCATGAACCAATTTAAATATTTACACAATAATGTATATTAAAAAATGAATCTTCTCATATTAATTTTTAAATGATAGAACAAAAGTCATATCTATTTGATGTCCACAGGAGCAAACACTAAAACAAAAAAATAATTTTAATAAATATATCACAAGAAAAATTTAAAAGTTGATTATGAAATTAATATCTGAGTTACTGAAATTAAAATATGACCCCACAAAAGAGTGAGTTATGATTTACAATATTATTCACAAAACTTTTTATTTATTTAAAATTGTATAAACCTAATAAAGACATAAACTCACATATATACACATATAAAAAAGTAAAAGGAATATAAAAGATAACAAAAACATATAAGTGTTAAAGTATTTCAATAAATTATTGCTGGTCCTTGACATATTAAAGAATAACAAATAAATAATCATTCATAAATTCTCAATATATATTCACTTTATCACTGCTACATATAACTTGCATAGATAAATCAAGCATTTAAGCTTCACTGAAGCATTCTACAAATACATATTTTGTGCCCAGAAGTAACATCAAAAAATTTTCAAAACATGATCTGAATGAAATCAATTTAGAAGTTAATGTAAAAACAAGGTAAAAAGATAATAAAAACATATATTCAGCCATATTACTTGCATATTATAATAAGACATGATTAAATAAACTTTGATTTAAATATTAGATAAAAATATAGTTATATATTTGTAAAAGTAAAGATAATAAAACACATACCTATGAAAAATATCGTATTTGGTCAATATAGTAATTAACTATGAGTAATTTTAAAATTTTCTAATTACAAAGAAAGTTTTCTTAAAAATAAAAACAAAATCATAGAAAAATAAATGTATTGAAATGTTAAAAGCACTATAATTACAAATAAAATGTTATAAGTTATAATATTTTTATTATCTCTTTCAATTATTAAAACATATGGTGATGCCAACAGCAAGAATTTTTAAAGATACATACTTTTATAGAACTTACTTTGAAAATATACAACACATTTTAAAATGTGAAAATAATTGCAATAATAAATTTATTTCTAGGAAATGGAATTTTAGTTCTAAATAGTAAACCAATTGTCTTAAAAAAAAACAATCTCAAGCATAAAATAACTTGGTAAACCTTATCCTTCTCATAAATTAATATTGTGACTTACTTTATTCTGATATGATTCATAATAAAATAAAACCTATTTAAAAATTAAATAACATATTTTTAAGGAAATAAACATTTTTTCTTTATGAACTTGCTTTGATATACTGTGTAATCCATGTATAACTAAATATATTATAATTGAGTATAATAATATAATCTAGTAAAAAAAGAATGTACAAATTGATATGTATATAGTTATCCAGTTTGTGTAGAGCTAAATGGAAATACATATATATATATACATATATGTGTGTATATATATATAACTTTAAACATATGTAACAAGATGTTAATAAATTGAATGCTCTTTGGAATCAAACTTTAAAGTATGAACAGATTTCATATTTATTTAATTTCTATTTTATGTGAACTTTTTATGAGAATTTAGTATATTACTATGATGAAAATTAAGCTAGAGTGACATTGTAAGTAAAAATAGTACTTTTTGATTTCTTTCTTTATAATTTTAATGATCAACTGCATACTTTTTTAAAACTTTGTATCAACTTAATAATAAAGGAGGAATAAAGGATGATGGAAAGTGACTTGACTTGGGAGACTTGACTTGAGGTGGTAAATACACAATTCAATGTACAGATGATGTATTCTGGAACCTGTATAATTTTGTTAATTAATGTCATTCCAATAAATTCAATAAAAATAAAAATAACTGACATTTGTTGAACAAAATATATGACTTGTTTATTTTTAATTAACTTCCTTGCAGTGAAATGTGTATAACATGTGGAATGATGATTAAGAAAAATAAAACTTGTGACTTAGACATTAAGCACAACATTCAGTTCCAGTTTTAGCTGTAGATTATCTTTAATTTTCTTTAATAATACATTTTTATAATTATCATTACATACTAAAATAAAAATATACATATACACTCATGTATGCACATTAAAAATAGCTCTTATAGATCACATTTTTAATTACTGTGACTTTCTTTTATGAATTGATTCCCTTGACTCTGATATTAGGAGAAATTTAATTGAAATCTGCTAATCATATACCACTTTCATGGAATAAAAAATTACTAAAAGTTTAATTTATTTTATAACTCACTGCTATTTTCTGTCTTTCTTGAATTGGTGATATTTTTATTTTTATTTTTTAATTAATTTATTTATTATTTTTTCCTTATTGCCCTCCCCACCCCCTTGTACATGCCCCTCATCCATCCTTCTCCCCCCATCGCCTCCCCCATTGCCCTGTATCCACTGGCTATCCCCACACACACATGCATACAAGTCCTTCGATTGATCTCCTATAGGCCCCTCCTCCCCAACTTCCCCTGCCTTTCCACTATAGCACGACAGTCTGTTCTTTGCTTCTTTGCTTCTGTGTCTGCTTCCCACCTCCCCCCGTCCGATTCTTGTCTTTAAAAACATCTTTCTCCTGTAGGCTAGAAATAAATCATCAGAGCAAAAGAAAAAATGATTGAGTCCCAATTTCAATGTCTGATAGCTTTGAGTCCCAGTTTCAATGTCAGACAGTTCCTTATGTGTTCATGTCATCAATGGTAACTGGATACTGGACAAATGGTGGCAATGCTGGTCCGACCCTCTCTGGTTTGGTCCTGGGCATCCTGTAGCGAAGCTCAGCTGCTAACTGCTCACATGGCAAGGCGTCTTCATCGTCTTCCATCTGTGGACTGTTTCTCCTCTTGCCTGTCATTTCCTCTCTGTTGCAGAAGTCCACTTGCTTTTGGAGTTGTTTTCTGAAAGTATATAAACATATTCTCAACCAAGAGTTATTAAAGGAATCTTTTTCAAATTAAATCATAAATCATTTGCTATAAAAATAAAATGGAAAATATAGTAAATTACTAACCAAGTAACTATCATTTTACCATATTCTAGGATACTCTGCATTAGGATGATATCTATAGTAATTATTGATTTTTAAATAAAAGAGTTTAGGTATTGGCATTTGGTACTGTCAGATGTACACAAAATAGAAAAAAATATATAAATATTAAAGAAAATTAAAGATAATCTACAGAATAAAAAATCAGTAGACATATGATTTGTCTGAAAAGGAAGAGTTTGTCATCTAGATACAAATAACCATAAATTTGATTTTTTTCTTTCCTGAAAGCTAGAAGCAAAGCATAAAAGCCATGAAACTTGATGGTGTAAATCAAGCAGATAAGACCAGAGATATTGTAACTTTTTAATTTTAGAATAGTAGAGTAAATGTGAATCTGACCTATACTTTCATCTTTCTAAAATTATCTATGTAAAACTCTATGACATGCTAAAGATAAAAGATTGGTGCAAAAAATGCACTTACATGACCTCTACTTTTGCTACATAGAAAACTTACAACTTGGATTTTTTAATTTATACAAAGTGCCCTTTTCCACAACACAAACTAGCGGAAATACATGCAAAGAAGTAAAACTCAATTTCCTTTATTGTCTTTACACTCTTATAACCTGGAAATAACCCTTTAAAAAAATGAACCTGTTTTTAATAGATATTTATTTTGACTGATTCTAACCAGAACTCATAGTACAGACAGGGTTTCAAGTTTCCATGAGTGACGCGGAAGTAGTTAAGGAATGTCTGGAATAACTCTTGTTATTATAAAGGAAACTATTTAGTAACCTACCTCAGAATACACATATCTCCTTTACTTCAGATCTGTCATGTGTTATTACCATGTCCCCAAATGTTAAAGATAGATTTTCCTTATTACTCATGATTGGCAATCTCTCAATATTCCAAGATAATAATTGTAAGGAGACTATGGAATGTTTCTGAAAAAAATTGCTCAAAATACATTACATGGATTTTTAGAAATAAATCTAATCAATATACAGACAAAACTGTGTATTCAATTATATAACTGCTGATAACAAAGTTGAAATGATTTTATCAGGAAATCTATTCTATATCCATAAATTTACTTTATATGAAATTAAATACATCTAAAGACATCTTATAAATAAAAAGTATTTTCACTGCTTCATACTTGCATACTTATTAGCATGATAGACACACATACAAGGATACTGACAAAAGACCACAACATAATATAAAAACATCACAAAAATTTATTGATGAAATAGACCAGAAATATTGGAAGAATCTTGAATAACCTCTAACCTACAATGAAAAGGAGATTATATTGTTTTTTCTCCTTCCCACCATGATTCTCTGACTTTAAAACATTGAGTATGTTGGCCTGCAGTGAATGAAGTAAAGGAATCACATGAGAGGAATATGTGTCTTTTTATTTTCACTTCTCTGTCTTATTTTGGCCTGAAGCTTTGTTTTCTCTGCTTAAGAAGAACTATTGATCCAAGAAGAAGAAAGGGGTCACCATGAGACTCAGGGAGAATTGCCAAGGACCAAGCTGCATAGAGCTCAGGACTTGAATTTCAAAAGAAAAGAAGTCCAGTTGGAATCTCCAAGTAGGAGCTGAGCCATTATTTCAGAGAATAATATCCCTTAAAATGTAAGATGTGGACCTTTGCCTAAATTACCTCTGGTTGAAATTTGTCAAACTGTCTGAATATATCAATCACATCACAATGCAGGACAGTAAGAAACTAACTTTACCTGTGCAAGAATGGTTGTACATAAAGGAATATTCTGAAGAAATTACTCTATTATCAAGAGTAAAAATGTTTGTATTTTAAGTATCTACTTCTGTGATAATCCTTCATGAGAAAAAACAGGACCTCAGAACCTCTGAAAGTGATTATTTCTGAGGGTCCTCCACATAGGATGTTTGTTACACAAAGAAGTTTGCAATCACCTTTTGGCATTTCTATCATTTGTGTCTCTAAGTGACATTAGCAAGTCATTTAGAGAAGCTCAGTGTTTCCACTTTCTTAAACAATCTTGCCAAGTGTACATTGTTATGTTTGCTGTACCCAATTATTCTCAGAGAATCAAATATTAAGGCAAAATGAACTTTCCTTTGGGTCTGATACTATTCAAAGTATTAGAATATTTCCTCATGACTTCACACTGGTTCTATCTATACGAAAAGGGTGATATCCAACAGGAATGAGAGGTTTTTACGATTACATACTTCCCTTATTTATCGAGAACTTCTTTCATAATTTTTTTTCTGTTTTAATGAACATACATAAAAGGAGTTCTAATACATATAGGTGGCAATAATGAGAACATTGGGGCATGCTGTTCAATGAGTGTGTGCTTATAAGGTAATAGGTAGAAATTGACTTTATTATAATAACAATTCCAGCATAAAAATAACTAAAATAAAATAAACATTAAGATTTAATTGAATTATTTTGTTACATTTATGTTGATTTTTATGTTCTTGCTTTTTCTATAAAGTTAGATATTAATAGCATCTATGTTTACACTTTTGGGTGTCTTATGTTGTAACTGTCAGTATTTCATAATTTAAAACAGTACTTATTGAGTATATATTTATTAGCCTGTCCACTGTGAATTACAGTTTTTAATTTGTATAATACTGGGAGCTACCTGAGCACGCAAATGAAAATTGTGTGAAAGTGGGCTATTGTAAATAGCCTATTTAGAACTGCTAAGATTACTTCCTGGTTACTGGCAATCCTTTTGATGTCTGAAATGACCAAATATGGGACACTGGTATAGTGGGTGCTGTGATATAGTTTAAAATATTGGTTAGGAGGTATATGTTTTTTAAAACGAAGATACAGTTATATGCTGCAATAATTGAATGCTATTTGTCAAAATACATTAATACTTGGTATTGACTTAAGTAAATACTTTCCACTGTCAATTAAAATTTATAACTAATATTTATATATTAATTGATGTATTTACCTTCCTAGAATGAAATTATTTAGTTAATATTGCACTGATTAAGATCAATAAACTGAGATGCATATCTTCATTTAGAAAGAGCCCAGGGGATATCATGTACAACTGAATAAAAAGGCCCATAGCAATTCATACTCAGATACATCCTCTACCATCATATCCTGCAAAATATCTCAAGTTTTATCATTGCCTTAGACCCTTGGTCGGCAAACTGTGGCTCTTTGGCCCCTTGAGTGTGGCTCTTCCACAAAATACCACTGCCTGGGTGAGTCTATTTTGAAGAAGTGGCATGAGAAGAAGTTTAAGTTTAAAGATTTGGCTCTCAAAATAAATTTCAATCGTTGTACTGTTGATATTTGGCTCTGTTGACTAATGAGTTTGCCAACCACTGCCCTACACCTTTTCTTAGAGAATTTGCTGAAAGTGATCCCATGAAATAATTAATAAATTTTCAAAAAATGTGATTTACAAATATCATTTCCTCTCATTCAAAACTTGAAAATATTTTCTCACATTCATCTAGCTATACCTTTCTATAAATCTGCAAACTTTATTTTTAATAAATAGGTTTAAAAATTACTGTGCAAAATGAGATATTATTCATGAAACATTACATTAGAATAAAATTTATTTTAGGACTGTTATTCAGAAACTATGATGCTTGAAGTTTTTAAAGTTTTTAAAAATATTTTTTTATTAATTTCAGAGAGGGAGGGATAGAGAGAGAGAGAGACAGAAACATCAATGATGAGAGAGAATCATTGATTGGCTGTCTCTCACATGTACTACCCACGCTAAGGATCTAGCCCATAACCCGGGTGTGTATCCTGACCAGGAATCAAACCATGACCTTCTGGTTCATAGGTAGATATTCAACCACTGAGTCACGGCGGCTGGGCATCTGATGCTTAAAATTTAACTAAACAAAATATTCTTGATTTCAAATGTAGTTTATGTTACTAAAAGCTGTCTATTTTCTTACCAACTTATTATGCACTTATCTAAAATGTTAACCATGCTTTTGTGATTAATACTCTTCACATAAAAGAGAAAACAAAATCTTACTTTGAGAAATTAACTTGAATTAAATGGATTTTCTGAGAAAGAGTGAATTCATCTATGTAAATAATGTTTTCTATCACAGTGTTATTACTTATATTCTGGGTGACTCATTTAAGAAAATAAGTCATGTGGATTAGAGATATACACTTCATATTTACAGGTTTTTATTTGAAATGAAAATGAAAAAAAAAAACCACACATTTATTGAAAATAAGAACAAAGGTATTTTTGAATCATTTTTTGGTGCTTCCCCACCCATGTTTTCTGTTCAACATAAAGACAAAATAAAATTTTATTTAATATGTTCTTTTATCCATTTCTAAAATAATGTAGAGAAGTAATATTAAGCATGAGATTTTCACCTTTGAAACATCTACAGCACCAAGAAAAAGCATAATCATTAAGTGAGTCTTATTCTATATGGATTTCTATTATACTACTTCCTTTAAAGGAATAAAGGCTTTCTTTTAGTATACTCTATGTACATATTTTAAAAAGTCAGGTAGGTATTTTTAGAGTCTCTGCAGTGTATTAAAAGTAATACAGCTCTATTAAAAGAAACAGCTATTCATGAATGTTCTAAATATGCTAACTATTATATTAAGGAGTCTCAAATCACAGGGCTATAAATAAAATACTGCTTTACCATTCATTAAATTTAATTTGTCTTTGTCAAATATCCATGCTTACTTTTTAACTATATTGTGAGCTGATTCCACAATTCTCTAGTGACTACTGGTTTTAAAGATCAATGCAGTTAAGGATGAATTGATTAAATCTTTCCCCTTCAACTCCTGACTTCAGTTCATGTTTTATCTGGGACAATAAATAAGTAAGTAAGTAAGTAAGTAAGTAAGTAAGTAAGTAAGTAAATAAATAAATAAATAAAATAAAACATGGTTAGCTTTGAGTTACTGTTTCCATTTCTCTCTTTAAAATTGATTTTCCACATTATTGAAGAGAAAAGAAAATGGTAGGAAGGAAGTATCTTTTTACCCAACTGACACTTGCTTTATTTTACTTTGCTGGTTTTGATACACTGGCTTGCAGTGGTCTTACTTTAATGTCTCTGTGCAGTACAAGTCCAAGAACTTGCTTTTCCAATAGATTTATGTATGTGTTCTTAGGCTCCTGGAATTCCCGTTATGAAGATCCAGTTCTATTTCGTCCTCCTCTATGAATCCCCTTGCCTCTTGCTATCTTGTGTATTTACAAGCTCATACTTTTGGCATTTGTCACCTGGCAAGCAATCCTCTTGGGAGAAATAACAGCAGTTCAAGCTCTATTAATTTCTGGGGTATCCACTTCCCCAATGAAAAACTCACTTTTGTCCTAGAAATACAACATGGTATGCTAGTACTTTCTTTTTTCTCTGCTCTGTAATATCTTCCTCATTCTCTTCTCTATTGTGCAGATATGCACAAGAGAAGGTCAATAAACCTTTTGTTTAAGCAGAAATCCAGCTGGAACCTTTTATTTTAAGGTACACACATCCTCACCCATATGCATAAGCTTGGCTAGTGGGAAACAGAAATACAAGCCTCACCAAAACTTGGGCTTTGCAAGCCTCACAGTTTGACTATACTGATTATGTCTTTTTCTTCTTCACACACACTTGTATTCTTTTCTCCTTCCTGGTAGTTTTGTAGATCCTGGAAATTTAGGGAGCATATCATGATCACCTCTTAGAGTTAATAAAATCTCTTAAGTCCCACTGCCTCTCTCTTTATAGGTTTGGACTAGTTTTGGCATTTCTTTGGCCCCAATTCTGTTTCAAAGATAAATTCTATGTTTCCTATAGATATCAATTTGTATTCTGGCTTTTAATTTAGAGTATTGTAATTTGAATTTATATTCTAACTTTCTGAGATTCTAATATCTCAATTAATGATATTATTAATTTTCTTCTTAAGAAAGTTTGCATTTCATGTAAGCATGAATAAGTAATATAAAACCTATGAATGTATTATTGTCATAATCACTGAATTCTGGATTATCAAATTGAATTTATAATCCATAATTTAATATGATGGCACTTTTTTACTCCCTAATATGAGAATTATTATACTACATAAACTATTTAGTCTTCTCCTCTCTTAAAATAATTTGACATCAACACAGATTTCTTTTCAGATTTTGATATAATTTCTCTCTATTATGCAGAGTTGCATGTTATTTTGATAAGTATAAATATGATTTTTAGTTTTCAGAAATAATATATACATATAACTGTTTTCTATATATATATAATTTTATCTTATGATCAATTTTAACTTATACTGTATTTTTTCAAGTAACAACATTGAGAAGCGTATTTTTAGTATGTTGTTGCAATTGACTCAATGTATATTACAATTTAAATTAGTCAATTTACTTCTGGTGAATAATAATAAAATTTAAAGCCTTAATGTTTATATTAAAAATGTACAGAGTTCCCTGGTGAGTGTGGCTCAGTGGTTGAGCATCCACCTAGGAACCAGGAGGTTGCTGATTATCTTCTGGTCAGGATCCCCAGTGTGAGGCATGCAACCAAGGGTTTTCTATCATCATTGATGTTCTATCTCTATTTCTCCCTTCATCTTTGAAATCAATAAAAATGTATTTTAAAATAAATAAATAAATAAATAAAAACATGTACAGAGTTGGTATGCTATCAAAACACCCTAGCTATGCATATTTTTATAAAATATAATTTTAGCATTATATCTTATCATTTCAAATTAATAATACCTAGATCAAATTTTAATTATTTTTTACCTTGAGATATGAATTAAAACCATCACTCAATGATACTTAAGCAAAAATCTTGTTAATCATCTGAATTTAACAATTGAACATTACATTCTATATTCCTTTAATTATGCGATTATCCTTACTGGAATAAAATGATAATTCTCTCTATAAGTGAAGATGCTAATATTGAAATGTTCAAAAATCTCTTCTAATCTTTGTGCAAAATTGAACTTTGCTATAAATAGAACATTTCAATGAAATTAGATTAATCTAATGAAGGATGTTTGTATTACTCATGATAGGGTGTTATATTTTCTAGGTATAAGAGTCAGAGGTAGGTTACCCATGTATTTTAGTGAGCTATTTCCAATGCAATTGTAGATTCAAATCTGAGTAGATAATGTCTTCCTATACTGAGTTGGCATATTTGTATATTCATATGTTGCTTTGTGTTTTTATGAGATAATTTTTAATTTTTATTGTTTATTTTTTAAATGTATTTTTATTAATTTCAAAAAGATAGGAAGAGGAAGAAAGAGATAAAAACATCAATGATATAGAGAATAATTGATGGGCTGCCTCCTTCATGCCTTCTACTGGGTGAGCCTGCAACCTGGGCATGTGCCTTGACCAGGTTCTTACGTCGATGCTTAACCACTGTGACACACCAGCTAGGCTATTCTTTATTGATATTTTCAAGACCAATCCTTTATTCATATTCAAGACCAATCCTTTATTTATTTACCTGTCTACAAACTAAAATCCTTTCTAAACAGAAGTACTGGTTTTAGAGTATAGAATAATTGTGAGTAACATTTTTAGTATTTCTACTTTCTTAATCTTACGAATATAACTATATCATTTGTATCATTTTTTAAAATATATTTTATTGATTTCTTACAGAGAGGAAGGGAGAGAGATAGAAAGTCAGAAACATTGATGAGAGAGAGACATCCATCAGCTGCCTCCTGCACGCCCCACAATGGAGATGTGCCCTCAAGCAAGGTACATGCCCCCAACCGGAATCGAACCTGGGACCTTTCAGTCCACAAACCGACGTTCTATCCACTGAGCCAAACCGGTCTCAGCAATTGTATCATTTTATTATAAAATCCACAGAAGCAGATTATATATATAAGATCACATTTTTTCCAGTTTTTAGTCATTCAGTTATTTTGCATTTTAAAACTGTCAATTTTACTTAAAGAAAACCTTTACATTCATTTAAAACATCTTTGAAATGAATACCTAATCATCACATTGCCTTGTGGAATTTTATATATATAGAATAACTTAAGTAATATTAAGTTTCTCATTTAAAAATGATTTGCCATAAAAAGGGAAACAAACTAAAATTATAGAGCAATAAGACACGGACTAAAACCAGTAATGTAAAAATCTAATATAGTCAACCATTTAGGGAAAAAAGTCATATCTTAATACCACACATTTATAATGCACTTCACTCTGTTCACAGTTATTCACATATATTAATTTATTCAATCTTCATAATAATTTAGTGAAGTATATGTTAATATCTTCATTTCACAAATAAGGAAATTTAAACCCAGGACTATTATGTAACTTGTCAAAGTTCATATACAGGGAAAAAAGCTGAGATTCACATTAGATTGTCTATATTTTTAAACATTGCTTTCTACTATTTCTTTACATGGTGTCCAAGCATATTTTATCCCTTTTGTATTTCTTCTAATTTTTAATAGCTTCTTTAAATGTGAAAAATGAGTTTTCAAACTTGAATTGATATAAATTAGGTCAGCCACAATTTAATAAGTAAAGTCTGTTAATATTTCAGACTCAGAGAAAAAGTTTATGGTGTTGACAAAACATATATTACAATAAACACATGCAGCCCTAACTGGTTTGGCTCAGTGGATAGAATGTCGGCCTGTGGACTGAAGGATCCAGGTTTCTTCCAGTCGGGGGCATGTACCTTGGTTGCGGGCACATCTCCAGGGGCAGTGGGTGGTGGGAGGAGGTGTGCAGTAGTCAGCTGATCTATGTTTCTCTCTCATCAATGTTTCTAACTCACTACCCCTCTCCCTTCTTCTCTGTAAAAAATCTATAAAACATATTTTAAAAAAATAAATAAGTAAACACATGTAATTCAGACTAATTGTTTGTATGTCTCTTATGACTTTTTGTGCTTAACTAACACTTCACTATCATTATTAGAGAACCAGTTATGTCCAGTTCAATGCAACAAAATTTATCAAATTGATACTAAATACCAAGGGATGATTTGTAATTTGTTATTCAATTTTTGTGTTTTTTTAAGAAGCTCATTGAAACCTTGTGTTATCTTATTGTTTTTTAAATTTAAAAATGGTTTTTATTATAATAAGAATGGAGGATCAAATGGCAAAGGCAACTGTGTCACAGGTAGTTGATAACCTTTATTTGTTTCTTTATCATCTAAGAAAAAGAATACTGTCCTCACTGAAGTGTTAGAGGCCAGTGCTGGATGGCTCTCTGCTCTGTATGGGCAGGGAATTTACCTATGACCTTCTCCTAGGCCCTTCAGCAAATATCTCTAACACTTTCTTCCACTACTCAAGTGAAGTCACAGTTCTTTAGGTACATTTTCCATTCTAACCACAAAAAGTTTTAAAGTAAAATAAAATAAATAAATACCTACGAAGAGTTTCAATTTTAGGTTTTCCCTTCCCCAACTTTTTTTATAATAAAAATCATGTCTTTGTTTTCTAATATGAGCAAACAAAATAACAAGCTTAGATAGAAGGATGATTTGGTGTATATCATATTCCAGACATGTTTGACCAATAAACAAAAATAAATTTTGAGTAAAAAAATATTTCTAATATTATTTGTGGCATGGAAGGCAAGATAAGTAAGGAAAACTCTTTGATCACTTTGCATGAAGCTTCCCTCATCCCCCTATTTTCTATTTTCTTTAAATCTGTGCTTTGTGGAATATTTTCTTAAATACATAAAATGGAAACTTAAGCTAAAATATTTTTGAAGTGCCATTTAAGGAAGGATTTCAGAAATTCACTAGTAGTTCTAAATGTGGGTAACAGGGTGTATATCATCAGAATAAGCAGAATTTTATGAACTTTTAGCTCATGCTTAAGAATTTTTAACTTCTGTCCTTGAAACTCACAATAAACATCACATTTCTTTTCATCATCCTAGATTTTGCTCCTTGAGCTCTTTTTTTTTGTAAACACCAATCACTTGAAATTGAATATCCAGAAGATTAGCCATTTCAAGAATCATATGTCCTGCCTTACTAAAATATGCTAATAAAGAAAATTATAAGGGAAGTAGGGTGCTTTTTTTTTAATCTTTTGCTCTTTTCCATTCAAGGCAAATGTCACCACTAAATACTGAAATATTACTGCAGGCATATTTTATATATATAGCAAACATTAAAAACTGTGATTTAGTTGGATTTTTTTTTAGGCTCCAAGATTGCTTCCAAAAATCATGTATGACTAACTCACATTCACAGCAGATTTATTAAGGACAAGTAAAATATTAAATCCTTGGAAGTTATATTTTGCATTAAAGGTAAGTTAAAACCATAAATTAAATTGTGCACAGATGAGCCCAGCCTTAGCAAACAGTAATCAGGTACTTTTTAATTTTCCTGTGCTGAATAGATAAATTCATCAGGACTCACTTGAGTTTTTCTAGTAATTGTCAGTATCCCCTGCTTGTCTGACATTTGCTTCATTAGAATCAGGTCTCCTTATAAACATAAGGCAAAACACATTCTTATATTAAAGAAAAAGGATGGCATTGCTATACCAATATTTTAATCTAATATATATATATATATATATATATATATATATATATGCTGTTCTCTGTAATGGCATATTGACATATACAGGAAGGAAAATATCCTTATGATAGAAGTTTAGAATACTAAAATCAGCCTTCTCCTTAAACACTTTAATAATGAATATTTTTTAAATTAATTTTTATTAATATTTTATACATTTCTCCCCATTGG
>JAAGEH010000012.1:26967062-27038190 GCA_011751065.1 Lasiurus cinereus
ATTTTTAATTCACTTAATTTTTAGATTCACTTGTTGATAGATGTGTATTTGTTGTTCATAATTTTTTGTCTTTTACCTTTTTCTTCTTCCTCTTCTAAAAGAGTACCTTTCAGCATTTCATATAATACTGGTTTGGAGTTGATGAACTCCTTTAGCTTTTTCTTCTCTGTGAAGGTCTTTATCTGCCCTTCAATTCTGAATGATAGCTTTGCTGGATAGATTATTCTTGGTTGTAGGTTCTTGTGGTTCATCACGTTGAATATTTCTTGCCACTCCCGTCTGGCCTGCATCATTTCTGTTGAGAAATCAGCTGACAGTCGTATGGGTGCTCCCTTGTAGGTAATAAACTGTTTTTCTCTTGCTGCTTTTAATATTCTCTCTTTCTCTTTTGCTCTTGGCATTTTAATTATGATGTGTCTTGGTGTAGTCCTCTTTGGATTCCTTTTCTTTGGGGTTCTGTGTGCTTCCTGGACTTGTAAGTCTACTTCTTTTACCAGATGTGGGAAGTTTTCAGTCATTATTTTTTTAAACAGGTTTTCAGTATCTTGCTCTCTCTCTTCTTCTGGCACCCCCACAATTCTGATGTTGGAACGCTTGAAGCTGTCCCAGAGGCTCCTTACATTATCTTCACATTTTTGGATTCTTTTCTCTTCTTGCTTTTCCAGTTGAATGTTTTCTGCTTCTTTATATTTCAAATTTTTGACTTGATCCTTGCCTTTCTCTAGTCTGCTGTTAGTACTCTGTATAATAGTTTTTATTTCAGTCAGTGTATTTATCATCTCCTCTTGGGTCTCACTAAATTTATCCATCTTTTCTAGCATATTCTTGAAAAACCTTATAAGCGTGGTTTTGAACTCTATATCCAGTCGTTTTTTTTCCTCCATTTCTTTTGCTTGTAATCCCTTCCCTTGTCTCGGCATTTTAACTGTGCCGGGGAAACTTCTGTGCTGGATTCAGCCGAAGAAGCCTCTGTTGAGCTTGGGAGGGGTGGAGTCTCAGGGCTTAAGGGACCGCCTTGCCTTCCAGTCGGCCCCACCCTCTATGGCCCCTGAGTCTCACGTGGCTGGGTAATGGCTGGAGCGGTCCTTGTGCGAGCGCGCACCCGCAGTGCCTCTAACCGCTGCCTTTCCGGCTCCCCTGCGAACCAGGACCACACGAATCTAGGTCTCCAGGGTTTCGCCCAAAACAGGGGCTTAGTGGAGTCAGAAGTGGCACAGTTCAGAGGGTCTGTCTCCCGCCCACTCGCGAAAGCCAGAGGCACAATCAGTAATCTGTCCTCCGCGTGGTGCTATGCGCGACCAGACCTCCGATCCTTTGCAACTCCCCTAAATTTCCGTGCACTTCTCCCTTTTCACAGTCCAAACTCCCCCCGTATGAGTTTCAGCTGGATCTGGGGTTTAGTGTCGCAGGACAAGGGGTTCAATGCCTTTGAGAGTCTCCGTCTCCCTCCCGCCAGAGAAAACCAGCCAGGTACTCTGGCACCCGCTCTCTCCTTGCGCGTGTCTCCGTACCTCAGCTTTTTGCAGCTCCTCTGGGTCTCTGTGAGCCCCTCTCTTTCCCTCTAGTTGTAGAACTTCCACTCAGCCAGCTTTCCTGTGGTTCTGGATGATGTCCGTTCTGTCTTTTAGTTGTAGTTTTGAAATTGTTGTGCGAGGCAGCAGTATAGGTGTTTACCTATGCCACCATCTTGGATTTCCTAATAATGAATATTTTTGTATGTGAGTGTGCTCAAGTTCAAAATGTACAGAATTTAAAAAGTATCCCTAGTAAATTATTTTGTCAATAATAGATATCTTGAACATTATGAGTGAAGAAGACATCAAAATAAAAGTTGACATAAAGTTCTTAGGCATAGTATATGAACAACAAATTATACTCACAAAATCATAACTGCAGTTTAGGATCAAGGCAGTCAGAAGGGGATTGAATGCAAACTATAGCAGAGGAAGCCTTCCAACAGCCTTTGAAACAGGGCTGCTATTACTCTCATCTCTGCCTCTGAACTTGAGCTCCTTTAAAAAAATAGAAGTAGTGGAATGACACAGTCGGTAACTCGGAGTGTGTTCTTTAGGCTACACAAGGCATAGACTGGCTAAGTTTCATGTGGTTTCCATATCATCTTGTTTAGTAGGATGCTTTACTGGAAAGCATCCTCCTCCATCGCCACACTAGTCAACCTTTTGGGTGTTATAATTTCTTCCATATGATTATTGCTGTAAATGCCTCCGCAGCAACCTCCACTCAACTCTGCTGCTATGGTAGCCACCTCCAACACTATGGCTGCTGCTACAGCAGCCGCTACTGGAGCTGGAATTGCTGGCATGCTACTATGTGGATAGCTCTGGTACCAAATCCTCCACAGAATTTATTCCCCTTAGAATGCCTCTGGCTGTCATCTTTTGGTCATGTTTCTATGCCATGTTTCTAACCAAGATGACACTTCTTGTTTAGCTTCTAGAAGAAAAGCCAACAAATCCATAATATTTATGTTCCTTTTGTTGAAGAACAAGAGGCAAGATCATGATTTCCTACGAATCCTGTACAGCCAATGTGATGTCCATATTCTTCAGTATTCTTCAGTAATTCAAATTGATAACTTATTTAATATTTGAAGTATCCAGCCCTCTTGCTGCTACTGCTATAGACTCTGGAATTTGGCTTTTTCTTGAGAAAGACTAGTGAAGGCCTCTGCTCTTTTTCTCTCTAATATCACTCTTCATGAATACAAGTACAAGCATATTGTTCACAGAATAAGAAACACTCAAGAGAATCTGTCCTCTTTTTGGTTTCCACAAATGCCTGTTGTTTTAGGATATCTTAGCAGAAATGACTGACTCTGTGTGATGTCCTTAGAGATAGGGCCAAATCTTTCTATAGCCAAAAAGCTAAGAAATCATGACCAAGAATTAATATTTCTTTAGAGGACCTTAAATGTCATGGTGTGATTTTCCTTAGGTGGCATTGTATCTTGTTTATGTATTCTACTTATTTGACGGTCAAACCCCATATCTAACTTTGGATCAGTTTTGTCCAACACCAAGTATTTGCAAAAGTCTAATGCAGTATTTTATCTTTCCAGCATTTCAACCAAGTGTTTGGGAGAGGATACTAACAAGTGGCATCCATGTCCTAAATCTCAAATCTGCTGGCTAACATCAGTACCATGGCAACAGTGCAAGGACTAACTCCAGATTTGTGTACAGTTTTTCTTGGGTTGTTATACATCAGTATTGCCAGTTATCTTGTTGGTGTTAATACCAAAGAAATTGGTTATTGTTTGCAGCACCTGTACCTTCCATTTTCCTAAATGGCCCTCCTTGTCACATCTATATAAATAAATATGACTCAAAATGGGCAAGAAATATGCTGCAATGTTTCCAGATGCTGTTTGGGCTCAAACTACCAAATGTCTTTTCTCTTTCATAGCAGGAGTAGCATACTTTCACATTGGAACTGGGTGAGACTAATGAGTAAACTCAGTTTCTCATGGTAGTTTGTCCATGTGAACATTACTGAGACTTTCAGTATGTGGGGACAGTTGTTGCCTGTTGCCGCTATTGAAATGCCATATTTCTCCCAGTTAATTCGAGTGCTATCTCCTGCAGAGTTCCTGTGCTGCATGTTCACTTTATGGGAGTGGGTTTGACCAATCATCTTCATCTGATTTGTTACACCAGTGAATGTATTCCCTAAGCTCAAATTCACCAAGGCACTTCTCAACATGCTGCCAAAGCTGTCATAGATATTTCACCCGTGATTACCAAATCTTCTCCTCCAACCAATTCTACAATCACTAAAGAAACTAGACTTTCCTCCATGAATCACTATGATAATCAAAACTACTATATTCATTTTCCTCTGTATTAGAACTTCACTCTGAACTGCCTTTACCTTAGACTATTCGTAACTAATCTGTTCCTTAAGTGAGAAGGAATATATCATCTTGAGCTCATTGTATTTTTTCTACTCTATCTGAAGAATAAAGAGGAATCAGAATCTTCCATTGCTAATAGAGTGTTTGATTCACAGAGATGGTCTTCTTACCAAAGAACAATGGCTCTCTAAAATGTATAGAATTTTATCTAACAAGTGAAGTCTCCAGATATATACATTTTTGAACAACTTATGATTCAAAAGAAGTTTTAGGACATTACCTCCCACTAATTAGCAGATATGGCTAAACAAGTTTTAAATATAGGTATGATATCATGTTTTATATATTTTAAATGGTTCTAAATTATTTAATTTTAAAATAATCTCTTTAGATTTGTTTAATTGATACTCTAATTATCTATCATTTCTGATCAAGCATGATTGTATAAATTTCAGTCAGAAAGGCTGATTAAGATTTTACATCTTTTGCCCGGACCTGTGTTTCTCAGTGGTTAGAGTGTTGTCCTGTACACAGAAGGGTTGATCACAGGTTTCATTCTGTGACACATGGTCAGGTTGTGGGTTTGATTCCCAATAACAGCCTATCAATGTTTCTTTCTCACATTGATGTTTCTCTCTCTCTCTCTTTCTCTCTCTCTCTCTCTCTCTCTCTCTCTCTCTCTCTCTCTCTCTCTCTCTCTCTCTCTCTCTCACACACACACACACACACACACACACACACACATCAATTAAAAAGAACATATGTTTGGCTTTAAAAAAATGTATAATTTTTGTAGTAAGTGTGACTTAATGGTCTATACTTTTCTGTGATAAGGAATTAACATAATTAAGTTTTGGGCTACTAAGCAAAGAACTTTGAATTCACTTAATGATTTCCAAGTAGCACAATGCCACAAGGTAATAGTGCAAAGTTAAAACTATAAATTTAGAGATAACTCTGAATTCCAATTTTGACCATAAATTATTTTGTGTCAAACAATATACAGTTGGAATCACTTTAACTAAACATATTTATGAATATATTATACCAACAAAGTCATCATGGCTAATACTTCTTAACATATTCAAAGTTAAATGACTATAAATTCAATGCAAACTTTTCACTGTTGCATGTAAAATGCAACATATATAAATGCTTTAAATTCATAGATTTTCATAGACCTGGTTCTATAAAAGTAATTTGTTTAGGAATCGAGATACAATGTTGATAAATAATCCAATGTCCAACACACAAAAAAATATTTATTTTACTAATGCTATTTTTTGGAAATATCAAAACATTCCTCCTTATAATTATTTAAATGGATAACAAGCATTTCCAAGGCTGTTTATTGTAGTGTGGTATTTAATTGAAGAGATTAGTGGTCCACAGGCCTCCTGAACTCACTAGTTTGCTCAACTAAACTTAGAAAGTTAAAAAACTATATCCTTGGGCTTATATTCTTTGAATTGTAAATATTTCCAAAACAAGCATGCTAGTTTAAAAAAAAATAGCATAGACAATAAGTCTATAAACTCTTCAAATACTAGCATATCTAAACCAGTGGATAATTAGGCAACAAATCTTCAGAATATCACTGAGTGGGAGGTGGATAGGTGAGGGAGTCTTCCTGAGATCTGCATATTGTCAAACCATTAAAACTCTTTTCTCCTTTTTTTTTATTGTGTTACATGTATACATATCTCCCCATTGCTCCCCCTCCCTCCCAGGCATACACCAACCCCCCAGTGTCTATGTTCATTGGTTATGCTTATATGCATGGATACAAGTCCTTTGATTGATCTCTACCCCACCTCTCCTTAATCTTCTTGCTATAATTTGACAGTATGTTTGATGCTTTACTGCCTCTGTTACTACCCTTTTGTTCATCAGTTTATAATGTTCTTTATGATCCACAAATGAGTGAGATCATGTGGTGTTTCTCCTTCATTGACTGGCTTATTTCACTAAACATAAGGCTCTCCAGTCCCATCAAGGTTGCTGCAAATAGTAAGAATTCCTTCTTTTTAATGGCAGCATAGAATTCCATTGTGTAGGTGTACCACAGTTTTCTGATCCACTCATCTGCTGATGGGCACCTAGGTTGTTTCCAAATAGTGGCTATTGTAAATTGTGCTGCTATGAACATAGGGGTGCATAAATCCTTTCTGATTGGTGTTTGTAATTTCTTAGGATAAATTCCTAAGAGTGGTATTACAGGGTCAAATGGGAGATCCATTTTTAGTTTTTTGAGGAAACTTTACACTGTTCTCCACAGTGGTTGCACCAGTCTGCATTCCCACAAACAGTGCACAAGGGTTCCTTTTTCTCCGCATCTTCGCCAACACTTGTCTTTTGTTGATTTCTTTATGATTGCCATTCTGACAGGTGTAAGATGGTATCGCATTGTCGTTTTGATTTGCATCTCTTGGATAATTAGTGACTTTGAACATGTTTTCATGTGTCTCTTGGCCCTCCTTCTGTCATCTTTCAATAAGGTTCTATTTAGGTCCATTGCCCATTTTTGTATTGGATCATTTATCTTCTTTTTATTAAGTTGTATAAGTTGGCTGTAGATGTTGGAGATTAAACTTTTATCAGTGATAACATTTGCAAATAAAACTCTTTTCTTCACAGCTCCAGGATTAAAGCTATATCATTAGGGGGATATTTTTTAAAATTATGATTTCTTAATCCTTTTAACTATTTCCTCCCACTGAAAAATAAAAGTAAGAAAACTATCAAATATCCTAGAAAATGGTGATGCAGAATTATTTTGATTATTATTACATTAGTGTTATTAATATAAAACAGATTAGTCTATGCTTATAAAAAAATTCTGTACCATATGTAATTCCAGGGAAATTCTTATCCAGGACAAGGTCTTATCCATCAGTCAACTCCTATTTAGTTAGTTCCCCTACATTTAGTTGTCAAAAACGGTAAAATAATGCAGTTTTATATTTTCTCTTCAATTTTATTTTTCCTTGCTCTTGTCTTCTTTTTAACTTTCACAACTTCTTGCTCCTTTGATTCTCACTGATTATGAAAGAATTCATCAAACAATTATAGAACCTCTACTGTATGCTATACCACGTGCCAATGACTTTTTCAAACATTTCATTTTTTTTTGTTTACCTTTGCAGCAGTAGCATGATCTCAATAATCATCCAGTATTTCAAATGAGGAATTTGAAGTACAAAGAAATAAAGAGTGTTAGCAAAAGTCAAACACTATAAATCTTAGATGAAGATTTTGAGTTCAGATTTCCTGACTATAAATCCATAGATACTTCCTTTAACTTGGGGTCCTTTGTTAATGTTTTATTTCTATATCTATATAGTGAAGTTGTCTAATATCAGAGAGCTTGGTCTTTTAATTTCTTCCTTCTTGTTTTCTTTTCACAAGTCTTGGTATGTTAATAAATTTTTCTTCAAAATAAAAACCTTTGTCATGAGAGATCTTGAAAGTTGAAGTATCTTATGGATTTAAATAGAACATATACCACAAAATCTCCATTATGAGAAAATATAATTCAGGATTTATTTCTTACTACTTTTAAGTGTTTTTCTGTCTTCTGAGCACTTAACAGAAGTTTATTTGACTGAATCGTATAAACTATCTGCATGGTGGTTTCAGTGTTAATATCCATTTTATTAAACAATAAGTGGGGATACAAATATAACATATTAATAAATTGTCTAAGGTCAAGAGGAAAGTCTAAATAGCCATTGCAAACATAGCAAATATGAAATTTATTTTCTTATTCCCAGATTTTATTAATTATATATGAGCCTAAAAATGGCTACACTATTAAAACTATTAAGTTTATACAAGTCATCTATCTTTTTCTATTTGGGACATTATAAAAAACTAGAGGCCCTGTGCATGAAATTTGTGCATGGTGGTGTCTCCCTCAGCCCAGCCTGCACCCTCTCCAATCTGAAGCTCACAATCCAGTACTGCTGGCTCCTAACTGCTCACCTGTCTGCCTTCCTGAATGCCCCTAACTGCTTCTGCCTGCCAGCCTTATCACTCCCTAACTGTTCCCCTGCCAGCCTGATTGCCTGTAACTGGCTGTCTTGTGGCAGCCATCGTGTGTCCACATGGGGGCAACCATCTTGTGTGTTGGAGTGACAGCCAATTTGCATATTACTCTTTTATTAGATAGGATACCACAAACTGGGTTGCTTTTACACAATAAATATTTATTTGTCATAGTTGTAGTCTCAAAGTCTGAGATTAGGATGCACAGTCAAGTGAGACTTCTCATTGTGTTCTCACATAGCAGAAGGGGCTAATGGCATCTCTGTAACCTCTTTTATAGGGCATTATTCCCAATAACGGGGCCTACACCATCATGACTGATGCAACTCCCAAAGGTCCCTCCCATTAATATCATCATTTTAGGATTAGGATTTTGACATATGAATTTGGGATGGGGACACAGACATTCAGACCATACTATCTACTTATACTCAAAACAGCTAGAAGCTTTGAAATTTGAACTGTCATTTGCCTTGTACTTGATTGCCTACAGGGATATTACTTTATAATTTAGATTTGCTTCTCAGTATATTTATCTAGTATGCTACCTTTTTTTTCCTGTCGAGGCTGTTATGAGATCAATTTGACTATATAAATACCAGAATTCCAGAAGATATTCATTAATGGCAAGATTAGGTTTTGCTTCTCTTTAATTACTTATGCTTGCCTTTTTAGCTATAAAATTAAATCAGATAATATTGAATGTCATTACGTGTCCATTAGTAAGTTATATGTACTTAGAAAAGAAATTTTATCTGTGTTATTTAGTTGATTCCACTTATAGTGGATTCCTAGAACACAGTAAAATGTTAGTGAACATTTACTAAACAAATAATAATTCTGAGATTTCTGATTCTGCATATAGTAAAACCTTGATATAATAAATTAATTCGGGCCAGGGGGTGTTCTTTAAAGTCAAAATTCTGTTATACAACAAAATAAGTTTTCCAAATGTGTATCTTAAAAAGTTGACATATTAGTTAATTTACCTATTTTTGCTTATATAGACATGTTTGTGTAATTAAAGTTATGTATGAAAAGTTTAACTTCACAGAAAATCTTTCTATATAAATATATATTACAGTAATTTTAAATTTATCCTGAATAGGTCCAGTAAATGTGTGCTTTCTCCAATCACTGAGAGTAAACAAATGCACATGGCTGGGGCATGGCTTAGTGTGCCTTGGAACATAGGTGGGCTGGAGTTAAAATTGCTGCAGAGAGTCAAGCCACGGGACAACAGAACCAATTACTGGGTAAAATGTGGTGTGATCACGAGCTAAGAATTCATACAACATTGTTTATGAATGGTGACTTGCATTTAAATGTGTAAACTATGGTTATAGATATGTAGTATTTATTCATGTTGGCAAAATCACTATTGTTTTTTTCCAACATAAGGCCTATTTGCTAAAATTTGTTAAAAATAATAGTGAGTTAATAATAACAAAATAACATGTAAATTTAATATAAGGAAACCTTGGCATTTTAAAATTAACAAGGTGTACTAGTAAATGCCATACATTATCAAACTCCTGCACAATTATAATTTTTTGTCAAAAAAGTGATTTCGTGAGTTGTTTTATCTACTGATATCACTAGAATTATTAGGACATGACAGCAATTAACAGTAGCAAGCCATAGGATGTGTCAAAATAGAGTTCAGAAAACACTTATATTAATAATCATTGGTGTTTTCTACTGCCTGCTGTTTAGGAAAGTTTGGTCCTAAGGATATGTAAACCATTAGACCTTGGGAAAAAGAGGTGTTTAAAAAATGTGCTTTTACCACAATAGATAGCTAGCATATGTTGCACCTGGGTGATTTGAGCTGTGCAAATTAGTATGTGATCACAAACCAAGACCAAAATAAACCCAAGCCATGAGGGAAAGATATCAAACAGAGAAGATGAGAGAAAAGTGAAGAAGAACCCCTGTCTCTTTTTCCAATTGCTTTTCTCTGAGCTTTTCAGAGAATCTGTATTGGGTGAGAAAGATTTTTATTTTCAGATTTACAGATAGATTTTCTTATATGAGAAACAGTGGGGGGTGGAAAAAAACATGGACTCAATATAGGATGAGCAAGTCAACAGTACTTGAAAAGATTCAATGAATGAGAAAGAACTGTCACTCTTAAACCATTTAAAAGCTTGGCTAAATTAAATGCATATAAATATAAAAAAATAATTCTTTCTAATTGGAAATATTTAATAACATCAAATATATTTACTTATAAATTATTTTAAACTGAAGTAAATATTAAGACCTTTATGATAGTATTTTTTATTACCTATTGTGGTCATTGTGTTTTATTCCGTATATACCACATATACCCTAAATGTGTGTAAATCACACACACACATACTGGTACATATGGTTTGGAGGTGGAGATTGATTACACCACACATGCAACAGGAAGGTATAAAAAGATTTATTACTCATATAATAAGGTTTTGTAAGGAGATTAGGAGTGATGCCCAAATAGGTACAAAAATGCTTTACGGAAGCAGAAAAGAGAGACCTGCTGGGTATATGAAGTGGCTAAGGGATGAGATTGTGGTGAAGATTTTCAGAGGCGGGGCTTGTATGGGCTGAACTTCCTGTAATTGCCAAAGGGGGCAACACTCAGGCTTTCTTATCAACTTGCACAGATAAATTGCTTTTTGGCCTGAGTGTGTTCTTGAGAAAAATGTATTTCTCTTTTTGAATAGATTATTCTATAAATGTTAATTCGATGACGTTAATTTATAATCTTGTTCAGATAAACTCTATCCTTACTGATGTTCTATCTGTTTTATCTATCAATTTATAACAGATTTCAAATTCTCTTTCTCTTTGATACCATTTCATATTTTCTCTTTGTGTATTATTTATCCTTCTGTTTGTTTGTTTTTTAGAAAAACTAGTTTACTTGTTATCCCAAGATTTAGAACATGTGTGTTTAAATAATGTATGTGCACCATCAAATCTATAATATTAAAAGGGTAGTATGCTAATTAGACTGCATAACTTCCGGAAGTCCTTTCTGACAAAACTTGGGATGGAGGGAAGCCAGGCCAGGTTTTGGGTGCCTGCCAACAGCTAGAGAAGGGTGCCAGCCACTGGGGAAAAGAAGGCCTATTCTTGCATGAATTTTCTAATATTAGTATAACACTATATGTGTGTTGCAGTTACTGTTAAGAGCTCAGCTGAGCTGGGTGAGAAAAAGCTGAGCTATCAGATGTCAGAGTAGTCAATTCAAGCAACAATCCAGGAAAAAAATAAAAAGCTAAGTATGTAATCATTAAAAATCACCAAGAGAGCCCTAACCAGTTTTGCTCCATGGTAAGTGGACCTGAGGACTAAAGAATCTTGTGTTTGATTCTGGTCAAGGGCACATACCCCGGTTGCAGGCTAGATCTGCAAGTGCGGGAGGCAACCAACTGATGTGTCTCTCTATGTGTTTTCCTCCACCCTTCCACTCTCTCTCTCTAAAAATCAATGGAAAATAATAACCTCAGGTGAGGATTAACAATAGAAAAGAAAATCAGCAAGAGGCTAAAAACAAAGAAGCCCAAATCCCCTGCTTTCCATTTTCCTCTATGGATTAGCAGATGTCGGGTTGCCTCTCTGTTGAGAGAGGGACCAAACAAAAAGACTCTGGCACTGTTATGCATCCTGAGGTTCAAAAAGGAACAGGAGTGAAAGGTATAGGTACTGAGTCAGAATGGAGAAAAGTGTCTTCATGGATTCATACATGGTCCCAGCATGGTCCCCTTCTGAGGACCAAGGTTCAGATAAATTGATTTGGGAATGAAGATGCTGGGGTTAAAAATCTAAATATATGAAGAGCATGGAGGTCCAGGGGGTCTCAGACCTTGCCTGTGATTCTCTTCATAGGCGGCAAAGCATGGACTATGCCCCAAGTCTCTTGTGGGGAAGGCAGCATTCCCATGTAATACATGACAGGAACACCCTTTGTATTTGCCTGTGGTCAGACCTTAGAAATTACAGGGAAGTTCTTAATCAAGAGCCAAAGTGCTCAGTTAGTTGCCTTTAAGAAGTATACTCTATTCTTACCCCATACCTATGGCATCGCTGTAATTTATATCAATTATCCATAGGTTATACATACCTGATAGACTGTTAGTAGATTGGTTTAAAGAAGTAAATTGTTTTTTTTATATCAACAAAAAACAAGAAACATAAAAATATTTTATTTTGTTTTCACTTGTACTTTTGTAAACCTCTACTTTAAGTAGTTCCAAGTTTTTGACCTATATCTTTTTTTCCTTCCTGAAGAGCTTCTAACATTTATTTCAGAGCAAGTATGCTAGAAATGACTTCAATCTTTAATTCTCAACCTTTGTTTTCCCTTCAATTTCAAAACTTAATTTCACTGAATATAAATTGAATATAGATTTCTAGGTGTTTTGTTATTGTTTTCTATTTAACACTTGAAATGTTTCAACACATCACTTTTTTGCAAGGTTGTTTGATGATAAGGTTGCTGAAACTCTTTTTTCCTATTTATATGTTAGAGTTTTTCTTTTTCTTTTTCATCTTTATTCAGTATTTTATTTTATCTCTTTCCTGCAGTTTGAATATGAGCCTAGTTTTTTGTTTGGTTTTACTTTGCTGCTGTGGTTGATCTTGCTTGAGTTTCTCTGAGATGTTTTAATTTAGGTCTTAGTGCCTGTCATTAATTTATTCAAGTATTTGGCCATGTTACTTCAAATATTTCTTCTACCTTTTCTCTTTCTTTGCTTTATAGTGCACAAATTATTTGTTCTTGAATGTTCTTTTCTTTTACTTTTAATTCACATTTCTCTTCTTGGAGGTTTCTATTGATCTATCTTCAAGTTCATTGATTCTTTCCTCAGCTGTGAAAAGTCTATTAATAAACCTGTCCCAGATATTGTTCCATTATAAGACTGTATTTTTAACATCTAGAGTTTTATTTTTATTCATGCTTAGAGTTTTCACCTCTCTCTTATGTTAACTACATAGTCTAGCACATTGTTTACTATTTCTCATTGGACTCTTTTAATATTAATTTTAAATTTTCTCTCTAATAATTCCTACATGTGTCATGTCTAAGTCTGGTTTTGGTAGCTTCTTTACTTCTTCAGAATATTTTTGTTTTTTGCATACCTTATAATTTTTAATGAATCTGGTATTTTATGTTGAGTAACTAGAGGCCTGGTGCATGAAATTTGTGCATGGGGGGAGGGAGGGTGGGTCCCTCTTCCCAGCTTGCACCGTCTCCAATCTAAGACCCCTTGTGGGATGTCTGACTGTCTATTTAGGACTAATCCTGATGGGATTAGACCTAAACGGGCAGTTGGACATCATTCTCACAATCCAATACTGCTGGCTCGCAACCACTCATTGCCTGCCTGATTGCCCCTAACCGCTTCTGCCTATCAGCTTGATCACCTCCTAACCAATCCCCTGCCAGCCTGATAGACATCCAACTGCTCCGTTGCTGCCCCAATTGCCCCTAATTGCTCTCCTCTACAGGCCTGGTCCCCCCAAATGTCCTCCCCTGCAAGCCTGAATACCCCAACAGTCCTCCCCTGCTGGCCTGGGTCCCCCCAACTGCCCTCTGCTGCAGGCCTGGTCCCTCCCAACTACCCTCCCCTGCTGGCCTGATTGCCCACAATTGCCCTCCCCTGCTGGCAACCATCTTGTGTCCACATGGGGGCAACCATCTTTGACCACATGGGGGCAGACATCTTGTGTCTTGGAGTGACGGTCAATTTGCATAGTACAGTGGTACCTCGAGATACGAGTGTCCTAACATATGAGATGTTTGAGATACGAGCGGTTGAGCGAGTGATTTTTGCTTTGAAATACGAGCAACAGTTGAGATACGAGTAATCGCAAGGATTGGCCAGCTGCACACGACCCACCAGTTTACTGGGACTCGAGCGTCTCATAGTTTCCCACGCCTCAAGGTTACGGAAAGAATTAAACTCATATCTCGAGGTACCACTGTACTCTTTTATTAACTAGGATAGGTGCTGACATAAATTGACCTTCACTGTGAGGATTTATGTTAATATGATTAAGACTTGAGCTATGCCGGTGTACATTGTAGGTATTGATATGATAGACATCACATTTCTTTAGTGTTCTTACTTTGGTAACCTAATGTATGTGTTTTTTTTTGTTTTTTGTTTTTTTTTGTCATTAGCCAGTGAAGCATTTATTTTCAAACTAAACCCAATAAAGAAGCTGTGCTGCTGGCCATGACTCCTACAGAAACTTTTTTTTTTCTTTTTATTAATTTTTTATACATATCTCCCCATTGCCCCCCTCCCTCCCAGGCATACCCCAACTCCCCAGTGTCTATGTTCATTGGTTATGATTATATGCATAGATACAAGTCCTTTGATTGATCTCTTATCTACCTCAACGAACTTTAATATTCCTGCTGTAATTTCACAGTCTGTTTGAAGCTTTACTGTCTCTGTATCTATCATTTTGTTCATCAGTTTATAATGTTCTTTATTACCCAAAAGTGAGTGAGATCATATGATGCTTCTCCTTCATTGACTGGCTTATTTCACTAAGCATAAGGCTCTCCAGTTCCAACCAGGTTGCTGCAAATGGTAAGAATTCCTTCTTTTTAATGGCAGCATAGAATTCCATTGTGTAGATGTACCACTCATCTGCTGACGGGCACCTAGGCTGTTTCCAAATTGTGGCTATTGGAAATTGTGCTGCTATGAACATAGGGGTGCATAAATCCTTTTTGATTGGTGTTTGTAATTTCTTAGGATAAATTCCTAAGAGTGGTATTACAGGGTCAAATGGGAGATCCATTTTTAGTTTTTTGAGGAAACTCCATACTGTTCTCCACAGTGGCTGCACCAGTCTGCATTCCCACCAACAGTGCACAAAGGTTCCTTTTTCTCCGCATGCTCGCCAACACTTGTCTTTTGTTGATTTGTTGATGATTGCCATTCTGACAGGTGTAAGATGGTATCGTATTGTCGTTTTGATTTGCATCTCTTGGATGATTAATGACTTTGAACATGTTTTCATGTGTCTCTTGGCCTTCCTTCTGTCATCTTTTGAAAAGGTTCTATTTAGGTCCGTTGCCCATTTTTTTATTGGATCCTTCATCTTCCTTTTATTAAGTTGTATAAGTTGGTTGTAGATTTTTGAGATTAAACCTTTATCAGTGATAGCATTTGCAAATATGTACTCCCATGCATTGATCTTTCTTGTTTTTTTGTTGATGGTTTCTTTTGGTGTGCAAAAGCTTTTTATTTTGATGTAGTCCCATTTGTTTATTTTTTCTTTAGCTTCCATTGCCTTTGGAGCAGTATCAGTGAAGAAGTTCTTTCGGCATATATCTGAGATTGTGCTGCCTGTGGATTCCTCTAGTATTTTTATGGTTACCCTTCTAATGTTTAAGTCCTGTATCCATTTTGAGTTTATTTTTGTATTTGGTGTAAGTTGGTGGTCCAGTTTCAATTTTTTGCATGTATCTGTCCAATTTTCCCAACACCATTTATTGAAGAAGCTATCTTGGTTCCTTGAATGTTCATGCCTCCTTTGTCAAATATTAATTGAGCATAGTGGTTTGGGTGGATATCTGGGTTCTCTATTCTATTCCATTGGTCTATGTGTCTGTTCTTGTGCCAGTACCAGGCTGTTTTGAGAACAGTTGCTTTGTAGTATAGCTTGAAGTCTGGAATTGACATCCCACCTACTTTATTCTTTTTTCTCAGAATTGCTGTAGCTATCTGTGGTCTTTTTTTGTTCCAGATGAATCTATGAAGAATTCTTTGTAGGTCTGTGAAATATGTCGTTGGTATTTTAATGGGTAGTGCATTGAATCTGTAGATTGCTTTGGGTAGTATGGACATTTTAATGATGTTGATTCTCCCAATCCATGAGCATGGTATGCTCTTCCATCTGTTAACATCTTCCTCTATCTCTTTTTTTCAGTGTCCTGTAGTTTTCTGCATAAAGGTCTTTTACTTCTTTAGTTAGGTTTATTCCTAGGTATCTTAATTTTTTTGGTGCGATGGTAAATGGGATTGCTTTTTTAGTTTCTCTTTCTATAATTTCACTGTTAGTGTATAGAAATGCCACAGACTTCTTAGCATTAATTTTGTATCCTGCTACATTGCCGAATTCATTAATTTAGTCAATTAGTTTTGGAATGTAGTCCTTTGGTTTTTTATGTACAATATCATGTCATCTGCAAATAAGGACAGCTTTACTTCTTCTTTTCCAATTTGGATGCCTTTTATTTCTACTTCTTGTCTAATTGCAATGGCTAATACTTCCAGTACTATGTCGAACAAGAGAGGTGAGAGTAGGCATCCCTGTCTTGTTCCTGTTCTTAGCGGCAATGGTTTTAGTTTTTGCCCATTGAGTATGATGTTAGCTGTGGGTTTATCATATATGGCTTTTATGATGTTGAGGTATGATCCTTCTATTCCCACTTTGCTGAGAGTTTTTATCAAGAAAGAATGTTGGATTTTGTCAAATGCTTTTTCTGCATCAATTGATATGACTATGTGATTTTTATCTCTCAATTTGTTTATGTGATGTATCACATTTATTGATTTGCAAATATTGAACCATCCCTGCATTCCTGGGATGAATCCTGCTTGGTCATGGTGTATGATCTCTCTGATGTACTGCTGGATCCGGTTTGCTAGAATTTTGTTCAGGATTTTGGCATCTATGTTCATGAGAGATATTGGCCTATAATTCTCTTTCATTGTGTTGTCTTTATCTGGTTTTGGTATTAGGGTGATGCTGGCTTCATAGAAGGTGTTTGGTAGTATTCCTTCTTCTTGAGTGTTTTTGAATAGTCCGAGGAGGATAGGTTTTAATTACTCATTGAATGTTTAGTAAAACTCTCCTGTGTAGCCATCTGGACCCGGGCTTTTATTTGCTGGAAGCTTTTTGATGACTGCTTCAATTTCTTCCACAGCTATTGGACTATTGAGATGTTTGGCTTCCTCCTCATTGAGTTTTGGGAGGTTATATTTTTCTAGGAAAATGTCCATTTCTTGCAGGTTGTCCAATTTGTTGGAATAGAGTTGTTCATAGTATTTTTTAACAATCCTTTGTATTTCCACAGGGTCTGTTGTTATTTCTCCTCTTTCATTTCTGATTTTGTTTATTTTGGTCTTCTCTCTTTGCTTCTTGGTGAGCCTGGCTAGAGGTCCATCAATCTTGTTTATCCTTTCAAAGAACCAGCCTTTGTTTTGTTGATCTTTTGAATTGTTTCTTTGGTCTCCAAGTTGTTTATCTCCGCTCTGATCTTCACTATTTCCTTCCTTCTGAGTACACTGGGCTTTTCTTGTTGCTCACGTTCTAGCTCTTTGAGATGTAGGTTTAGGTGATTTATTACCATTGTTTCCTGTTTTTTGCAGTAGGCTTGTAGGGCTATGAACTTCCCTCTCAAGACTACTTTCACTGTGTCCCATAAATTTTCTATTGTTGTGTTGTCAGTGTCATTTGTTGCCATGATGTTTTTTATTTCTTCCTTGATCTCTCTGGTTACCCAGTCGTTGTTTAATAGCATGCTGTTTAGTCTCCATGTGTTTGATTTCTTTCTATTGTTTTTATTATACTTGATTTCCAGTTTTATGCCACTGTGGTCTGAGAAAATGCTTGATATGATTTCTATCTTCTTGAATTTGAAGAGACTTTTCTTATGACCCAACATATGATCTATCTTTGAAAATGACCCATGTGCACTGGAGAAGAATGTATATTCTGTGGCTTTGGGGTGAAATGTTCTGAAGATATCAATTAATTCCATCTGGTCTAGTGAGTCATTTAGGATTGATGTTTGTTTGCTGATTTTTTGTTTAGAGGATTTGTCCAATGGTGATAGTGGGGTATTAAAGTCTCCTACTATGATTGTATTGCTGTCAATCTCTCCCTTAATATCCTCCAAGAGTTTTTTTATGTATTTAGGTGCTGCTATATTGGGTGCATATATGTTTACCAGAGTTATTTCTTCTTGTTGGATTGTTCCCTTTAGTATTATGAAGTGGCCTTCTTTATCTCTTGTTATGTCCTTCACTTTGAGATCTAATTTGTCAGCTATAAGTATCGCAACCCCAGCTTTTTTTTCATTTCCATTTGCCTGAAATACCATGTTCCATCCCTTCACCCTCAATCTGTGTGCATATCTTTTCCTAAGGTGGGTTTCTTGCAGACAGCAGGTATATGGATCATATTTTCTTATCCATTTGGTTACCCTATGTCTTTTGATTGGAGCATTTAATCCATTTACATTTAAAGTTATTATTGGTAAGTACTTATCTGTTGCCATTTTTAGTCCTTACCCCTGAGTTCCTTCTTCGCTTCCTCTTTCTTTTTATTACAGCAGACCTTTGAACATTTCTTGCATTGCTGGTTTGGTGGTAATATATTCACTTAGTCCTTTTTTGTCTGTGAAGATTTTGATTTCACCTTCAATTTTGATTGAGAGTCTTGCAGGGTACAGTATTCTTGGATTCAGACCTTTCCTTTGCATGACTTTGTATATTTCATTCCATTATCTTCTGGCCTGATGAGTTTCTGTTGAGAAGTCAGTAGCTAGTCTTATGGGGGTTCCTTTGTAGGTAACTTTCTGTTTCTCTCTGGCTGCTTTTAAGATTCTTACTTTGTCGTTGGTGTTTGCCAATTTAATTATAATGTGCCTCGGTGTCGGTTTGTTGAGGTTCATTTTGCTTGGGACTCTGTGAGCTTCTTGGATTTGTGTGGGTTTTTTCTTTTCTATATTGGGGAAATTTTCTGTCATTATTTCATTATTTCTTCAAACATGTTCTCTAATCCTTGTTCAGTTTCCACTCTTTCTGGAACCCCAATTATGCGAATGTTATTTTGTTTCATGTTATCCCAAAGTTCCCTGAGACTCTCCTCTTGCTTTTTAACTTTTTTTTCTAGAAGCTGCTGTACTTGGGTATTTTTTCCTACCAAGTCTTCTAGCTCACTGATGCGGTCCTCTGCTTCTTCTAGTCTACTTTTGATGCTTTCCATTGAGTTCTTTATAGCAGTGATGTCATTATTCATTTCTTCTTGTTTATTCTGCACCTCCTCTAGTTTCTTCTGCATTTCTTCTTCATGCTTCTTCACCTTCTCTAGGTTCTTCTTCATTTCCTCTTGGCTCTTACTCATATTGTCAAATTTGTCTTCCATTCTTTTCAACCACATTATGATAATTTCTCTGAACTCTTTCTCTGACAGGCATATTTGTGGTTCTATTTCGTTTACTTCCTTTTCTGGTGAAACCTGCCCTCTGTCTTTTGTGGGCTGTTTCTTTTTCTGCCCATGGTCTTTCTTCTCTGGGTGTCTGGTTATGTAGTGCTCTCTCCTATGTTGATTGAAAGGCACAAACTACAACACGACCAGGTACAGCACACAAGGCACTGAGTAGAAATGTATTCAAGATGTTAATAATCACAAATGAGGTGACCACCAATGAAGGAAAAATTAGGGGTAAATAGAGAAAGAAGAAGAGGAAAATGAGGAAGAAAGAAAAGAAAGAAGTGCCAAAATCAAATTGGGAGAGTGAGAAATAAAATGTTAAATAAATGAACAATAAAATAAAATAAAATAAGAAAATAAAAAGGAGAAAAAGGAGAAGGAAAGAGGAAGAGAAAAAAGTCAGAGAGAAAAGAAAGTGTATAAGAGAGAAATGAGGAACAAAATATAGATGTCAGGAGACAACTCGAATAGAACAGTCACTAATCCCAATAAAGGCCAGCAACCAGTACCTAGAGATTGATGCAAATTGCAAATAGCAAATGATATTGAGGGAGATGAGGGAAAAGAGAGGTAGAAAACAAAGCAAGCAAAAAGCAAAATAAAACAAGTAGAATAAACTAAAACAATCTCTCAAAAAAAATTTTTCAAAAAAGCGATATAATCACTTTTCAGGCAAATAGCAACAAAAAGACATAGAGAAAAAACAACTTTTTGGCTAGTGAAGACAAGAGGGGAGCGTTTGTGTGGACTTGTAGTAGGGGATTTCAAATTAGATATATAAATGGGGTGAAATTTTAACCAGGTAAAGAGAAAAATAGGGAGAATCTAAAGTTGGAAAAGGGAAAGAGAAACAAGACAGCAAAATGGGGAAAGTTAGGAGGAAAGTGTTGGCATAAAGGTGGAGTTGAGTTGGAGTAAAATTATGCTAAAGGGAAGATGAAAATAGAATGCAGAACTCTAATCCTGAAATAAAATAAAGAGAAAACAAAATGACACTCTTTTTCCCCAAAACGGTAAAGTACTAGTAGTAATTAATAATACTAGTTTAAAACAAAAATGTAATAATTATAAAGGTAAAATCAATTGAGGCAGAAAGAAAAAAAATATTCTTTTAATTAAAATATGTGAAAATGAAAAATAAAGAATTAAACATTAAAAAAAAGAAGAAAGGAAAAATAAAAAAAAAATAAAAAAAAGAAGAAAAATAGAATGGTCCTTCACTTCCACTATTATTCTGCTTGGCACTCCTGTTTCCCCGTAGGGGAGGTATTGCAGTTCCCTGTGTTCCCCTCTTGGTGTTTTAATCTCTTTATTCTCTTGTGATTATGCGAGAGTCAATTTGTGTGTCATCCATTGGGTGGCAGTGTTTCGGAATTGATCTCTGAGACAAAGCACAGGACCTCTCTAGGCTGTGCTCAGATCCTGCTACTCTGTGGTTCCCAAAACCAGTTTGTGGGGGTTTTGCAGCCTGGACACTGCAATAACTCCCAGGTTGTCCCTCTGCCCCAGAGAAAAAGAAAAAGAAAAAAAGAAAAAAAAAGAGTCGTTTTCCGGAGCTCTCCTCTGTCAACAGCTCAGAGGGTCTGCCTTCACACTCAGGGATCACTCCCTGACCACCTCTGCGGACCTCTCCAGAGGCAGCTTTCCCGCAGCCCGGCTCCCACAGTGTGCGCGTCTCTGCCCTGCGGGGGTAGGAGACCGCACCCTGGCCCAGGCTAAGTCTGACCCTTCTGCGCGCGCCCTGTGGATCTCTGAATCCTCAGCCTGTGCGTCTGTGCCGCCTGGAAAGCCGAGCTCTGGGTCCTGGGCTCTCTGTGGGTGCCTCCGTCAGCAGCAGCTTTCAGACCTTGACAGACATCCACCTCCCCCTTAAGTCAGGCGCAATCTGACCTTTCCATGTGCTCTGTGGATCTCTGATTCTGCCGCGTGTCTCCGCCAATTGGAGAGCGGAGTTCTGGGTCCCCGGGTTACTGGCTGCTCGATGGGTGCCCAGCCGAAGGCTTCAGACCGCTGCAGACATCCACCTCCCACTGCAAGATGGCTCGGGCTCCGCGTTCGCGCTGGTGGCTCCGGCTGACAAAAACCCAGTGGCAGTGGGGCTGCCTGGCCGGGAGAGCCCCTTCCAGCAGTTCCCCATCTTCCCCTGGAGGACAACTGACTCCTAGCTTGCCAACAAACACTCCCAATGCAACTCCCAGCTGCTCTCTCTCCCTCTGCCCAGCGACAAAGCTCCAGACGCGTCCGTCTACTCCGCTGCCATTTTCTCCTCTGTATGTGTTTTTTTAATTGTTGATTCTATTACAGATACCCCGGCCCCCTCAACACCCTTTGCTTTTCTTTGTATGACTCCTAAGAGAGAGTTCGTGTCTGATATTTCTTTTGACTGTACTTTGTATTTAGTATCTTGGCAACTCATGGTATGTTGGTAGGATATAGGGAAGGAAGTATTCTATAATTTCATGACTGTCTCTGTCTTTTCCTGGATAATTTCTTAGGATTTATATTTCACAGTATTTCTGTTCCTACTCTAAGGGTATAGTTTCTTGTCCCTCAAACATCTATTCTCTTTTCTAAGAGCAAATTCACATCTATTTTCTGAAACCCTATTTTCTATTGAAGTTTTACCCCTTTAGTAAGACAATAAGAATGGAGCGGGTGCAGAATTAGTTTCCAAGTTGTGGTAAGACTTTAGAATTTCCTTCTGGGGAATTCATTCCCCCTTACAATTATAAGTTTTATAGGGAGAAGATTTGGGGGCAGTTTTCTAGATCAATGCTCTCCCATCCCTCACCCTGACCAAGGCTATGAAGGGATCCTCCTTAGATACTCATATGAGAAACTGCTGAGAATCCTTATGTAAAATTCTGCATATCTGTGGTGGTCCAGTTATGACAGTGGACCCTGGGAGTTTCTGACTTGCACAATATTCTAAATTCAGCCTACAGAAATTATGTGAAATAGCCATTTTAGTTTTCCTATCATCCTATTGATTCTAGCAGCTTTTGCTGCAGGTAATAAAAACTCAGCTTCCCTCTGGATGTACCAGCTTTCAATATGTCAGTATAATGGTTTATCTAGCTATGTCAATTATCCAATGGATGTTAGAAAAGCCATAGGGTTTCAGACTGCATAGCTTTTCATTGTTCTAATGATAGGAATGTCATATCTGATACTGGCAGTCCTGTAAAACAGTTATATATATATATATATATATATATATATATATATATATATATACACACATATATGTATATATGTATATATGTATATATATGTATAGTATTGATTTTTTACATAGAGTAAGGGGAAGAAGGGAGAGGGATAGAGAGTTAGATACATAGATCAGCTGTCCCTTATACCCTCCCCCTGCTGGGAATGTGCCCGCAACCAAGGTACATGCCCTTGACTAGAATCAAACCTAGGACCCTTCAGTCTGCAGGCCCAAGCACTATCCACTGAGCCAAACCAGTTATAGGACTAAAACAGCTTTTGCTTCAGGTCTCTAAGCAGGTCCAACCAATACTGACCCAAAAGAAATGGTACATCACACAGTAAACACTTGACTGCTACATAAGAAAGTATACTTTTAGTCAATTTATTTAGAAGCCTTGAAGAATATTTGACTTTCACACCATTTGCCAAGGAGGAAAGAAAACTATTTTAATTACAATTTTTGTTTTCTTTTAATTTAAAGTGCAGTATTTTACCTATATAATATTAATAGAACATGGACATTTGGCTTAGAAAATTAAATTAACCATTATAAGACACTATTGTTCATATGGAAAAAATATGTTGTAGGCTTTTTATAAGTAATGGTAAACAAGTCTTGGACTACAGCTAGGCAATAAATGATAACCTGCCATTAGAAGACTAATATATCTCAAATCTGAAGAAAGTGCTGGAGCTTAATCTTAATCTTAGTATGAAAACTTCTAAGGAAAAACTACCTAAAATGTATTTTTATTATTTTGACACATCATGATAATCACCTGTATTTTATCTCTTAGTGTCATTTATTTATTATAAAATCTATTAATTTTTATATAGATTAAACATGGAGGTACATTGCTTTGGAATAAGTGGTGCACTTGACTGAGGCTTCAGTTATTTCAAAGAAATCAATAAAATATATCATGATGAAGGGGAAAAAGAAAGAAAAGAGAACACAAATCAACTGTATTATAATGTTATGAATATTTAAATCTAAGGGGGAAAAAGTAGATATTTAGGAAAACTCAAAATATATGAGCCAGGACCAACTAGAGATGGAAAAGGTCTAACTAGAGATGAAAAAGGACCAACTAGAAATTAAACATACACTGACTGAAATAAAAAAAAATATGTATTATACAGAGTCCTAAGAGCAGACTAGAGGAAGGCAAGAATCAAGTAAAAAATTTGAAGTATAAAGAATCAGAAAACACTCAACTGGAAAAGCAAGAAGAGAAAAGAATCCAAAAATGTGAAGATAACGTAAGGAGCCTCTGGGACAGCTTCAAGCATACCAACATCAGAATTGTGGGGGTGCCAGAAGAAGAGAGAGAGCAAGATACTAAAAACCTATTTAAAGAAATAATAACTGAAAACTTCCCACATCTGGTAAAAGAAATAGACTTACAAGTCCAGGAAGCACACATGTAAAAGAAATCCAAAGAGGACTACATCAAGACACATCATAATTAAAATACCAAGAGCAAAAGACAAAGAGAAAATATTAAAAACAGCAGGAGAAAAACAGTTCATTACCTACAAGGGAGCACCCATATGACTGTCAGCTGATTTCTCAACAGAAATGATGCAGGCCAGATGGGAGTGGCAAGAAATATTCCAAGTGATGAATAGCAAGAACCTACAACCAAGAATAATCTATCCAGTAAAGCTATCATTCAGAATTGAAGGGCAGATAAAGAGCTTCACAGATAAGATAAAGCTAAAGCAGTTCATCAACTCCAAACCAGTATTATATGAAATGCTGAAAGGTACTCTTTTAGAAGAGGAAAAAGAAAAAGGTAAAAGCCAAAAAATTATGAACAACAAATACGTATCTATCAACAAGTGAATCTAAAAATTAATTGAATTAAAAATTTGATCAACAGAATAAACTGGTGACTATAACAGAATCAGGAGCACAGAAAGGGAGTGGACTGATAATTCTCAGGGGGAAAGGGGTGAGGGGTGTACAGGGAGAGACTGGACAAAAATCATACACCCATGGATGAGGTCAATGGGAGGAAGGTAAGGGTAGAGGAAAGGGTGGGAGCTGGGTGGAAGGGAGCTATAGAGAGGAAAAAAAGAGAAACAAATGTAATAATCTGAATAATAAAGATTTAATATTTAAAAAAGTGAAGGAAAATATGTATATATATGAGCCATAGGAACTCCCTTTACTCATATAAAATCTGATTTCTACCTATATTTCATGATAGAACAAATAACTCTCCATTCAAAATGAATTTCTGGATTTATAATATACCTTACCCTGAAGAGTAAACAGAAGATAATCCTTACAGCCTTACAGTATATATATAAAACTTTTACTAAAATAGTTTTGTGGAGTTGTATGCATAAATTTATTGTTTGATTCATATAGTCATCACTGTCAAATTCCATGAAATAGCACAAATGACAAATTGCAAGCATAAGCTCCCTGGTGTTTTTTCCTTGTTGTATTCTGAGATTAAGCTGTTGTTTTTAGTAATGTGTTTCATACAAATCTTTCCAATTTCCTCTGCCTTCTCTTCACCAACTTGAATAGTATCTAAAGAAACTAGCTTGACAAGTTTCAGCAACTTTTGATTTTGGCAATTCTAGCTGCCATTAGAGATATTTGTTTATTCTTCCAGACCCAAAATTTCAGGGATCATACTCTATATATGCCCAAAGTGTGTCTCCCAGAAAAGACTGGGTTCTTGAATATAGGCAGAGAAAATATATTAACAGAGCTACCCCTCAAAATATGAAAAGTGTCTATGTGTCACTAACTTCCATAATTGTTTTCTAAAATTTTTATTTCTTATTACTTTAATTTTTGTTTTTTAAGTTTACAGACAAAAGGAGTCATGCTTTTCAGGTGTACAGTTTTTTGATTTTGTCAAATTTATGCAGTAAGGTATCCGGTTCCATCATCGGTATAGAGAATGTTAACACAAACTCAAAAAAATGTCTGTTGTCTTTAGTAGTATACCCTTCCCCATTCCTCAAACTGTGGTCTCCACTAACTGGCTTTCCATCATTATAGTTTAAAATTCATATAAATAGAATCAGCTGTCAATATGTTCCATGTACCCATTCTGCTGATTCTGTTTTGTTCATTAAATTCCACATACAGTATAAGTGAAATCATATGGTATTTGTCTTTCTCTCACTGGGTTATTTCTTCTTTTTATTGTATTTATTTATTTATTTATTTATTTATTTATCTATTTATTTATTTATTTATTTATATTTTTATTGATTTTTTACAGAAAGGAAAGGAGAGTTAAAAACATCGAGGAGAGAGAGACATCGATCAGCCACCTTCTGCATGCCCTACTCAGGATGTGCCCGCAACCAAGGTACATGCCCTTGACCAGAATCGAACCTGGGACCCTTCATTACGCAGGCCGACGATCTATCCACTGAACCAAACTGGTCTTAGCATCACTGGGTTATTTCATTTAGCATAATAATCTCCAGGCCCATTTATGCTGTGCAAATAGTAGGATTCCTTCTTTATTATGGCCAAGTACTAGTCCATTGTAAACATTTACCACAACTTTTTAATTCACTCATCTACTGATGGGCACTTGGGCTTCTTCCAAATTATAGTTATTGTAAATAATGTTTCTATGAGCATAGGGGTGCAAGTATTCTTTCTTTCAAATTAGTATTTCAGGTTTCTTTAGATAAATTCCCAGAAGTAGAATCAGTGGGTCATAATGCAGTTCCATTTTTAATTTTTTTGAGGTAACTCCATACCACTTTCCATAGTGACTGTACCAATCTGCATTCTATTAACAGTGCAGAAGGGTTTCCTTTTCTCCACATGCTCTCCAACACTTTTCATTTGTTGATGTATTGATGATAGCCATTCCGACAGGAGTGAAGTGATATCTCACTGTTGTTTTAATTAGCATTTCTCCGATATCTGTGAAACTGAACATCTTCTCATATCTCTATTGGATATCTAATTGTCCTCTTTGGAAAAGTGTCTATTCATGGCCTTTGTCCATTTTTAATTGAATTATTTTTTTATTTGGTGTTGAGTTTTATAAGTTCTTTATAAATTTTGGGTGTTAACCTCCTGTCAGATGGATCAGCAAATATGTTATTCCTTTCAGGAGATTGTCTTTTCATTTTGTTGATGGTTTACTTTGCTGTGAAAAATGTTTTTAGTTTGTTTTTTTAATCCTCACTCTGGAATGTTTCTATTGAATTTTTCTTTCTTTCTATTTTTATTTTATTTTATTTTATTTTATTTTATTTTTTTAGAGAAATGTTAATCAACTACCTTCCATACCTGTTCCAATGGGGGATTGAACTCAAAATCTAGGTATGTGCTATCATCAGAAATTGAACACTCAGTCTTTTGGTTTATGGGACAATGATCCAAACAACTAAAACATTAATATCCCTCAAATATTTTAAGGTTAATTCTTCCAATCTATGTATCTTTTATAGCTCTTTATGTATTTTGTTCTGCTTTAATTACTTTTACAAATGTTTTGTAGATTTTATCAAATACATTTTGTACTTTTATAATAAACTAGAGGCCCAGTACATGAAATTCATGCAAGAGTAGGCCTTCTTTTCCCTGTCTGCGAGCACTGGCTTCCCTTCAGCATCTAGGACGTGGGCTTCCCTTTGGCTGCTGGCAGGCATCCGGGATCCAGGCTTCCTTTGCAGCCCCTGCTTCAACTGCAAGGTCATCTGATCTAATTAGTATATTACTCATTTATTATTATAAACTAGAGGCCTACCACACAAAATTCATGCACACATAGAGTCCCTAGGCCTGGCTTGTGAACAAAGCCATCTTCCCCAGCTTCCTGTAGCCATCTCCACCCTCCTGCCCCCTGCCAACACTCACCCCAGGCTCCCTGTTGGCCATTGGGAAATCGGAGTCTGCTGGCTAAGGAAAGGGACCAAGAGATGGTCAGTGCACTTCATAGTGACTGGTCCAGCGGTCTTTCTGGTCATTTTGCCCTTAAAGTCAATTTGCATATTATCCTTTTATTATATAGAATAGAGACCCAATAAATGGGTGGGGGCCAGTTGGCCTGCAGTGATGGGGGCTCTGGATAGAGATGGGGGTCCACATTGGGGAGTGGGGCTGGCTGGGGCAGGGGCCATGGATGGTGGGGCCAGCCAAGGTGAGGGGTTTGCAGGCTGGCCATTCTGACACTCAGGGTGGGTGACCTGGCTGAGGGGTGTGGCAAGCTGGGGTAAGAGGCCATGGGCAGTTTTCAGGGAGGCCACACTCCTATTGGTGTGAGGCTTCCTGCTGAAGGCCAGGGCCAGCTGGGGTGAGGGGTGGTAGTTGTTCTGGTCTCTGGTCATTCATTCTGGTTCTTCTGCCATTTCCATCACTGAGCTTTTATTAAGTAGGATTTATTAATTTGCTATGTTAAATTGATTCCTAAAATTAATTTTATTTTTATATTTTTTAATGTTTAAACCTAGATAATTGATTTAAATGCTTGTTTTCTTATGTCATACAAACATTTAATTCCATGAATTTTCAGTTAGAAATGACTATAACTTAAACTAAAAAATAGTTATATCTTATTTTCACCTTTCTTCATTTCAAATATTTTCTACTTGCTTGTTATTTCTTCCTTGACTCAGAGAGAATTTTTTAGTTTATTGGTGATTTCAAGAAGCTTTTCCATTATTAATTTCTAGTTTAATTTTTGTGGTCAATATATTTTTATATGATTATAATTATTTTGCATGTGGTGAAGCTTTGTGATGCTATACCCTTGTGAAGGTCATTGGTACCCATGAAAATAATACAGATGCTACCATTGGATGGGATATTCAAATAAGTTGATAATGTTATTCAGATAATCTGTATTATTCTTATACTTGAGGTCCGGTGCATGAAATTAGTGCACTTAGGGGGGCGGGGACCTCTAAACTGGCCCGTGCCCTTTACAGTGCAGGAAGCCCCATGATTTTATCTCCTCAAAGATGTAGGCCGCACCCATCCATCTGGAGATCCTCTATGGATTGTCCCAAAGATGTAGGCCAGAGCCAGGGTCCCCACATTGGGGGACCCCAGGCCTCACCACGTGGAGCAGAGCCACCAGGACCCACCTCCGCAGCTCCACACTTACACATGTCCATGCACATAGTCTACTGTGACAACGTGAGGTGCGTGAGGACTGAGGGTGTGCATATTAGCTCTTTGTTATATAGGATTATTATATAGGATATTGCAGTTATTTTATGGGCTCTATCTGTTCTTCCTTGATTTTTTTTTAAATTTTAATGACTTATTTAGGATTATTTCAGGATTTTTTTTTTACACAGTATCATTTATCTCAACAATTGGTTTGTACAATAGATTTGAGTGTGTGTGTGTGTGTGTGTGTGTGTGTGATTTCTCCAACAATTATACTATGCATGCATAACTTTTTATAGCTTATCTTTCAATAATATTTTACTATATCTGGTATAAGAGTCTTACAACAATATATTTCCATTTTTTTTTCCTCTTGTCCTTAGTACAAATGTTGTTGTGCTTTTTTTTACAGTAATAAATAGAAATAAACATTTTATTTATGTTTTCCATGCTATAATGCATTGTTATTTCTTTGTCAATTATATTTCAAATTGAGTTTTTAGAAAGAATTTTGCATTTAGGTAAAGTTTTATTATGTCCATGTTCTTTTATGTTCCTCCAACATGTAGATTTACATCTGTTATCATATTCTATTAACTAGCATAATTTTCTTTCAAAGTTCTTTTAACATAATTTTGCTGGACATAAATTATTACAGCTTAAGTTTGTTTTTAAAAGCTTCTTTATTTTTCTTTTCCAATGGAAACTAACTTAACAGAGTATACAATTTTGGTTTGTATGATTTTTTCTATTTTCTTTTCATTACTTTTAAATTACTACTCCACTGTTGTGGGCTTTCATATTTTCTGAAGAGAAGAATATTTTAACGGTTTTGCTTTTGTTTATTTTATGAATCTTATGTCATTGAGGATTTTCTCTTTATGTCTGTTCATCTATACTTTATAACATTATCTAGATGCATTTTTTATTTCTGTTTTTTATCTTCTCTAAATCTTGCATCTAGCTTTGTTTTCTTTCTCTTGATTTTTGCCATTATTTAATTTTTGAACATTTTTATCCATTATCTCTTTAATTACAGTATGTCTTTGGATAGTCTACTGATGCTTGATACTCAGTGTTTGACTTGTATTATTCTGTTTTCCTTGTCAGACATCAGGCTTTGTCTGGCTTTTGTGCCTCAAAAGGATAAAGCCTTCTCCAGTTCCTTATTTCTACTGTGGAAGGCAATATCTTCCATATCTGCCAGATTATGCAGGAGAATCCCATCTCTCTCCCAGAGTAGCAAATATCTATTTTTTGTTGTAAGATTTTTATCTGAAGGAAGTTTTTGTCCACTTTGTTTATTTGTTTGAACTTGTTTCTCAGAAGAAATAAAATTTTATATGGACACTGGAGCTTGGGGGTTTTGTCAACTCTATCTTAGTACATGATAGATTTTGCTAAAGATAATGCAGGAATTACATAAGAAGTAGAATTTTGTTCACATCCCCACATCTGGCAACTAATCATTTTTATTCCTATAGCTCTTCCAGTCCTCTCTCCTGTCTCTTGTTCTTATTGTTCTAAACTCAAATTGATGGCCCATGGAAAAGACTTACAGGGAACTGCTGACATTGTTTTTCTCTTGGGTGAGAGGGTCTCAGAAATTTCAAAATGACACAAAATTCATGTTTGACCTTTAAGAATGTATTAAATACTAGATGCCTGGTGCATGAAATCCATACATGGATTTTATATGGGCAGTCAGACATTCCTCTCACAATCCAGGACTACTGGCTCCCAACTGCTCACCTGCCTGCCTGCCTAATTGCCCCTAACCACTTCTGCCTACCAGCCTGATCACCCCCTAACCACTCCACTGGAAACCAGATAGACATCTAACTGTTCCCATGCCAGCCCGATTGCCCCTAACTGCCCTCCCCTGTTGGTCTGGTCACTCCCAACTGCTCTCCCTTGCATACCTGGTCACCCCAACTGCTACCCTCTGCAGGCCTGTCACCCTCAACTACCCTCCCCTGCAGACATGGTTGCTCCTAACCGCCATCCCCTGCCAGTGTGGTCACGCCTAATTACCATCCTCTACTGGCCTGGTTGCCCCCAACTGCCTTTTCCTTCAAGCCTGGTCCTCCCTAAAAGCATCCCCTGCAGGCCTGGGTACCGCCACCTGTTTTCTCCTGCATGCCTTGTCACCCCCAATTACCCTTCTCTGTCACCCCTAAGTGCCCTCCCCTGAAGGCCTGATTGGCCCAACTGCCCTCCCTTACAGGTTTGGTTCCTCCCATCTGCCCTCCCATGCAGGCCTGGGTCCCTCCAACTGTCTTCCTCTGATGGCCTGGTCAGCACTAACTGCCCTCCCTGCCTGGTCTTATCACCCACAACTACCCTACCATGCCAGCCATCTTGTGGTGGCCATCTTGTGTGGAATAATAGTCAATTTGCATATTACCTCTTTATTACATAGGATTGAAATTTAAATCTTAGCTGATATATTTTTTTATTCACCTGGGTGATTCTATCTTTTTTCTTCTTCCTGTGTTCATCTAATTGTGAAATTGTTCCCATATCTTCTCTGTCTTATAATGACCATCACAATTTGGAATTCAGTTTAATTATATGCCTGTGACTTTAGCTTTCTGAGATAATAAAAATGTTTTTTTTTAAATAATCTTCCTTTTTCTCATTATTGATATGGCAGCAAAATTGTCTTGTGGATAATACTCTAAGTAGAAATATAACTTCTCATGTCTGGTTTCATGCTTTTGCCACCTGCTATATTATAAATAATCCTTTCAAACTGCTATAAAATTGAATGTGGGTGATAAATGCACAGAAACATGCACACTTATATGTAGTAAAGATGAAAAATGCACCCTTGTTTATACACATATACATAGTTTATTTTAAAATCAGTGTGACAAGCAGAGAAAAATTTCTAAAACTTATATTGAATATCTATTCTATTTATAAGCAGGCTTGATAATTTCCTTAACTATTACTACACTGGCATAGTTTCAAAATCCATAAAATTAAGTATTGCACAATGCAACTTATTAGAAATATTCCTTAGTATTTTTATTTTTTAAGTAATTTTATATAATAGTTCTGAGAATACAAGCTTACACAATTTACCCTTTTCTTAAAAGTGCATTTTTCTTAGCTCTCACATTGTTTTTAGATTGACAGAGAAAATGCTTAGATGCAACATAATAATACAAACACTATGTAGAAAGTATTTCTTAAAAGTCTATATTCTTTTTCCTATTTCATTATCTCACAGTAAAATACCAAACTTAGAATTTATAAGTTCTATGTACTCTCTCATAAAGGTAATTTAATGTTCAGCATTCTAGAAGAAAGTCAAATATATAGTAAGTTAACTGCTGTTATTTCAAGTTCATGCAAATGAAATAATAACAAGTTTCAAAAGTTAAACATGATTTATTGATATACCAAATAAACTGTATACCAACCAAGACCATTTTCACTGAAAAATCAGATTAACTCTCTGTGAAACTATATTCAAGACCTCTTACTAGCAGACACTTTGTACTATATCATATTGAGCAGTAATCTTTCTGATGAATATGTCCATGATTAAAAAGATGGTAGCTAGTAAGTATGCAGAAGATACAGTTAAGAGTGGGAAAATTCAGAATGAGTAATAAAACTTAGGTCTGCATACTTTTAGTTCTTCATTTTACTAAAAGAATGCATTTGTTACCTATTAGGGTAATAGAATGTTAGTGTTTCATACTTTTAAGGCAAACTGAATTGAGGAAATATTTTACTAATTGCCGAGACCGGTTTGGCTCAGTGGATAGAGAGTCAGCTTGTGGACTGAAAGGCCCCAGGTTCGATTCCTGTCGAGGCATGTACCTTGCTTGCGGGCACATCTCCACTGTGGGGTGTGCAGGAGGCGGCTGATCTATGTCTCATTGATGTTTCTGACTTTCTATCTCTCTCCCTTAGTCTCTGTAAAAAATCAATAAAATATATTTTAAAAAATTTACTAATTGTTGCTATCACAAAGTACAGTTTTAACTTTCATGTCATGGAAATGAGTAAATAAAGAGATAAGGTAGATACATACATACTTAAATAGATACAAGAAAGAAAGAAATATATGCCTAGTTGACTCTTACATTCTATTCAATTTTAAATAAATAGTAGATCAATTTCAACTACTTTACATTGTTTTAATCTAATATTAGACTTTATTCTTAAATAATTACTATGTATAACAATTGATTATGAGAAATACAACACAAGAGAAAGAAAAAGTGAGATATTATGTAAATAAAGATATTTATCAAAATAGATGAGTGGAAGATACTTTTCCAGTACATAAATATAACAAAAATCGCCAAATTCAACTAAAATTGAAAGACACTGCAGGTATTAATACAGTTCATCTGTAATTCTGTTTTATCAGATGAGCTCTTAAAGTGTGTTATGCTTAGTGATCTAGGGAAATAGAAATAAAAAAATGTTCTATAATATTTCATCAGAATAGAGTATTGTCTGACAAGTATTCATAAAAACTGGTACAACTCTGTGGTATCTTCTATTCCAAAAAGAATAAGAGATAAACTTGGTTAAAAAAGATGACTTATTGTTTTTTTTATTGTTGTTTTGTTTCTTACCATGTCATTTACTTAATTAAACTAGCTTCCTGATATTTGAAATTTAAGAAATTGGAGTTCCTTCACATCTTTAAAACGCACAGAAGGCCTGGTAAGCGCTGCACCGTGAAGCTTTGGCTGCCTTCCGGGGTGGAGGATTCCATTCTCAGTAAGGGGAATGTATTAGTACCTGGATTATGGGTTCACTCCTGGCCCTTAGTTGGGGCATAAGCAGGAGGCAACTAGTCAAGGTGTCTCTCTTGCATAGATGTTTTTCTCTCTATCTCCTTCCCTTTCCTCCTTACCTCCCTCCTCCCTCCCTACCTCCTTCCCCTCTCTCTGAAAGCAATGGAAAAAAATATCCTCAGGTAAGGATATAAAATAAAAAGCACAGAAACAAAGACATTTTCTTCCTTACTTTTTACATTAAAAACTTTTAATATTTTAAAAATATTTAATTCTCATTTCTCTCTCTCAGTATTCCCTGTTATAATCTGAGTTCTCTATGAGCTACCTTCTGAACCTCACTGTAATGTAGCTCATACTGTATTGTACTGATAATATCCCCATTTCTACATTGCAAGTTCCTCAAACACAGATAACAGAGATAAGCTTAGACATTAGAATGTGACTGAAGCACTGTAGATACTGAAAGTTTGAGGGATGAATGAATTAAATAATATGAATACATTTAGCATAGTGTTAGTTTGTAGTCTTCACATCAGTAAAAACTGTTGGCTGATATATCTGTACAAACATATGGACATATATTAAAGGAAGAAAAAAAAAGTGGATATCTACCTCTCATTAATTAGAGTAGATTTAAACTAAAATGAGTTTTACAGAGTAAGTATTAGCTGCATTTCTGGGTGTTCCATCATGTCTTGAACCATGATGGAACATGGTTTTTACAGAGTAAATGTCACATAATTTTGCAAATTATATCTCCTAACAGTGTTTCTAATTATACTTCCAGTATTTAAAGGTAAAATTGAGACTATATTGTAATGTTTGATTAGGGTTTGGCTGAGAATTAGCTCTAATAGTAAAAAAAAAATATTCTGTATTTTTATAGAGTTGTGGAATACAAGAGTATACACATTTGCCAAAACTATCAAAATATTATACTTAAGATCTGTTAGACAAATATGTTAGAAATTTGCTATTTCTCTACTCAATAGAGAATATGTCAAATTCAGTTATGACTGACCCTGGCTGAGTAGCTTAGTTGGCTAGAAATTTGACTCTATAAACCAAGGTTATTGGTTTCATTCATGCCTGATCAGGACACTGACAAAAATTAACCAATGAATGCAGAAATAAGTGAGAAAACAAACCAATGTTTCTCTCTCACTCAATTCCTCTTTCACTAAAACCAATTATAATAAAAATAAAAAAGAATGGTGTCACAAATTTAACTTTTAAAGGCTGTGATGATAGATTTCTTTAATAATCCCATTTCTCTGATTTTATATAAGATTTGTAAAAATTAAGGCTTTATTTAGCATACCTGTATTAAGCATGCAATTTTTCATGCATAAATCTCTAATTAGATCTCTAATATGGAAATGGATTTTCGATTAAACTGAGTTTCTTTCAATAACAACACAATTAGTTTGTTTTTTGTATTAAAAGGCGTACACCCTAGGTGTGATACATTAGGAACACATTTAATTAGAGTCTTGATTCTTATGATTTCATCATTCAAGAAGATGAGATAGGTATAATAATGAAAGATAAATAAAAATTTTAATGTTTTTCCTTTCAACTTTGTTATATTTAAGACCTCTAGAGAAAACTATTCCATGAAATATGAAATATGACAACATGAGATTAAATTAGAAATGAGATACAGCAAAATGCTTCAGTTTTGTTAAATTTTGGAATTAAGTGTCAAAACAGTATCAGCAAAAATCTTAAATAATGAACAATGTAGATCAAACATGATAAATTGCTTTCCAAAAGATAGTGCTAAAAGAAATAGAAGTAAATTCCCTCGTAAAACAAATGCTACACATTTAAACAGAAAAAAAACTGTCAACATAATACAAGTTAAATGTCATCTTTATAATTTCACACATCATGCTGATAGATGGCATATGATATTTGATGTGGCAAGAATTTCAAAAATTCCAATCTAGGAAATAATATTATAATAAAAAATAAGGCCAGCTGTCTTGATAAGCTTAAGTTATTACATTTCCCAAGAATTCAAATGCATAAAACCATTATAGAACATATTATTTTATGTAAGGAAAAATAAATAAATTAGAATGAACTGAAAATTTGCTATTTTGGTCATATTCATGAAAAGATCAATTTAAATTACTGGATGATGTAAGTTGTAAAATATATAACATTTCCATAAACTAAATACTTTAATTTTAAAATATATTTTTTGATCAACAAATGGTTAATTGCTTACCATCTCAGAGGAACTAAATAAGAAGATGTTTTATATGTATGTAAAGATTTACATTTTATTGGTTAATTGGTGAGGAACAACAAAGGAAATTAGTCAAATATCTGTTTGTATCTTTACTTTTCCATTTCCTTTTATATTTAATAAAGTTGTTTCTTATCTCAGAGACTGGACTTTTGATTACATAAAATAGAAATTGTAATATTTATTTCATGTAATTAAACAAAATATCAAATGAAAAATATGCAAAGTTTTAGGTAAGTGCCTAGCTAATAGTGGTAGATTAGAAAATGCTACTCTTCTTTACTTTCCCTGGCTATTTTTAAAAAATATATAATTATTTAAACAATATTTATCATACACATCTTAAATATTGTGAATATGCTTGATGTTGTATTTATAGTATTTAAACAAATTAAATTAACACTAAAATGTATTTTAGGTAATATGAGGCATAAGGCATGTAAAAAGAACCAGCAATATATACTTATTTAAATTATATTCCTTCATTATATATTCACTAGAGGCCCGGTACACAAAATGTGTGCACTGGGAGGAGGGGAGTCCTCTCAGCCCGGCCTGTACCCACTCACAGTCCAGAACCTCTCAGGGAATGTCCACCTGCCAGCTTAGGCCCATTCCCTGATACTTGGAAATCCCTCTCACAGTCCAGGACCCCTTACCCCTTACTGCCCACCTGCTCACTGCTCCTTACCACTAAGCTCACTGCTCCTTACCATTCAGCTCACTGCTCCTTAGCACTGCCATGGAGGCAGGAGAGCTCACTCCACTGCCTCTGTGCTTGCCAGCCATGAGCCCTTTCTTTCTGTGTAGCTGTCTGTGGGCCAACTGCTCTCTTCCTTCTCATTTAAGGCAAACAGCATGTGAGGGCAGAGCATACTGTTGTGAAACACAGAAGGCTGCCTGGAGCTGAGAAGAGTAGCCGGGCCCACAGATGAGAAGTGGACACAGAAGACACTATCTCACCCAACTGTGGGGCGGGCTATCCAGCCTTCATCTGCCTGACTCCACCCAGGGTGTCTGCCTCTCCATTCTCCATCCCTTCCATCTGTGACACCTGTCATCCTTGGCAAAGTGAGTTCAGCTCAATCCCTGAATGTAAAAGGGCAGGAAGGGCGGAGCCTCCATTCCAGTCCCCCCTGATTCCCAGCCACAGGACCTGGTCTCAGGACTGTGGCCACAGCTATAGAACATAGATCTGTTTCAAGAAAAGTTGGGAATGCAGACTTTTGGATAAGCCCCTATTTCCAAAGGTGGCAGTTTATTCACATTGTGGCAAAGACCCCTTAAAGAATAATACAAGTGGTAAAGTCAGGGAAAAACCGGGCCATTTCCTCACTCATTCTCTCTGAGGCAAGTAGACAGAACCAAGTCTCAGCTCTCTGCATGACACTTCTGGGTTTGTTTGTTTGTTTTTGTTTTTAGCCTAAAGGACAGTACTCTGTCTGCATTCTTATTCTTTGGGATTTTTTTCATCATCGGATAAAAGGACGCATACATTGGGGCAATCCTCTCAAGATACAATATTTCAATTGCACCTGTGTGAGGACAACAGTGCCCCTCAGAGTGAGGGAGCTGACAGATGGGGAGCAGGGAATTCTGAAAACCAAAGCAATGACAGAGATGCTAAGCCTTTCCTTCAAACATCTGACACCCCTCCTCAGGCGGCCTGCAGGCCGGTGTCTGCTGGACCTTTACCGCTTGATGTCCTGACAGGCTGCTCTGGAACCTGGTAGGTGTGTGCAGGGCCTCCAGGGCCCAGGGAGAGTCACCCTCCTCCCCCAGCCACTCCTGGTACAGTTCCTGCACATGGGCGCTGGTTTCCAGGGGCCACACTGGCATGGCAGTGTAGATGCCTTTCATCTGCCACAGCAGTGTCCTGTCTGAACTCTCATTATCTGCCTGGACCTGGCCCTTGCTGCTTAGGTATGCCCGGTACAGGTCAGGACCTCCATGAAGTGCAGGGGAACTTGCCCCTCTACAGCTTCAGGACCATTTCTGGATGTTCGGAAAGCCGTAAGCAGCCTCAAAGCACAAGCAGAACCTCTCTGGCCCTTCTGAGGGTGACCTCCTGGAAGTCTTGTTCCTCAGATGTGGTAGGTGAGCACCCCCTCCTCCTCATTGAACAGCTCCTTGGCCATGTGCCTTAAGATGACCCTTGTGGAGCCTCACCTCCTCCTTCATTTCTCCAAACAGAGTGCCCATGGCAGCATCATTCGAGGTGACTTCATTTTGCTCCATTATCTGGACAGTTTCAACTGAGGATAACACGCAGTCAGCACTCTGGGAACTATGCAAAGCTGTGGGAACATCTTCTCAAAGGGCCTCCAGTTTCTTGTCATAGCATGGGGCCACAATGACGTAGAAAATCTTGTCTGGGGACAGGCTCTGCCATCTGGTGAAGTAATACACCACCAGAGAGCCCATGATCTGCTAGGGTGACTTGGCTGTTCAGAAGTGGAGGTAATGGGGTGACCCAGCTCGCACTCTGCATATTGGTCCCAATTGGGGCAGGCAGAGGTCAGCATGGGAAGCCAGGGCTCTTTCTCAGGGTGCTAGTGGTACCGATACACAAATTCCTCCTGACTCTCTAGCGTGCTGAAGTCCAAAGCTATCTTCATGTCCAAGACAATGCACCCCAAGGCTTTTGAGAAAGCCGCAGAGCCTTCTGGATGCATCAGTGCAGCAAAATAAGGCAGAGACTGAGGACACAGACACTGCCAGAACCTTGTGCTGTGCGGTAGCATATTTATTAAGGTTCTTGGTGTTCTGTTGAGAAACTTGGACTCCTTCCTCTGCAGTCACACAACTGTCACACGCCAGGCAGTCACTCAGAAATATCTTGGCATCGGCCAGCTTATGGAATTCTCCCTTCTCTCCATTCTCCTGAGCCGGACTCTGGATGATGACTGCGGCATTCTCTTGGTCATTGGTTTTTATTTTACTACATTCCTTTCATGTGCAGTGATCACACTTCATCTGGGTGGGGACCGGCTCAAGTGACCTGGAGGAAGCACAGGGAGAGCAGTCAGTCACCTGATGCTGCTGGTGATAGCCTTTCTTCCTTGTGAAGCATCTATGGAAGGGAAGTAGCTGCAGTGCCCGAGGCTGAGTTCCAAGAGGCCGGCAGCGCTGTCAGGATCCTTCTGGAGGCGCTGATATGTTGGTGCCTGGCCTGTCCTCTGGAGATTGAATTTACAGTACTGCTAAGGAAACCAGTCCCCAGTTCCTCCCCACCTTTGCCAAGATTGATTGGAGCCTAGGTCCAGGAGGAGAAACCAAGAAGCCTGGCTTCCAGTTGCTTTCCAGTCCCCGCTGCACCACTCACTCCAGTTCCTCCATTAGCCATCTCCTGATCAATGGAGCCTGAGGGCCTGAGCCTGGGGAAGAGGCGGGGGTGGGGACTGGACGAAGGAGGGGAGATTGACCAGTTGTCCTTTCAGTTGTAACATTCAAAACGACCAAAGGCTCATGGAACACTGAAGTTAGTCCTGCAGTCAGTGCTGGGTTGCCTTGGTGACCCAGCACTGACTGCTGAGGAGGCTGCAATCGGGTCTGGAGAGAAAAGTAGGGTCTGATCGCAGCGCCCATGGCAGTCAGTGTTGGGTTGGCATGGTGGTGATCCAGCACTGACTGCCACGCTGTGGGTTCCTCAGTGACCTAGCACTGACTGCTGAGGGGGCTGCGATCTGGCCAGAACAGATGCCAGAAGAGAGAAGCAGGGTTTGATTAGAGTCCTCATGGCAGTCAGTACTGGGTCTGCGTGGCAGAAGTCAGTAAATATAGGGTTAATTAATATTAAGTGAACATATGGCCAATTAATATCTCTTTGAGAGGAGTTGAGAATATAAAGTACAATGCAGAGCAATTACTTATATTATTTCACATAAATCTATTTTCAACTAAGATATTTTCCTTTATTTAAAATGTATCTTTATTGTGGAAAGTATTATAGATGTCCCTTTGTTTTAATTTTTTTTCTCCCATTGATCTCTTCTACCCTGCACCTTCCCCTTCCAAGCCTTTGCCAGACTATTGTCTGTGTCCGTGAGCTATTACAAGCTAATACATAAAGTTCTAGAACAGTGGTTCTCAATTTTCCTAAGGCCGGGACCCTTTAATACAGTTCCTCATGTTGTGGTAACCCCCAACCATAAAATTATTTTCTTTGTTACTTCCTAACAGGAATTTTGCTACTGTTGTGAATCATAATGTAAATATCTGTGTTTTCTGATGATCTTAGGCAACCCCTATGATGGAGTGGATGGACCCCCAAAGGGGTCACGACCCATAGGTTGAGAACTGCTGTTCTAGAAAGATTTTGAGAAAATAAAATAAAAGATATGTCAGGTTGATCTTTTAATTTTCATAAATGTACTTTCTGAGAAAGTGTTCCTTAGAACACTCATTACCTTGTATTTCTCTAGTCTATATATCATCTGTTATTTTTGTTGATATATAAGAGAAAGATCACATGTCCTCTTATTTGATATACACTGAGTGGCCAGATTATTATGATCTCTGAATGCATAATAACCTGGTCATTTAGTATATATCCTATACAATAGAAGGCTAATATGCAAATTGTCTCTTTGACCAGGAGTTTGACCAGCAGGCAGGCTGGCCAACTGCCCTTGTCCCCTCCTTGTGGCCAGACTGGCTGGACCCCACCCATGCATAAATTCAGGCACCAGGCCTCTACTATATACATAGTAGAGGCCCATTGTAGGAAGATTCCTGCAAAAAAGGGCTTCCTGTGGCAGTTTCTACAGCCCCGCCTGCTTCCCTCTTCCCTTCTCCACCACCACACTTGCTTGCTTCTCTGCAGCTTCACTCCCTTCTGTAGCACTAAGCTTCCTTCTATGCTGTCTTCAGTATTTGCTCTGCACTGGGATATGCAAGTTAACTGCCATCTTGGCTTGGTTAATTTGCATACTCACTCCTGATTAAATGGTGGGTGTGGTTTATGGGCATGGCTTGTGTGCATAGCGGAGGTATGGTCAATTTACGTGTTTCTCTTTTATTAGATACGATACACCCTGAGTGGCCAGATTGTTATGCATTCAGAGCTCATAATAATCTAGCCACTAAGTGTATATAAATTGGACAATTTTATGTCTTTGATAATCAGATGCTGAACATACTGGGCAGAAAATTTTTGGTTTTAACATTATATTAATTTCACACACTTAGGGATTTTCTTAAGAAAACAATATTTATATCCAAGTTAGAATGAATGATGAAATGCTATGAGCTTCTAGGAAAAAAAAATAATATATATATATATATATATATATATATATATATATATTCAAATGTTTATTCTACAAAGATAGTGTAAAAATAAAAATAAAAAATTTAGTTAAAATAAAGTTGGAAAGGGGAAGCTCTAATGCACATACTAGTCATTGAAGCCTATATAATCAGCAAAAAGAAGAAAAAGAATAATTATTTCACAAGAGAGAAATTTTTTCACATAGAGATTTTATTTGCTTTAAAAATAAAAGAAAAAAGAACCTTCCTGCCCCAGCAATGGCACACTTACCATTCCATTTTCTCCTTTAATGAACTTTAGATTCCTTCCCAATTTCCTTCTAAAACCCAATAAAAGTTGACCTTTTCTTTATCTCTTTGGACTTACCTGTCATGCTACAGTTTGCTGATCCTGAATTGCAATTCTTTGCTATTCCTATATAATAAAAGCCTAATATGTTAAGTGTCCAGTCGTCTGGTCATCTGTTCAATCAATCAAAGTGTAATATGCTAATGAAATCTTAAGGTAGCTCAACCACTCTCTATGACATGCACTGACCTCCAGAGGTCAGATAGTCAGTCGACCAGTCAACCAGTTGCTATGATGTGCATATGCCTCTTGCCCCCAGGAGAGCAGATACCCTGATTGGTAGGTTAGCTTGCTGCTGGGGTCTGGCTGATCGTGACTAAGTGAGATGGCCAGACACACCCTGGAGCCTTCCCGCAGTCCTTTCCAGCTGGCCAACCTCCTACATACCTCCCCAGCTCCAATTTTACACTAGTGGGGTCTCTCAGCCTGGCCTGTGCTCTCTTGCAATCCAGGACCCCTCAGGGGATGTCAGAGAGCCAGTTTCAGCCTGATCCCGCAGGCCAGGCTGAGGGACCCTACTGGTACATGAATTCATTTTTTTCATTATTTTCTTTGTGGATTTTAAAAAGTCATATAAAAGTAAGTGTACTCCTATCTTTCTTGTTTCTTTTGAATTTTGGTTTTCCCCTCCCCCCCCAGCTTTTCCTAACTACTGTTTCTGTGTTATCAGATATGTTATCTGAATAGGTGGTACAAATTGGAAGAAAATGGGTAGACAGTTGAATGATATAGTCTCAATAATCTGAAGACTCTAAAACTGTTCTTCTCATACTCATATTTTATAGAAGACATAAATCTCTTCCTTGATGGTGGTAACAACTTGTCAGTAAAAATATTACAAGGCTCTGTGATTCAAATAGCTTATCACCTTCTCTATGTTATCTGGGATGCCACAATTGAGATTAGCACCCCAATTAATTAGTATAAAATTTTACTCTTCACTATAAATGATTTTTTCCATTGTGAAATGTGTAAAGTGATAAATATCATTAATGCAGATTCACCAAATAAAATAATTCAGATACTTTTTATTTTATATAAATCTATGCATGGTGTATGTTTTGGAAAAATATAAAACCGTGTTTTTTTACCAATGGGGAATTAGGCAATATATATGCAATGTGCTAATTAAATATTTTTTAAAAGTACTCTAAAAATTTATTAAAAATTACTTAAAGAATAATAATAAATATTGATGCTTCTCCTTCATTGACTGGCTTATTTCACAAAGCATAAGGCTCTCCAGTTCCAACCAGGTTGCTGCAAATGGTAACAATTCCTTCTTTTTAATGGCAGCATAGAATTCCATGGTGTAGAAGCATCACATGATCTCACTCATTTGTGGATAATAAATAACATTATAAACTGATGAACAAAAGAATAGATACAGAGGCAGTAAGGCTTCAAACAGACTGTGAAATTACAGCAGGAAGATTAAAGTGAGGTGAGGTAGACAAGAGATCAATCAAAGGACTTGTATGCATGCATATAAGCATAACCAATGAACTTAGACACTGGGGGGTTGGGTTATGCCTGGGAGGGAGGGGGCAATGGGAAGATATGTATAAAAAATTAATAAAAAAATAATAAATGTTGAAATGCAGATCAAAACTTAAAAAACAGGGGAAAAATACAAAGCATATTTACATTTCACACATTGAAGTAGAAATGGAAAACTAATTTGAATTCTTCTCTACATATCAATGTTAAAGTTTCAAATGTTGTCATAGGAATAAATGTCATGAGATAGTAAACAATTATTAAATTTAGAAGTTCATTTATTCACACTTAACAAATTATTTAGTTAACAAAAGAAACATTTTGTGAATGACAACTTTATATAAAGTGCAGATGTTCTGAAGTAATTATTAGATTTCATGTAAATGGAGGTTTCATTTACCTAGTATATACTGTTTTATATGCTATCTATCTAATTTTTGTATGAGATTTTGAAGATAATACCATTAAACAGACTATATCCTGCCAATCTCAATATCATTTGAGTAATGTATTCAAAAATTAATCTCATGTAAAATATGAATGAACAATATGAGAAAACATACTTCAAAACACATGCAAACTCATACTCATGTCTATATCTAGCACCATCACATGTTCATAGTGGATGTGTTTCCTTCCTGCTTCTCAAGATGTGTCAATTTTCCCCACTCTTAATTTCCACTATGTTCCAATTTTGTTAGTTATTTTCTGTTCTCAATATTTATTTGTTCTGTTTCCATTGACTGTTCTCCTAAGGTTTATAACAAACAAAAACTTTATAAAAACAAATGACCTAATGAAACACATTCAAACAAAAAGCAAGCAACTTCTGACACTTTATCTTCCTCTAAGGTCCATAAACATCATTACTTTTTTCACCTTTCATCTAATTATTGACCTATCAGAATCTAGAAATCCATTTTTTTTCACATGCCCATTGTCATATCTTATATTATTTAGAACAAATGTGTGGATAAAATAAATACACAAATTTGAAAATTTCTCAAACAAATCTGTCCTGTCTATGACCAATCTGTTTACCTACCCACATACTTATAGTGACACATCTTAGCTTTTTCCTAGATTATCAGAGATGATACAAAGATAAAGGTGTCTCTCCTAAACTTAACTCCATTATGAAAATATTTAAGTATTCTCTTGGATTTCATGTTAATATTTAACAGATTTAGAATTGAAAAAAAACTTTTTCTGAAAGTCTTTAAAAGTGCTCAATTTATAAAAATCGTCATACACAGTATCAGCTTGAACCATAAGCATTTTAACATTTTTTATAAAGCTTTAATTTCTTCAGTGTTTGAATAGCTTAGGACAATCTGTTTAACACTTTATAAAGGAAATGATTTGCAATATATGGCAGTAAATATCATACTCTAAAATTAGAATTTAAATCACTTGATTTTATCTGAAAAAAATAATTGCAGTGTTGGAATTTGGAAACAATAGTTTAGCATATTCTTTAGTATAGTTACACCTTTAAAAATATCAGTCTTTAATGATATATTTAGGAGCCTATATAGACTTGATGTCAACATAGTATATTTATTTAAAATATAAAAAATTATTCTTAAAAGGAATCATTATAGACAATTAAATATATTTTTCATAAAATAAATGTACTACCTTTTATTTATACATCTAGATAGTGGCTATTGAGGTATATAACTTATAAAATATTAACTATCTTGTATGATTAGAATATCTGAATAAGTAATTTAGTCTATATCAGAAAGTTGTGGTACTGTGTTTTTATTCAAACCACTGACATATTTACTGATACTCATGTGTACAACAAGTACTAAAGACTATAGTTATTGAACATAATACATTATGCCTCATATATGGATAGATGTTGTTCATACTTTAATGTAAATAAATACAACTTTGCAGGTTGTTGTTGTTGTTTAATTAAAGGCCTGTCTAGATATCACTGTTGGTGAGAATGGTAAAGTTAAAACTTTTCTCAAGTGGTCTATGTAGGAAAAAATATATTTAATCTATCACAAACCATTGTTTTCAAAAATAAAATAAAAAGCAATAATAGAAAAATAAAATGAAAGATATATAGAATAAAAGTTCATGTTGTATTATTTTGAACACACAAAATGATCATGTTCAATTGTTATCAAAGTACATATATTATTACTCTCAATTTTAGTATTTGTGTCTTAAAATATGACTAAACTGTTATCACTGCTTTTATAATATCACAGTTCAGATATTTTTTTCTCTCACATGTATATTATAAAGCTATATGTAGTGTCTAGGTTCCATGAATTGGAAAGATCAATATACCATTTGAATAATGTATATAACGACTAGATAGAGGTGTCTTTCCTAAACTTAAATCCATTATGAAAGGTGTCTTTCATATATTGCAAATCATTTCCTCTATAAAGTGTTAAACAGATTGTCCTAAGCTATTCAAACGCTGAAGAAATTAAAGCTTTATAAAAAATGTTAAAATGCTTATGGTTCAAGCTGATACTGTGTACGAAGATTTTTATAAATTGAGCACTTTTAAAGACTTTCAGAAAAAATTTTTTTTCAATTCAAAATCTGTTAAATATTAATATGAAATCCAAGAGAATACTTAAATATTTTCATAATGGAGTTAAGTTTAGGAAAGTCACCTAAAAAAATAAAAAACTTGAACAAAACTACAAACCAATTAAACCTAATGGGGATCTGTACAACACTCTATCTCAAAACAAGAATACACATTCTTCTCAAATGTACTCGAAATAATATCCATAAGCTATTATACTATATAATAGGCCATAAAAAGTCTTAATAATCTTAAAATAATTAAAAACATACAAAGTATGTACTAGTATTCTGACCAAAACTGAATAAAATTAAAAACAATAATTGAAAGATATGTGGGAAATTCACAAATATGTGAAATTAAAGATATATATCTATATCTACATCTACATCTATATCTATCTATATCATCTATCTATATATCTATAGCTATATCTATAGCTATATCTATGTAAAATTAGAACATAATTTGAGGTGAATAAAAATGCAATAACAACATACCAATGTTTATGGGATTCACCTACAGTAATATTTAAATGAAAGAGCTTCTCAATTTTGAAAAAGAAGAACAAAGCTGAGGAAACTGGGATCTTACTTATCGGATGATAAACCTAGATGATATATGAGTGATGGTTTACTCTACAAGTCTCTCTACTTTTATGTTTGAATATGCTCATATTATTTTTTTTAATTGGCAAACATTATCACAGTATAGAATATGAAAGAAGATAAAAAACTAGAATTCTATAAAACATTTTCATAATTTCCAATATGTTGCTGTTTAGGGCTCTATGGTTTCTGTTTCTATGATATATATGAAAAGTTATTACAAAACACAGTAAAATCAAAGGGCAATAAATAACTCTGTTCTTAACCTTGCTCATTTGTAAAACAATTATAAACAGTGTCCATTGAAGAGGCAACTTTTAAAACTTAGACCCAATCACTGACTTTAATAGCTCATTCTCCATACACAGCAACATTGTACTTTGTTTTATAATAGTTTATATTGAATATTTAGTATTTAGTTTAATTAGAACTTACATTTAAATGTTTGATTGTCTTAGACTTAACACTTGAATTTTGTGTCTCAGTTTTCACCTTTGTTCCTGACAGAAATATTCTGAAGATACAAACACAATTTGAGGGCTAACAACAGTTATTACTGCCTCAGCAGCATTATTTCCTCACATTTAGCTAGGTCTTAAAATATGCCTACAATTATAGGACAAGATTTAAAACAAAACTATAAAGAATATATTAATTTTTTTTTCATCTTGGGAAATAAATTTTTATTAAAATACACTAGTTTTTTTAAGTGGTGATGTTCTGATTGCTTTAAAAATTACTTTATCATTAAAATACTCAGATACTAGCATAAAATTGTATGCATCAGAGTTTCTTCAGGAATGTCAAGCAATCAAAAGAAATGATTACTTCTCTCAAGTGCATAAAGACAGTAACCACTTTCTTTCTATATCTTTCTCTTGAACTACAGCTATTCTTCTATTTGTTATTAGTTTCTCTTCAAATGACATCAAATGAACCCACTCCATATCATCACAATGCTTCAATTTTTCACTCTTGCAATAAAAATAGGAAATCTATAAACTTTGCCCTTTCCTATATGTAGCTTTTTTTGCTAATGTGAAACATTTGCTCTTCACTATGTTAAAGATACATGTCTTAACAATTTATGTGCACACAATTTTTCAAGAGTCTAATATAAAATGAAAATGAGATCTGAGGAATTTACCCTGGGCAAAACAAGAAAAGAAAATACTAGTTACTGATACTTTCTAAAAATTATATTTTTATTGATTTCAGAGAGAAAGGGAGAGGAAAAGATAGATAAAAACAATGATGAGAGAGAATCATTGATTGGCTTCCTCCTCCATTCACATAGGGGATTGAGCCTGCAACCAGGGCATGTGCCTTAGACTGGAATCAAATTCAGGACCCTTCAGTCCTCAGGCTGATGCTCTATCCACTGAGCCAAACTGACTAGGGCAGTTACTGACCCTTTTGAAAAGTGTTTAAAACTCAATATGATCAAATATTTTATTTGATAGGCAATGACACATATATTAAAAGTTTATTAAATTATTTCATATCTGATTATACATAATATTATTAATAACCCTAAGCCAGTAATCAATAATGAGGTTTTATCATTATTATGAGGAAGTTGAGGACCTAACATATACTATCACCTGTTATTTTAAAAGGAGTAAAATGTTCAACCTATTTTATACATACTAGAGGCCCGGTGCACTTCAACCTGGTCTGCTCCCTCTCAAAATCTGGGAGCCTTCAGGGGCAGGAGGCAACCTGGCAATCAGGGGAAGACAACACCCCTTCACATCTCTGCTGCTGCCACTGCCCACAGCACAAGCCTCAGTCTGTGCTGGTTACCTGTGCCTTGGGTGGCCTTGGGCGACACTGGGCCAATGGGCAGATGCCATTTGAGGCTTGCTTGCATGTTGGGCCAGCACTGGGCAAGAGGATGGCTGGGCAGCCAATGTTCAAGGCTTGCCTGTGGGGGATTGGGGGATTCTGAAGGTAGGACATATCACATGCCTGTTGCCCCTATGGGGCTAAGTGGACTGGGTGCCACCATTGTGTGGCTGTGGGCAACACCATCTTTGAAGGTGTGGCAGTTAATTAATATATTTTCTTCTTATTGGCTGTGGGTACCACCATATTTGTGAGGGCGTGACAGTCAATTTGCATATTCCTCTTGATTAGATAAGATGTAATATGTTGTGTAAATATATATACATTTATATATAAACTAGAGCCCAGTGCACAAAATTTGTGCATGGGTGGAGGGGGTGTCCTTAAGCCCAACCTGCTCCCTCTCAAATCTGGGACCCCTTGAGGGATGTCCGACTGCTCCCAACTGCACGCCTACTTGCCTTCCTGATTGCCCCTAACTGCTTCTGCCTGTCAGCCTGATAACCCCCAAACCACTCCCCTGCCAGCCTGTTTGCCCCTAACTGCCCTCCCCTGCAGGCCTGGAAAGTCTCCCCACCCCTCAACTGCCCTTTCCTGCAGGCCTGGTCACCCTCAACTTCCCTCCTCTGCTGGTCTGGTCACTCCTAACTGCCCTCCCCTGCAGGCTTGATCACCTCCAACTACCCTCCCTTGGAGGCCTAGTCCCTCCCAAATGCCCTACCCTGCTGGCCTGATCACCCACAACTGCCCTCCCTTACAGGCCTAGTGCCTCCTAATTGCCCTCCCTTGCTGGCCATCTTGTGGTGGCCATTTTGTGTCCACATAGGGGCAGGATCTTTTGACCACATGGGGGCAGTCATCTTGTGTGTTGGAATAATGGTCAATCTGCATATTACTCTTTTATTAGGATAGAGGCCTAGTGCATGGGTGGAGGCCAGCTGGTTTGCCCTGAAGGGTGTTCTGAATCTGGGTGGGTGTTTCCTTGGGGCATTGGGTGGCCTGGGTGAGGGGCCTGTGGTAGTTTGCATGCTGGACACACCCCCTGGCAACCCAAGCGGAAACCCTGGTATCTAGGATTTATTTATCTTCTGTAATTGAAACTTTTTAGCCTGGAGTGAAGCCAAGCCTTCTGCTTGCACATCCATTGAAACTTTGTTCCCTTAAGCAGAGTCCTACCTGCCAGGGTGTGCAGAAAGCTTGGCTTTCTCCATGCTAGGGGCAGCCCAAGCCTCCCTCCTTCTCCCTCTGTGGCTGTAGCCATCATGGTTGGGTTATTTGCATACTCTCTCTGAAGGGCTGATGGGCATGTTTTTTGTGCATGGCTTGTGGATGTAGCGGAGGTATGGTCAATTTGCATATTATTCTTTTATTAGATAGGATAAATTGCAAGAAAAAAATATTTTTTAGAAAATATTGTACCAAATGACTAAGCAAAGTGGTTTAAATTAGAGATAGGAAATAAATATAAAATATTAAGTAAAGATTACCTAGCTCTGAATATTATATTAGGTAGGCCAGTTGGCAAAATTCAGCTCACGAGGCACATGCAGCTCTTTGGCCCCTTGAGTGTGGCTCTTCCACAAAATACCATGGTCTGAGCGAGTCTATTTTGAATAAGTGGCATTAGTTGAAGTTAAGTTAAAAAATTTGCCTCTCAAAAGAGATTTCAATCATTGTACTGTTTTTATTTGGCTCTGTTGACTAATGAGTTTGCTGACCACTGAGGTACGCAATTGTGGGAGCCCTTTTCCACGTCCCACATGGTTCAGGGTTCCCGGTTCAGGGTTCGGGTTCTGAAGGAGGCGCACACAAACGAAATGAGAGACTAGAAAACATTAATTTGGCGATATTGGGGGGCCAGGCAGGAGCCTTCCTCTAGTGGAAAGGACTGCCACTTGCTCTGGCCTTTTTCTCCCTTTTATTAAGGCTTTGGGACACACCCCTAGCCTTTAGGCAGGAAATAACAAAACAGAAATTAACATGAAACAAACAGGTAGAGGTTGCTTCAGCTAACAATATTTTCAGAGCAGTTAAGGTTGACCAGCCTTCTGGCCTCCATTAACATCCATTTAGTGAGAACAATGTTTGGTTTCCGACAGGCAGTATTAAGAGCAACATGTCAAAGAGATTCTGTACAACAAAAGAACACTTATTAAGAAGTGTAACTGCCTAGAATATAATATATTATTTTTTATATAACATAGAGTCATATTCATGCCAATAAGTATGGAGGTTTCTCTATGAGACTCTAAAGGTAGCAAACTTCTTGCTGAAATGTGGATTCTGAACCACAAGGACAAGACTTAGATGTTAATTTACAGTTAAATAGTAAGGACTCCAGAGAGATAACTACCGATGCATTTCTATTTAAAGGGTTTGAGACCAATGATCATCTAGGTATTTCAATTTTGTAAAATTAACCTTATAGCTTTATATTTCATATAGAAATATTTATTTACATACTAAAGTATTAACGTAAATATTATTCCCATTAAATTTCCAAGGTGATTCTCTCAGAAGTGTTTGGGAGCACCAAAATTATTTTTTAATATGCTCTTATCCTAAAGTGCAGACCTCTAACATACACTGTGAGCATTTGGTTCTTATAATGAACATTCTAAGGTAAGAACTGGGTATAGGAATCACACAGATATTTTTTAGTTGTAAGCATATAATTATAATAATCCTTTATAATGAAGAGCTAATATGCTAATTAAACCAAACAGTAGACAGACCTTCTGGACCAAGCTGGGGCAGTGAGGGCTGAGGCAGAAGGCGGGGAGATGGGGGGAGTGTGAGGTCTGTGCTGGCAGCCGGGAGGGCTGTGAGGGCTTACCCTTGAATGAATTTCATCCATCGGGTCTCTAGTAATAATAATAGTCTGCTCCACTTCAGAATTGGTTACAGAAATCAGCATATATCATTTACTTATAAGTAAACTAGAGGCCTAGTGCACGGAATTCGTGGAGGGAGGGGTGTCCCTCAGCCCAGCCTGCACCCTCTCCAATCTGGGATCACTCAAGGGATGTCCAACTGCCCATTTAGGCCCAACCCCAGTGTGGCCAGGCTTATATGACCAGTTGGCCAGCCCTCTCATAATTCAGGTCTATTGGTTCCCAGCCACTCACCTGCCTGCCTGTAATCACATCTGCCTGCCAGCCTGATCACCCCCTAACTACTCCCTGCAAGCCTGATCTATGCCTAACAGCTCCCCTACTGGACCAATTGCCCCTAACTGCCCTCCCTTGCTGGCCTGTTTATGCCCAACAGCCCTCCCCTGCTGGCCTGGTAGCCCAAAACTGCCCTCCCCCTGTAGGCTTTGGTCCTCCCCAACAGTCCTCCTCTACAAGCCTGAGTCCCCCCTAACTCTCCTTCCCTGCAGGCCTGGTCCCCCACACTGTCCTCCCTTGATTGCCTGGTCCTTCCCAACTGCCCTCCCCTGCCAGCCATTTTGTGTCCACATGGAGGCTACTATCTTTGAACACATGGGAGCAACTATTTTGTATGTTGGAGTGACAGTTAATTTGCATATTACTCTTTTATAAGATAGGATGTCCTAAAGATTACATTTGGTATAGATATTAATTTTTGGCAAATATTTTTCAGATGAATTCAGATGATTTTAAGTCTATTAGTTGTAAGTTAAATGGCTGATTTGCAAATATAGTAGCAATCTTGTATTTATGGTAAATCCTAAGTGAAATAAATGAAATAAATCTCACTTAGGATTTAGTCAGGATGTATTTTCATTTCCTTTTTTAAAAATTTGTACTGTTTAGCACAACTTGCTAAGCTTTTGTTAAGAATTTTGGCACCTTATTTATAAAAATATAATTATTTTTCAGTTTTATTTTCTTACAATGTCTTTATTTTTGGTATCAGGTTGATATTGATCTCATCAGATGAATTATTAAATAACACTGTGATGGTTAATTTTATGTGTAAACTTCACTGTAGTGAATTGTGCCCAAATAACTGATAAAACTACTTCTGGATATGTCTGTGGAAAGGTTTAATATTTGTTTCATTAGATGGAGTAAAGATATTCACCCTCATTAATATGGGCTGCCATTGTCCAATCTCTTGGAAGCCTGAATGGAATAAAATCTAAAAAGGGAAAATCCTTTCTTTCTTCTTAACTGAAATGTTCATTTTCTCTTGCCTTTTGCCAGCAGAGTTTCAGGATTTTTTTTTTTTTTTATCTTGGACTTACAACAGTGGTACCTGGCTCTTTTTATGTAAAAAAGATTACAGTGGTACCTCGAGATACGAGTGCCCTAACATACGAGATTTTTGAGATACGAGCTGTCGAGCGAGTGATTTTTGCTTTGAAATACGAGCAACATTTGAGATAGGAGTAATCGCGCAGATGGGCGGCTGCACATGACTCATCACTTTACCATGACTCGAGCATCTCATAGTTTCTCAGGCCTCAAGGTTATGAAACAAATGAAACTCGTATCTCAAGGTACCACTGTAATTTAGATTGAAAATAAAGTCAGAAAATAAAAGTTTTCCATGAAGAATATTCGTTAGAACACATTTTTAGAGCTAATATTTTATTATCCACCACATATATTTATGTTTTTATCAATATTATTCTTATATTCAGCAAACAGTATTATCTTCAAAATTAATTTCTCAATATATGTCTTGAATCTTTTCATTGCCATGGTCACATATATCATGACTGTGAAAATTTGTACATATTTACTTAATTCAAAATTCATTTGCAATGTAATTTTTACTTCAATAAAATTTCAGTTCATTAATTTGATGTCCAAAGAAACTATTGTGATAGTCTACCAATATTTTATCAAATCAAATAAATAATTATTTCTAAATCATCTCTTTAACCTAGAAAAAGTAGCCAACAATATTAAATTATAATGCAAATGAGAACTATTAAAATTGCTACACTTTTATTTTTAAAATCAATTATCTCATTTCAGAAGTTAATCTTTTTCTTTCTGCCTATTCGAATGTTGGCATAATCCTAAAATGTCTTCTGTGACTAAATATTTTGTGGTCAAATAAGAGAGAGAAAGCTTATTTTCCTCTCTCATCCAACATGTATTTTTGGGTTTAATGCAGTTTAAATAAATTGTCATGTATTCATTGCTGAACACATTACCCTAGATCCATGGATGGCAAACTGCCACCAGCGAGTCACATGCAGCTCTTTGGCCCCTTGTGTGTGACTCTTCCACAAAATACCACGGCCTGGGCGAGTCTATTTTGAAGAAGTGGCATTAGAAGAAGTTTAAGTTTAAAAAATTTGGCTCTCAAAAGAAATTTCAATCATTGTACTGTTGATATTTGGCTCTGTTGACTAATGAGTTTACCTACCACTGCCCTAGACTATGTATATCAGAATAAAAATGTGGCAATATGTGTTAACCTGCTTGATTTAGGCCAGTCATGGCTGGAAGAGTAAATAGACTCCATTTCACCTACAGTGCTTGAGACTCCCATGAGGGAAGAATGGAATAAATTCTGATAGAAAACCATAATGATTGAACAAAAGTATAGTCAGATTATCAGTCCTGACATATATTTACAGAAAAAGTAACAGTTAAAACAGACAAGTCTGAAGCATATTTATAGAACCAAATTATATTAAATCTTAAGTTTTTTTTTTTTAATGGTGTTTGAACAGATGACTATGCATTTTGGAAGGCAAAGATGAACATGGTGTCTACCTTATACCAGGTTGTCTAGAAAAAAAATATAAAAGAGCATACTTTTCCTCCCTGAGAGATAGAATATAGTAAGCAATGATGACAAAGGAAAAACAGGATAATTCAGATTTCCTTGAAATGAGCAACTTCTACCAAATAGGTACCAATACAAAAAACGAATAGCCACTTCATGGATTGAGAGAATATATTCTTAAAGCATAAACTGGGCAAAAGATTTGTATCTAGAATCTACAAGAAACTTTTACAACTCAGCAATAAAAGAAAACAAAAACAAACTGCTAAGAAAAAAAAAGAACCGGAATATGTTTTGTAAAGTGTTTTACATAAAAAAAAATTACTCAGCATTATTAACCATAGAGAACTTATAATTGTATTTAAAGCAGGTTACCACTATAAACTTCAATGGACAAACTTAAAGTGACACTATATGATAATAAGAGCATAAAGTAATTGGAACTCTCCTATATATAGAAGATGGGCATGTAAAACAGCACAATTTTGTAAAAGGTTTCTTGCAAAGTAAAATATGCACTTACCCTGTAGATAAAAATGAAAATTTTATTTTTAGAGATTTATTGATGATAAGAGTAAAGGGTAAAAGTCCATAAAAAGATTGTATAAAAATGTTCATAGTGACCATATTTATAATAGTCAAAAGCTGAAAACAAGCCAAATGCCCTTAAGAAAATGAATAAATAAATGGTGGTATAAAATAGAATAATAATTAGACATAAAAATAACTGAAGTTACCTACAGCCACAAGAATGAATCTCATGGAAATTGCTCTTGAGGGAAAGAAGCTAAACACAAGACTACCTAGTGAATGATTATTACATAAAATGTTGGCATAGGCAAAGCTAATGTATATTGAAAACAAATCAGAATAGTAGTTGCTCCTCTAATGGGAATTGGATTCGATGGAACTTCGGAGGGTGTTAAAATGTTGTATACATTTATAGACCTATAAAATTTTCAATAATTATTAAACTATACCTTGAGATGTGTTCATTTCACCCAGTAAAATGTTACTTAAAACAGATAATAGCAAGTAAATAATGAGCTCTAATAATTTTCTAAATTCTGAAACTATTTTCTTTGTATTCTAAATATAAGCTAATAAATAAATCTATTATGGAGAATGGGAGCTAGCTTATTCTCTATTGGAGAAAGGAGTTTCAAATATGAAATTGAGGAGGACTAGATTAAAAACTATGGTATTGGAATAATATATAAAAATGCAATCATCATGTATGCAATATAATGTAATATAATATTTTCACTGCAGAGGGCTAGAAGGAATGACACCACAGAGATACTTGAATAAAAGAATGATTCTAGGCCTGAAGAAGATAAAAATAGCATATAAACCTGGAACATCTTTTAACACCAGAAATAATACAAAGTCTGTAAACCTAATAGAAATGTCAAAAAGACACTAGTGACAGCTTAAGGAGTTTCTCACTGGTTACCAGTATATCAGAAAAAACTTAAGAATCAAAATTAATAATAGGTTACAACCCCTAGAAATAAATACAATCCATGAATCTATAATGATACAAATAAATGAATGAATATATAAATGAAAAATAAAAGAAAGGTTTTCCTGAGAGGAGAATGACAAATATTAAATTAAAAATATAAAATTAAAAAATCATTAATGAGCTTTAAAACTATTACATGAAAGTTTGATAAAAGAAAGCTTACACTTAAGCATACTCCAGAAATTATCCTATATAATAAAAGCCTAATGTGCTTTAGTGTCTGGTCCTCTATTCAACCAATCAAAGTATAATATGCTAATGATATGCTAAGTCACTCAACTGCTCGCTATGATGTGCACTGACCACCAGGCTACAGATGTTCCAACTGGGAGATTAGCTTACTGCTGGGGTTTGGCCAATCAGGACTGATAAAGATAGGCTGGACATCTCCTGGAGCCCTCTTGTGGTCCCTTCTCAGCTGGCCAATCTCCCGCATCCCTCTCCAACCCTAACCAGGCACCAGTAGGGTTCCTCAGCTTGGCCTGCACCCTCTTGCAATCTGGGACCTCTTGGGAGATGTCAGAGAGCTCGTTTTGGCCTGATACCACTAAATGCAGGAGCTGTCCCCTGGTGGTCAGTGTGCTCCCACAGGGGGAGTACTGCTCAGCCTGAAGCCAGGTTCATTGTCAGCAAGCACAGCGGGGGTGGTGGAAGCCTTTCCCACCTCCACAACAGTGCTAAGGATATCTGACTCACAGCTTAGACCTGCTCCCCATAGCCCTAAGTTGCCAGTCAGACATGGCCTAGGATCTCCTGGACTGTGAGAGAGTGCAGGCCAGGCTGAGGGACACCCAACCCCTGAATGCACAATTATCATCCACCAGGCCTCTAGTCAATTATAAGGGAACAAGTATAATTTTATAGTTGATAACTGGTAGGCACTTCTTTAGTCATGTGATAAGCAACATTGAGACAAATCTTCATTATGTGCTTTGTGATGAGACATTGAGAAAGATGATTACATATGTGCTCTGTCTGACAAAAAATATATACTATGACTCTAATCATGAGGAAATATCAAACAAACCCAAGTTTGAAGACATTTTATGAAATAATAGTTTATACTCTTAAAAAATTCTGAAGCTAAAAATTTTCAGAGAAAGGTTGAGAAATATTACAGTTATTCACATAATAAGAAGACATTAATGCAATGTTTATTCTCAGATTAGATTCTGGTAGAGAAAAATATAGCTTCTAAAGCAATTATTCAGGCATTTGGTTGTATTACAATATGCATTATGCATTAGATGAAATAATAATAGGGTTGTTTTTAGCAAATCTATAAGAATGCATCTAAGAAATAATGGGGACAATATCTTCACATTACTCTCAAGTAGTTTAAGAAATATATATGTATCTAGAATGTAAAGCAAATAGGGCAAATTATAAAAAAAATAAAATAAATTTATGTAAAGTATATATAAAAATTCTTTAAAATATTCTTTGAAATAATATTGATTATTCTATTAAACAGAAAGTTAGAAAAACAAAAAAAACACTTAAAGTTTTCTTAAAATACTTATAGCTTTGCCCTATAAAATTACTATTTTTGAAGTTATTTTTGTTTTTTAGAAAAAGATACTGAGGAGCATATATGAAATCTTGTGCAGTGAGTGAAAGTGGTACCAAGATAGGAACTGGTACCATGTATGCATCTGTGATGTGGTGACTCATCACTGACAGTTCTTTACATTACTCTTACCATGGTTTTTTCATACCATGATAATGTATGTACTAGAGGCCCAGAGCACAAAATTTGTGCAAGAGGGGAGGGGTGTCCCTCAGCCCAGCCTGCATCCTCTCCATACTGGGACCCTTCGAGGGATGTCTGACTTCCCATTTAGGCCCGATCCCACTGGGTGTCCCCCAATTGCCCTTCCCTGAAGGCCTGGTTGCCGCCAACTTCCATCCTCTGCTGGCCTGGTCAGACATAACTGCCTTCCCCTGTAGGCTTGATTGCCCCCAACTGCCCTCCTTTGCAGGCCTGGTCCCTCCCAACTGCTCTTCCTTGCTGGCCATATTGTGGTGGCCATCTTGTTTCCACATGGGGGTAGCCATCTTTGACCACATGGGGGCAGCCATCTTGTATGTTGGAGTGATGGCCAATTTGCATACTACTCTTTTATTAGATAGCATTGTGTTATTTTCCATAAAAACAACTGCAAGCTTACTTTTGCCTTACCCTATATAACAACAAAAATCTTAAATAATAGTGGCTTGAAAAAAATAGAAGTTTTTATTTTGGATGTAAAACATCCTGAAGTTTTTTTGGCCAGTGTAGCTTCATGGTATCTTTAGTAACCCATGGTTCACAAGTTTACACCAGCAGTTTCGTGACTGATATTGAAATCCAAGATGTCTAGCTGAGTTTAGGGAGAGCATGAGGAAATGTGAAAGTTTTTAATTGTTTTAAATGAAAACTACTGTTCATAATTAAATATAAATGTAATCATTATTTTTATCCATATTCAAACAGTGTCAGGCATAAAAGGTTAAAGATTTATTCCAAACACTGTTTCTTTACTTATCTATAATTGCCGTGAATACAGAGCCTCACATTTATTTGGGTTTTCTAAGTAAGTTTGACATATATAGTTAAATAATACTAAAGGTCAACATACATATAGTTTTTACAGACATATTAGGCAACCTTAAGGAGAGACAGTTGATATATTAAAATAATCTCTTCTTTCAAAGATTCTGACACATTGACTCACAGCAGAAAGGCCCCTAAGGGAAATGTCTTTTAAACCATAAGTAATAAAAAACATAAATCTTGCAGGGATCTTCACAGCTTCAGGCATTTTCTGGATAAAAAAAAATATTTGTTATCTCTCATTAGTTCAATCAGCCAAAAACATGAGTAAGCAATAAAAACAATGTATGAATTATTTGAATTAATTTACTTACATTTATAATTTCTTTGGAAAACTTATTGTAATTCACATTGATAATAACATTTATATCCTTGTTGTATTCCTAAAGATGCTAATTTTCTAAAGTGAAAGCACTTATACCTGCTTCCCCTACATTCATTGCCATTTATTATTAGTTTTTGTTTCTGGTCTATTAGTCAGTTTCAGTCCTTGTGACAGTGTTCATATTCAAGTAAATTTATATTAAATTTTTGTAAGATTTTTGAGACATAATGGCAACTGATTTATTAAATGAGTGTGTGTGGTGTATATGTATGGGTATGTTTTGTATGAATTTGAATAGTCACTCCTTTCTAAGTATATGCATATTTTGTATTACTTTTCCTTATATACAGGGTAGGGGAAAAGTAAGTTTACTATTGGGAGTACACAAAATAGATTTTATTCTTGTATTATTATATATTAATGTTTGAATTATTTTCCATAAAAGCAACCATAAACCTACTTTTGCCTTACCCTATATAACAATAACAAAAATCTTAAATAATAGTGGGTTGAAGAAAATAGAAGTTGGTATTTATCAAATGTCACTTAACATCAATACTTATCATTTACTATATCAAAATAAGTAATCTATTTTTTCTGACATTAATTATTTAACATTTGTTTTTCTATAATGAATTTTATTACATAATATAGCATTTCTATTTTCTTTTCCAGTTCTTTCAGCTTCCTACATATGCAGTAGTTAAAAATAATTTTGGTTAATCATTAAGAAATATCACCCTTCTTTTTTGTTAATAAAATTAAATTTCATTCTGATATCCAGACTGCATTGGACTCAGAATATGTATAACATAGGTGCCAACTCAAAATCAAAATTACAATTGATTTATTATAATCATGAAGTCCACTTGTACTTGTTAGAGAAAATAACATGCAAAGATATATGCAAAAATTGGGACAATATGATTAAGGGTAAGAATATTGACAATATTCTTTAGTTTGATTTTGCTTGTTTTAAAAATTCTCATGGGACACCAGTGTGCCATGGCACATGTGCTGAAAATCACCGGCCTAAATAAAATAAAACATAAATATAATAACTACATGTAAACATCTCTCAGAGGCAATAAGAAAGAAAAAAACTTGATAGTGTTGTGTATTTTGAATAATCCATTATTTTGAATCATAATATATATTTTTATTCATCAATTTTCAGAAGTACATGAAATAAAAACATGAACTTCAACTTAAAAGTATAAAGGTCATAATCTTGGGTTTAATTTAGAGTTTGGCATACTTTACAAACTCATTTGTTATATATTTTTAAAGTTCTGATACTTTCCAAAAGGATTGCCTTTATCATATGTTCAAAAATAATTTTTCATATTGTCAATTTTTAGCAATAAGGCCAATTTAAAGAGAATCATTTTTTTGCACCTGCTAAGTTTCCATATCTGTAGGATGTAAATTGATTTGGATGTATAGTTTTATCAGTCTGAGAAAACCACAAATATCTTCTGTTTCCTGAATAATCAAAAATGTTGTATAATCAGAAAAGCTCATTAAAGTGAAATTGACTTCTACCCACCAATAAAATATTTTAGGAATTTCTAAATTTACAAGAAATATATTTTCCCTTCAAACTCCTATAATTTTGATACCAAGTCTTGCTTAGAATCTAAGTTCTGTTTTAAGATCTGTTTAGAAGTCTGTATATGCACACAGAATGGAGTAGGAAAGAGCCAGAGTGTGATAAAATATGAGAAGAATTATCAGTTGGTCACCACACCTTTAGAAAATATACTGTACTGACTAAGAACTCCAGTTTTTCTATCAAACTTCTGTGTGTTGAGTTTTCATTTGAGTCTCTCTCTTTCTAACTAGGTAAACTAGAGCAATATATTAGGTTACTAGCAAACATATGGGAACAAATATCAAAAAATATTGTAGGGACTTAATTAAGAATTGTGTTTATTTTTTAACTACATAAAATTGTAGAATTGAGACTACTGAGCAGTCCGTATGGGTGGCATATTTGCTCAATAAGGTATTTCACAGTACCAAGATATATTTGTTCCTTCACACACTTTGATAGTACCCCATTCTCATGGCCAAAACTGGACTTCACATAGTCTGCTTTTTAACTTGCTGAAAGAATTAGAGTAATGGTATGGTAAACAGTTTACTTTTAAAGAAGTTTAGCACATCACTAATAATTAATTTGGTTAGAACATGATTAAATATAGACATAACTATTTTCAAAGAAGGATGGGATCTTCCCAAACTAGATCTAGCAAAACAAATCTCTAGTTTGGTAAAATTATATTGGAGAATCATTATTCTATGTTGCATAGTTTTCTCATATTTAAATTGTATTTTTGTGGATTTGTTATGGCAAGTGTGACTATGTCAATGTATGCAAAATTCTTGAGAAAATACTTGACATACCCTGAACTCTCAATATTTTTACATCTTATTTTTCTTTTCTTCTTTCTTCTGTGGGCTGATCCAGGATATTAGAGATTATTAACAGAAATAGAAATTCTTTATTTATTCAAACTGTATTATCAATTTTCATAATAAAAAGGAGAAACCAATGATATAAAAATGAATACTCAATTTAATAACTTATGCTGAAATCCCTGATTGGAAGAATATTGAAGAATTTTAATGGATTTTTAGGTTGATGTTCCAATGTACCTCATTAGTGCCTTTTATCAAATATTCTATTGTGAAGGAACATTTCAAATTGACTGGTAGAATCATTAAATTATTAAGTAAACAAAGATAGAGCACTATCAGAGTTTTGAAATTCTAGGTGAGGAGGATAAAAATGGATGATTTCAAATCAAATTTTGAAAATAACTATAAGTGAGATAAAAACAGAATTTTAATTTATAAGACAAAGGATTTATGGCCATAGAGTTTAGCAGTCTGTTACCAGAAACTTTATGTAATATGCTCATGAAATTTAAATTAAACATTTTAACTTTTTACTTGAGCAACTGTTATAAGCTAGTAAGAAGCTAGAAAATTTTCAGGACAAGTAGAATAGGGAAACTAAGATAGTTAAACAGCATTTTGCAGCCATCTAGTAAAAACTATCTTCCCTAAACCAAGAACACTTAAGAGTAAATGCTTTGCATATGTTCTTTATGATTGTTATTTTGGGGTTCCTAACATATTCCTAGAAGTTGGATCACTGGGTCAAATGGAAATTCCATTTTTTGAGGAAAATCCATACTGTTTTCCACAGTGGCTATACAAGTTTACATTCCCACAAACAGTGAAGGAGGATTCCTTTTTCTCCATATCCTCTCCAGCACTTGCTGTTTGTTGATTTGTTTATGATAGCCATTCTGACAGGTGTGATATGGTACCGTATTGTCAATTTATTTATGTATGTATGTATGTATGTATGTATTTATTTTTCTTTTTTTAATGTTTATTTTTTCTTTATTTCTTTATTGACTAAGACATTACATATGTGTTCTTATCTCCCCATTTCCCTCATACCCCCACTCATGCCCTCACAACCCTGTTGTCTGTGTCCATTGGTTAGACTTATATGCATGCATACAATTTCTTTGGATGATTTCTCCCTCTTACCCCCACCCTCCCCTACCTTCCCTCTGACATTTGGTGGTCAAATGGATGCTTCTCTGTCTCTGGATATGTTTTTGTTCATCAGTTTATGTTGTTCATTATATTTCACATACTGTTCTAAATAGTAAGAATTTCTCTCTCTTTTTTTTTTTACCTCAGCATAGTATCCTATTATGTAGATGTACCACTGTTTTCTAATCCACTCTCTGCTGATGGGCACTTAGGCTTTCTCCAAATATTAGCTATGGTATATTGTGCTGCTATGAAAATATATGCACCCCCATTTATTAATTTTTAAAATATATTTTTCATTTATTTCAGTGAAGAGGAAGAAGAAGAAGAAGAAGAAGAAGAAGAAGAAGAAGAAGAAGAAGAAGAAGAAGAAGAAGAAAGAGAGAGAGATAGAGATCTATGATGAGAGAGATTTATCAGGAATCAAACCATGACCTCTGGTTCACAGATCCATGCTCAACCACTGAGCCACACTGGTGGGCAGTTCATTGTCATTTTAATTTGTATGTTCCTTATGACTAGTGACTGAACATTTTTTTGTATGTTTCTTGGCCATCTATATATCTTCTTGGGAAAGTTTTTATTTAGATCCTTTGACCATTTATAATTGGATTGTTTTCCTTATAGTAAGTTGTCTGAGTTCTTTATATATTTTGAAAATTAGGCCCTTATTAGATGTGTAATTAGCAAATATGTCCTCCTAAACAATGCGATCTCTTTACTTTGTTAACCGTTTCTTTTGCTGTACAGAAGCATCCTATTTTAATGTAGTTCCACTGATATTTACAATAACTAATATTTGGAAACAGCCCAAGAGACCATCAGTAGATGAATGGATAAAAACAATCTAGTTGATTTACAAAATGGAATGCTATGCAGCTGTAAAAAAGAAGGATCTCTTACCCTTTGAGATAGCTTGGAGGGCCCTGGAGAATATATGCTAAGTGAAATAAGCCTGTCAGTGAAAGATAGATAACACACAATCTCACTTATATGTGGAATCTAATGAACAAAATAGACTCAGAGACATGGAAGCATGGAACAGACTGACAAATATCAGTGGGAAGGGAGGAAAGGGGAAAGGAAGAGGTTAACCAAAGAATTTATATGCATAAATGCATAACGCTTGGACACAGACAACAGTGGGGTAGGTCTGGGGACAGGGTGGATGCAGGGTGGAAGTATTCAATGGGTGAAAAAAAGGGGACATTTGTAAAATATTCAACAATAAAGATAAATTTTATTTCTATTGATTTATTTTTGTTTTATTAATCCTGACCCAAAGATATTTTTCCATTGATTTTTAGAGAGAGTTGAAGGGATGAGAAAGATGGAGAGAGAAATAACAATGTGATGGAGATACATCAATTGATTGCCTCCCACATGCACCGGGTCAGAGCTGGGATCAAGCCTACAACTGATGTATGTGTCCTCGACAGGGATCAAAACCTGTGACCCTTTGATGTGAGGGCAGATACTTTAATCACTGAGTCAAACTGACTATGCCTATAAAGATAAATTTACCAAAAAAATTAAAACAAAAAAGAATAAATGTTTTGCACTTTCCGCAACCAGAGGGTAAATGGCTTAAATCACCCTACTTAGGGAAACAGATAACAGAAATTTAATTAGTGCCATTTGCCAACCACACTCTAGGACAGACAAATTAAGAGAATAAATCTAATTTTTGTACATCAACATAAAGTTGATGAATATCCTATTGACCCATCCAAGAATCTCCCCTAAATGCCCAGCCTTAAAAACCTGTGAAAACAAAGGTTCCATGGTGTACTCTTAGCATATATTCTCCAGGGCCCTCTTCCTTCAGCAAGCATATCCATGTCATAGGCCCTTGTCTCCTAACTTCAAGGGACCCTAGGAAACTTGCAACCAAGGAAGTAATGTTCAGTGGCAACTTGGCCCAATATAATCCCCTGAACCTGTCTCCAAGGCCCCCTTTTCTAACTTCTCAGTCTAGGCACTCCTGTTACTTCTTCATCACTCTTCCTTGTTTCACTGCTGTAAGTGTGTTTTTGCTGCAGTCAGTAATTTGTTGCTTGATCTTATACACTTACTAGTAGCCTCTTGATTAAAATATTTCTGTCAAGAAGACAAGAATGAGGTCTCACCATCTTGCCAGTAACAGTTATATAAATAAATAATTATAGACATATGCATACACATTTTTTAGTCTACACACATATATTTCTGTGTTCTATTAGTTAACAGGGCTAAGAAATGACATTACAGTAGCTGTGAACACTGTTAACATCTACATTTTGATTTCTAATACATTCCCTAATGAAAGAAATCAGTGTTCCTCTCAAAATCAGCTTTTTCTAGAACTAGGACAGGAAATATATGTGATGAGGATGGACCATCTTATAGTGTCTGAAAAAAAGGAAGTGCTCAAAAAAGAAAAAACACACACACGTATTGATGAAACCATGTTAAAAAAGCACAGGAACCAAGTGACACACATGAGGTCAAAGCTCAGAAAATTTGGACAGATACACCAAGAAATAGTGGCTTGTTATCCAAACTATAAAATAACTATTTATGTTATTTATGTATTCACGCTAATGTGTGTGTGTGTGTGTGTGTGTTTATATGTAACTAGAGGCCAGATGCATGAAAATGGTGCACAGGTAGGGTTCAGGGCTGATGGGAGCCAGGATAATAGTGGCCAGAAGGCCCCAGCAGGGTTGGGAGAGGAGCTATGATCACTGAGCCAGTCACAGAAGGAACGGACGTGGGACACTAACGCATCCTATCTTCCCCCACATCCTGCAGTTGCCCACCTCCCCTCCTCCTTCCCTTTCTGCCATGCTGCCACCAGGGCCTACTTACCAGAGGAAGGGACGTGACTGCTGGAGGTTTGCTAGTGGGGCTAGGGACCGTGGGAGGTTGGCCGCATTCCCCCTTCCTCTTTCCCTCAGGGCTGTGCTGCTACAGTGGTGGGCAGACAGTGGGCCAATTGGAGCCTGCTGGCTATGGAAAGAGACAGAGGGAGGGACTATGGGAGGTTGGCCACCAGCCCTGAGTAGGGAGCCAGCCCTTGGCCCCCCTGGGAAAGGGGCTACTTCTGCCTCCACACCCCTAGTTCCCTATTCCAGCCCAGGGCCCAGCACCAATCAGGCTATCAGGGCCTACAGGCTTGGGGAGAAAGACTATAGGAGCTTGACTGGCCTGGGGAAGGTTGGCTGTGGGAGCGCACTGACCACCAGAGGACAATTGCATTGAGCATCTGACTCTTGGTAGTCAGTGCGTGTCTTAGTGACTGGTTGTTCTGGTCATTCTGGACAGAATGGTTGCTTAGGCTTTTCTATATACAGGTATATAACTTTTAAAGTACATTTAAGTTTTGTAGCTTTTAAAATTTTAGAAAAAATAAAATGATAATATTTTAAAAATATGTTTTTATTGACTTTTAGAGTAAAAGGAAAGGAGAAAGAGAAAGAGAAAGAGAAAGAGAAAGAGAAAGAGACAGAGACAGGAAGAGATAGAAACATCAATCTGCTATCTCTTGCATGCCACCTACTGGGAATCTAGCTGGCAACCTGGTCATGTGCCTTAACCAGGAATAAAACCTGTGACCTCTACTAGGTGCATGGGTCATAGCTCAACCATTGAGCCACATCAGTCAAGCAGAATATAAAGATATTTAAAATGAGAATAAATTGTGAAAAAAAAATTCAGTTTATCTCACAAATGCAAAGTTGGTGTAACATTTTAAATTCAATCAAAATAACAATATTAATAACAAACAAAAACATTAAGCCATATGGTCATGTTATTATATGTAGATTAGATCTCCTCCCTGGACATTTGTGCTAATATAGTATTTTATTGAGCAATTTTGGGATGGAACACTTTACATATCCTTTGCATCTCTAAACAATAAGGTATGCAAACTTGGAAGTTCTCTTGAGATTGCTGACAAAAGTCAGGTTACAGGAGTCAGCAAATTTTGTATGTGTTTTTTAGCATTGATTGTGTATTCTGGGTGTTTTGCTTTCCAATATAAACTTTAGATTCATTTTGTCAATACCTACAAAAGATTTTTCCTTAATGTTGATTTGAACTGTTAAAATATCAATTTGGGAATAACTGACATCTTAATAAATCAGGTCTTTCTATCCATGCACACAATATTACTCTCTATTTGTTTACATATTTTAATTTTTTAGTGTTTTATAAATTATACGTAAATATCCTAACTCTGTGTGTGTGTGTGTGTGTGTGTATGTATGTATGTATATATATATATATATATATATATATATATATAAAATTTTTGTTTTCTTTTTTACTTTTTTAGGGGGAGTCACTAAAATAAATAATATTGTGTTTGAATTTTAAATTCTAACTGCTCATTGCAAGTATATAGGAAAGAAAATGAGTTTTCTATTTTAATCATATATTACAACCTTACTATATTCACATTAATTTCAGGATTTTGTTTTATGATTTGGAATTTTATACACATATAATCATATAATCTGTAAATAATGTCAGCTTATTTTCTCTCTTTCAAAACTGTATACCTTTTTTTTAATGGTTTGTATTAGCTAAGATTTTCAGGACTATGTTGAATAGGAGCAGTGACAGGGGCCATTCTTGCCTTGATCCTGATTTTAGTAGGAAAGTAGCTGTTTTTTCTCACTGTTAAGTATGTAAGCTTAAGTATGTAAATGATTTTGTAGATGTTCTTTGATAAGGTGAGGCAATTCACTTCTATTCCTAGATTCCTGAAAAAAAAATTTAATCATTAATAGTGTTGAATATTTGTCAAATGTTTTTTATCATCAATTATTAAAGTAATTTTATTTTATTTACACTGTTAATGCAATATGTTGCATTAATTATTTTTTAAATGTTGACCAGCCTTGCATACTTAGCATAAACCCCAAATGGCTGTGATATATAATGCTTTTAATGCATTGCTTTATTCTATTTGCTAAAATTTTCTTGACTAATTTTATATCAGCATTCACTAGAGTTTTTAGTACATAGTTTGTTCTTTCAATAAGGGCTTTATCTTATTTTGGTATTGGGGTTTCCTAGCCTCAGAGTTTTAAAACATCTTTAAATGTTTGATATAAGTCACCAGTGAAAAGATCAAGACAGGTGTTTTATTTGTTGAGAAATTATTAATTATTGATTTAATTTCTTTTTTGATATGTTTTATTGATTTTTTACAGAGAGGAAGGAAGATAGATAGAGAGCTAGAACCATTGATGCAAGAGAGACTTCAATAAGCTGCTTCCTGCACACCCCCCACAGGGGATGTGCCTGCAACCAAGGTACATGTCCTTGACCAGAATCAAACCTGGGACCCTTCAGTCTGCAGGTCGATGCTCTTTCCACTGAGCCAAACCAGTTTCAGCAATTTAATTTCTTAATATATAATGGCATCTACATATATAAAAGGCAAAGTAACTGACCATCTCTCCATCCGACTATCTGCCTGAATATCTGGCCAGTACGTATTAAGTGCACTGGCAATTTAAAAATAAACATTCACTCGTGCATGTGTGATACATATAAAGCTCTCACTGGCATCAATTGCACATGTGTACTATGATCTGTCATTGTCAATCATGAATTAGATTGTTTTTGCTGATACTCTGAAGCTGCAAGAAAGCATCATTATCAACAGAATATGTCTTGAATAACTATAAGCACTACTATCCCAGTCTGACATGCCTCCCATTTAAATTAATTTAAAGACAGTTTCCCACAATGCCAGCAATTTGCAATAACTATTGATAATTCACAAGGTCACACTCTAGAGAGAGTAAGAATATTCCTACGTGAATCCTTTTTTGGACATGGTCAGTTATATGTTGCTTTCTTTTGAGTTTGAAGAGCATGTGACAGTTAAAGTTGTAAATACTTCATCTCAAGAGAAATTAGTCAAGCACTCTGAAAGTGTTTTTACTCTTAATGTGGTATACAAGGAAATATTAGAATAAGTTTAATCAACTTATCAGTCATTGTTTTTATCAATGTTTTTATATCATGTTTTTGTTTTTATATTGAGTTTTTGTTGTTTTTATATTGCCTTTATTGTTATTATATCATATTGTTATTGTTTATTTATTAAACAATTTATGTTATTTTTATATACATTTTACTAATTTTATTTTATCTCTGACACTTCTACTTTAGATAAAGGATGAAAAGTGATATTAAAATACTTCTTCTAACTTATTTCCCTTCAATGTGTATTAATTCATGCACTGAGGCTCTAGTATTAGAATATTTATTTATTTTTTGTGTGACTCTTGGTTTTGATTTCTTTAATCAGGAATGGGTTCCTTTCATCTAAGTTATTAAAGATGTGGGCATATTTGTAATTGTAAATATTATCCCTTTATTATTCTTTAGGTGATCATAGGTTCAATATTGATAATACCTCTTTCATTTCTTGGTTAGTGTGTGTCTTTTCTTCTAGTTAGCTTGTGTAGATATTTAGCCATGTTACTGATTTTTTAAATGAACAAGACTTTTTGTGTCATTTACTTCCTATTTTAAATTTCAACTCTTTATTCCCTGTTTATCTTACTTGCTTTATGCTTATACAGCAGTTCTTTCTATAATTACCTAATGTAAAGCTTAGATTATTGATTTTACATCTTTCTTTTTTTCTAATATATGATTCAGTACTATACATTTTCCACTAAGCATGCTTTCACTGCATCCACAAATTGTGAAAACTTTTGTTTTTATTTTATTTTTTTTTTAATTCACATTCTTAAAACTTCTACTTTGGTTGACCTAACCAAAGAACTTGTATTCATTCATACATGCATAATCCATGGACACAAACAATAGTGTTTTAGAGGCCTGAGGTGGGACTCAGGGATGGGCTATAAGGGGTCAATAGAAGAAAAAAAGGGGACATATGTAATACTTTCAATAATAAAGATTTAAAAATCCTCACAATATTCCACTTTGATTTATGTGTAGTTAACCATGTATGCTTAATCTCCAATTATTATCAGTTTTTCTAGCTCTTTTTATTATTGATATCCTGATAATTCTATATGGATTAAGAGAATACTTTGTATGATTTCTATTCTCTTAATTAATTAATTTATTTTTTAGCAAGAATGTGGTATATTTCAACGAATATTGCCTGAGAACTTGAAAATTAATTGTATTCTGCCATGAATGGATGAACTATTCTAGAAATGTTCATTAGTTGCAGTTCACTAATGGTTCTGATCAGAATAAATGATATAAATAAAATCCTATACTTAGACAAGTCATAATAAATTGCAGAAAACAAACATATCTTTATGTTTTTCATGTTAGTTGTATCTGTCAAGTAATTACATATGTTTTTGAATATTCAAATATAAAAGTGGATTTGACAAATTTTCCTTCCATCTTGAACAGTTTTATCCTCTCATATTTTGATGTTCTATTATAAGGTACATACATGTGGAAGATTGTTATATCTTCTTGTAGAACATACTCTTTTACCTTTAAGTAATGCTTTCATTTATCACAACAATGTTATTATAGTTGAATTCTGCTATTTCAGAGTTAAATACATGGACTCCAGCTTTGTATGACTTGTGTTAACATGGTATATTTTGTTCTTCTTTATTTTTAATTTTAAGCGATGTCATTGTAATTAAAGTGGATTTCTTTGAGGGCAGTATATTTGCCTCCTCTTGTTTTGTTTTGGTTAAAAATTCATGCTGATCCACTCATCAGATGAGCAGATCAGCATGAATTTTTTTTAAATTCACATTCTTAAAACTTTCATTCACTCATCAGATGAGTGGATCAGAAAACTGCAGTACATCTACACAATGTAATTCTATGCTGCCATTAAAAAGAAGGAATTCTTACCATTTGCAGCAACCTGGATGGAACTGGAGAGCCTTATGCTTAGTGAATTAAGCCAGTCAATGAAGGAGAAGCATCACATGATCTCACTCATTTGTGTATAATAAAGAACATTGTAAACTGATGAACAAAAGGATAGATACAGAGGCAGTAAAGGATCAAACAGACTGTCAAATTATAGCAGGAAGATTAAGGAGAGGTGGGGTAGATAAGAGATCAATCAAAGGACTTGTATCCGTGCATATATGCATAACCAATGAACATAGACACTGGGGGGTTGGGATATGCCTGGAAGGGGGGAGAGCAACTGGAAGATATGTATACATGTAACACAATAAAAAGAGAGAGAGAGAGAGAGAGAGAGAGAGAGAGAGAGAGAGAGAGAGAGAGAGATATAAAAAAATAAAAGAAAAAAAAAATTCATACTGTCAATATTTTTCTTTTTATTTGTTATATTTTGATCTTTCAGATTTAATAAACTGTTAATAAAGTTTGATTTAAATATGCTATGTGTTTATTTTCTTTGTACTTGTTCTTTGTTTCAATTCAAATATATGTATTACAGATGTTCCTATCTCCTCATCACCCCATTGACTTCTTCCACCTCACTTCCTCCACCACCAGCCTCAGTTCTTCACCAAACTATTGTCATTTTTAACTTTCCTTTTTTTTTTTAATTTCTTCTCTGGTTTAAATTAATAAGCCACTTAAATAATTTTATCTCCTTTTAAATCTTTTTATATACATTATACTTCTTATTTTAAGTTTTGTTCTTTTACCTATAATTTGCAATATACATGTGCAAATAGTATAACTCTACTTTCAGAGAACACTATGTCTTTATAATTAGTGCACTTACCTCTACTAGATTATTCTGATTTCCACTATCCATCATTTATAATTTGTCATTTATTTTACTTAACAATATGCTATGATCATATTGTTGCTCTTATTACTTTAAAAAAATCTATTTGACCAATTAGGAGTAAGAAAAATTAAGATCTTATTTTACCAAATTTATTCCTTCTCTGATGCTCTTCCTTTCTTTATGTAATCTAATTTGATGATATATTTCCTTTTCTCTAAATAACTTAATACTTTTGGCAAGGCAGATGTACTTGTGACAGATGTCCTCAGTTCTTGTATGTCTGAGAAAATCTTTATCGGTCTTCATTTCTTGAAGGGTAAGTTTGCTGGATACAGAATTCTATATTTTTGAGTTTTTCTTCAATACTTTTGTTTCATTCCACTTTGTTCTTACATATGTTGTTTCTGATGAGAATTCAATATAATTCCAATCCTTCTTCCCCAATAAGTAATATGGTTTTACCTTTCTGGATATTTTTAAAGTTATCCCTTTGCCTTTATTTTCTTCAATTTATTATGACATGCCTAAGTATAGGATTATATTTATATTATTTTCCTGCTTTTCATTCTATAAGCATCCTGGATCTGTGTTTTTATAACCATTAATTTTAGAAAATTCGCAATCCCTAATTTTAAATGTTTCTTATCCTTTCTCAATTCTCCTTGTGATTTTTCTAGTAAATATATCTTTGTAAATATCCCACATGACCTTATTCTGTTTTACTTTTCAGTCTTCACTTGATGAAATTTCCATTGATACTATCTTTATTCCCATTAATTTGTTCCCCAAACTTGTTCTGTCAGACCAGCATCGCCACCATTTGTCCACTATCCAGATACCATTGATGACATGTACACATAAGGAACTGTCTGACATTGAAAATGGGTCTCAAAACTATCGGACATTGAAATCGGGAATCAATCATTTTTTTTTTCTTTTGCTCTGGTGGGTTTATTTCTAGCCTACAGGGGAAAGATGTTTTTAAAGACAAGA
>JAAGEH010000012.1:27038200-27067691 GCA_011751065.1 Lasiurus cinereus
AGGAGGAGCCTATATGAGATCAATCAAAGAACTTGTATGCTTGTGTGTGTGGGGATAGCCAGTGGATACAGGGCAATGGGGGACACTGGGGGGGAAGAGGGATGGGTGAGGGCATGTACGGGGGGTGGGGAGGGCAATAAGGGGAAAATAATAAATATATTAATTAATTAATTAATTAATTAAAAAGAAAAAATGTGTTCTGTCTTCTGAGGGCCTATCAAAAGCATTGTTTATTTCTGTTACAATGTATTTTGTTTCTAGCTTTCTCTTTTAGTTCTTTCTATTTATCTGGTGGTAAGGAGTTGAGAATAGAAATGTTCTTTAAATTTTTAATGAAATTTAGTTTTGAGTGGAACTGACTTCCTAGGACATGAACTTTGTTATTTGTAGCCTTCCCCACGCCCTTTACTTGAGACAGGCAGGTTAAAGGACCTGGAATTGGTTACTGTTCTTATTCCAGGAGGGGTTAGGTGGTTTCTCCTTAAGTGGAAGTCTTTGATATGGAGAACACACTTAACATGTTTTATTTTTATTTATTTATTTATTTAAATTTACTTATTTATTTATTTTCCCCCTATTGCCTTCCCCACCCCCCAGGACATGCCCTTATCCACCCCACCCCTTTGCCTTGTATCCACTGGCTTTGCCTACACACACATGCACACAAGTCCTTCAGTTGATCTCCTACAGGCCCCTGCCCCGCAACTTCCACTGCCTTCCCACTGTAGCACAAAAGTCTATTCATTGCTTCTTTGCCTCTGCATCTGCGTCCCCCTCACCCTCTGATTCTTGTCTTTAAAAACATCTTGCCCCTATAGACTAAAAACCCACAAGACCAAAGAAAAATGATTGAATCCCAATTTCAATGTCTGATAGCTTTGAGTCCCAGTTTCAATGTCAAACAGTTCCTTATGTGTACATGTCATCAATGGTATCAGGATAGTGGACAAATGGTGGCAATACCTGTCTGACCTTCTCTGGTTTGGTCCTGGGCATCCTGTAGTGATGATGCTCAGCTGCTAACTGCTCACATGGCAAGTCATCATCAGCGTCTTCCATCTTTGGATTGTTTCTCCTCTTGCCTTTGTGGTTGGCGCAGACCTGTCAGTTCCTCTCTGTTGCAGGAGTCCACTTGATCTTGGAGTTGTTTTCTGAAAGTATATGAAGATATTCTTGACCAAAAGTTAACAAAGAAATATTTTCTATAAAATTGAGTTGGGGTCCTTTTTATTTTTGTCTACCCGCTTTTCCTTTGGTTTATTTTGACCCCATGTGTGTTTTTCATGGGTGTCTTGCTGTTAGTATTACAAATGAAAATTAATTTTCTAAAGTGAAAATTTTCTACATGTAATTTACTTACCAGATATTTTTTACCACATGATATTATCCTACTCCCCCACCCCGCCTTTATTTTTGATTAATGGAGAATTTGGTAAATTTTTTAATGCAATCTTGATAACTTTAAATTTTAATTTTTCCACACAAATATGCCTGTTTTATGTTCATTACATATTAAGCAATTTTACCATGAGATGAGCTATCAATAGAAATTTTAATTAATACTTTAGAAACAGCTTTTTGTCCAGTACACTTAAATTTTCTTGGGTGTTCACTTATTTCAGTTCGCCAATTTAATCTGAAAGCTTGATAACTCTTTTACATCAAATTCAATACTCTACCAACAATCTTAGATTACCCTGTATATATTAGTGGAAAGGTTTATTTGCATTGAGTAGGCACTGAGCATTCCTAGTGCTAGGCTGAATTTACATATAGGGCAGCTGCTGTCGGCATGTTTCTGTCTGTTACCTGGGTTCCCAATCTGTGCTGAGCATGGGAAGCGAGGTATCAATGGGGACAGGAGACCTCCCTCAGAAGGGGTGCAGGTTCAGACCCTTGCAAGGTTGGAGGAAGGGTGAGGGTTTGTGCCCTACCTCTATTGACCCCCAAGTTTTCTTCTGATGGCTCCTCTGTGACTGTGCCTGTCTTAGGTTGTTCCTTCCCTGAGGAATCTTACCCTTCTCTGGCTAACCAGTCATCCTCTGAGGCCAAGCAGGGTGTTGTGAGGTTCAGTTCTGTCTCCATGGTAGTATATGGCCCCGTGGCCTCCACGCCCAGCACCTGCCTTGGGGATCCCCTCAACTGTTGGTGGGGGCCCCAGCACTGATCACTTATTTTGTGGAATTCAGGTTCCTTCTCCAGGGAGGGCCCAGCTCACACCATTTGGTGAGATACAGATCCATTATACCAGCCACCTCAAGGCTTCAACCTCAGCGTGAATAGAGAGCTCAGGCTACAGCTGAGGGCCATTGGGTTGTGAGAAGAGGGTCCCTCTTCGCAAAAGAGGAAAGAGGGCCAGTATAGAATGCTCAAGTGCCTTCCCAGTGTCTCAATTCCTTCTGAAAGGAATTAAATCCTTTCATGTCCCCTTTTTAAATTGCTGCTAAACATTCAAAGAATTAATTTGTATGTTTGTTTGGGATAGTTGTACAATATGCTGTTGTGAAATATCAAAAATTAAATGATATTGTAGGATAATATCATGTAAGGATATTCTTTGCCCTAGGTCATGGCAATTCAATTTCAAACGGACTGACAATTTCTTTTTGTAACTTTGTATAAGCTTTTTTCAGGGAGGAAAAAACACAGTTTACTTACCTTAGCTCAAGAGGTCAAATATATTGACTTTCAATTATGATCCTTATGATGTTTAAAGGAAACTTCTCTTTATTTTCTTCCCAAAATGATTTTCATGTTACAGTTTTATTTAAAAATATTTGTCTCATGAAGCAATTTCTCTTAAGGTTATGGTGACCACTGTATGGATTCCCTCTCATGCCCCACATTCCCTGTTGTCTGTACCCAATGATTATGCTCATACGCATGTACAAAGGTCCCCCTGTTGATCTCTACCCCTTATTCCCACCAACACCCACTTTCCCCGAGGTTTGATGTTTTGATCGACATTTTTCATTCTCTGGATCTCATCTTGATTATCAGTCTATTTCATTCATTATATTTCACACATGAGTGAGATCATGTGATATTTGTCTTTCTCTGCCGGCTTATTTCACTAAGCATAATGCTTTCCATCTCTATCCATGTTTTTGCAAATGGTATGAGGTCCTTCTTTTTTTACCACAGCGTAGTATTCCATTGTGTAGATATACCACAGTTTTTTAATCTAATCATCTGTTGATGGGCACTTAGGCTATTTCCAAATCTTAGCTATGGTGAATTGTGCTGCGATGATCATAGGGGTGCATATATCCTTTCTGACTGAAGTTTCTAGTTTCTTGGGGTATATTCCTAGAAGTCGGATCACTGGGTCAAATGGGAGTTCCATTTTTAGTTTTTTGAACAGACTCCATACTGTTCTCCACAATGGCTGCATCAGTCTGCATTCCCACCAGCAGTGCATGAAGGTTCCTTTTTCTCCGTAGCCTCACCAACATTTGTCGCTTGTTGATTTGTTGATGACAGCCTTTCTGACAGGTGTGAGATGGTACTGCATTGTTGTTTTGATTCACATCTCTCAGATGATTAGTGACTTTGAGCAGGTTTTCATATGTCTCTTGGCCTTCCTTTTGTCTTTTTTTGAGAAGTGTCTATTTAGATCAGTTGTCCATTTTTTGATTGAGTTATTTATCTTCTTTTTGTGAAATTGTATGAGTTCCCTGTAAATGTTGGAGATTAAACCCTTATCATTGATATCATTGGCAAATATATTCTCCCACGCAGTGAGCTTTCTTATTTTTTTTTTGATGGTTTCCTTTGCTGTGCAAAAGCTTTTTATTTTGAAGTAGTCCTCTTTGTTTATTTTTTCTTTAGTTTCCATTGCCCAAGGAGCTGTGTCGGTGAAGAAGTTCTTTTGCATATGTTGGAGATTTTGCTGCCTGTGGATTCCTCTAGTATTTTTATGGTTTCCTATCTTATGTTTAGGTCCTTTATCCATTTTGAGTTTATTTTTGTGTATGGTGTAACTTGATAGTCAATTTTATTTATTTTTTTGCATGTTTCTGTCCAATTTTCCCAACACCATTTGTTGAAGAGACTTTTTTGACTCCATTGTACGTTTGTGCCTCCTTTGTCAAATATTAATTGTGCATAGTGGTTTGAGTAGATTTCTGGGTTCTCTATCATATTCCATTGATCTATGTGTCTGTTCTTGCACCAGTACCAGGCAGTTTTGAGAACAGTGGCTTTGTAAAACAGCTTTAAATCTGGCATTGAGATCCCACCTACTTTGTTCTTCTTTCTAAGAATTGCTGCAGCTATTCAGGGTCTTTTTTTACTCCAGATGAATATGTAGAAAGTTTTTTCTAGGTCTTTGAAGTATGCCTTTGGTATTTTCATGGGGATTACATTGAATTTATAAATTGTTTTGGGTAGAATGGACATTTTGATGATATTGATTCTCCCAATCCATGAATATGGTATGTTTTTCCATCTGTTTATGTCTTCCTCTATCTCTTTTTTAGAGTTGTGGAGTTTTCTGGGTATAGGTCTCTTACCTCCTTAGTTAAGTTTATTTGTAGGTATCTTAATTTTTTGGTGCGATGGTAAATGGGATTGCTGTTTTAGTCTCTCTTTCTGTAAGTTCATTATTGGTATATAGAAATGCCAAAGATTTTTTGGTGTTAATTTTGTATCCTGCTACATTGCTGAATTCATTTATTAAGTCTAATAATTTTTTGATGGAGTCTTTAGGGTTTTCTATGTACAGTATCATGTTATCTGCAAATAAGGACAGTTTTACTTCTTCTTTTCAAATTTGGATGCCCTTTTTTTTTTCTTCACTGATAACAATGGCTAATACTTCCAGCACTATTTTAAATAGGAATCGTGAGAGTGGGCATCTCTGTCTTGTTCCTGTTTTTAGGGGAATTGGTTTTAGTTTCTGCCAATTGAATATGATGTTGACTGTGGGTTTGTCATATATAGCTTTTATTATGTTGAGGTATGATCCTTCTATTCCCACCTTGCTGAAAGTTTTTATTTAGAAAAGGTGTTGGATTTTGTTAAATGCTTTTTCTGCATCAATTGATATGACTATGTGATTTCTATCTCTCAATTTGTTTATGTGATATATCACGTTTATTGATTTGCGGATATTGTACCATCCTTGCATTCCTGGGATAAATCCTACTTGGTCATGGTGTATGATCTTTCTGATGTACAGCTGGATTCAATTTGCTAGAATTTTGTTGAGGATTTTGGCATCTATGTTCATGAGGGATATTGGTCTGTAATTCTCTTTCTTTGTGTTATCTTTATCGGGTTTTGATATTAGGGTGATGCTGGCTTTATAGAAGGAGTTTGGAAGTGTTCCTTCCTCTTAATTTTCTGGAATAGTCTGAGAAGAATGGGTTTTAGTTCTTCTATGAATGTTTGGTAAAATTCCCCTCTGAAGCCGTCTGGCCCTGGGCTTTTGTTTGCTGGAAGCTTTTTGATAACTGCTTCAATTTCTTCCATAGTTATTAGTGTGTTGAGATTTTTAGTATCTTCCTGTGTGAGTTTTGGAAGGTTGTGTTTTTCTAGGAATCTGTCCATTTCCTTTAGGTTGTGAAATTTGATAGAATAGAGTTGTTCATAATATTTTTTAACAATCCTTTGTATTTCTATGGGGTCTGTAGTTACTTTCCCTCTCTCATTTCTGATTTTGTTTATTTGGGTCCTCTCTCTTTGCTTTTTGATGAGCCTGCTAGAGGTTCATCAATCTTATTTATTTTTTCGAAGAACCAGCTCTTCATTTTGCTGATTTTTTTTGGTCTCTATGTCATTCATTTCTGCTCTGATCTGTATTATTTCCTTCCTTCTGCTTACAGTGGGCTTTTCTTTTGACTCTCTTTCTAATTCTTTGAATTGTTGAGTTAGGTGATTCATTACCATTTTTTTCCTGTTTTTGAACATATTTTAAATGGTGATTTTTTTCCCTGTAGCATTTTTCAAGGACCTGGCCTGCAAGGGAGTGCAGTTACAGGTGATTAAACCTGTAGGGGAGGGTTAGGGATGGATGACCAGTCCTACAAGGGAGGGAAATTAGGGGTGACTATGCCCACAGGGTAGGGCAGTTAGGCGCAAACAGGCTGGCAGGGGAGCAGTTAGGCATCCATTAGGCTGGCAGGGGAGTGGTTAGGGGGTGATCAGGCTAGCAGGCAGAAGCAGTTAGGGACAATCAGGAAGGTAGGCAAGTGACTAGTTGGGAGCCAGCAGTCCTGGATTGTGAGAGGGATGTTGAACTGCTTGTTAGGCTCAATCCAGATAGGGCAGTCAGACATCCCTCAAGGGGTCCCAGATTGGAGAGGGAACAGGCTGGGTTAAAGGACACCATCCCCATGCCCCCCCATACACTAATTTATATATATATATAAAACTTTATGTTTAGGTACAGAAATATAACTTCAATATTTTAATTCATTTATGCAATACACTCAGCAATACAATCACATGTATTCCAAAATTGTCCATGTTTGTACATATAGATAAATATCTTGTATATAACTAATTAATTGCAGTGAGATGATGGAAGTCACTGTTTTTCCTTCCATTTTCATACTGCTTTACACTTTTAGTAAACTTTTATTATTGAATGAAATATATTAACATACGTTAAATTATTCTATCTAATAAAGAGGGAATATACTAATTGTCCATCATGCCCTCACAGATATGGCAGAACCCACAGCCAATAAGGAGGGAACATGCTAATTGACAGTCACAGCCTCAAAGATGGTGGCATCCACAGTCACAAGATGGCACTTCCCAGTCCCCTCAGTCCCATTGGGGTGGCAAGCATGTAGCACAGTTGGGCCTGCCCCCAGGTGGGTTGGGCCGCTCCACGCATCTGCCTCTAGAGTCCCATGGTCTCCTTAGTCCCCAGGCACCCAGGGCTGGCCCCAGGTGCAGACAAGCCTCCGATGGCAGCTTTCCAGCTGCCCAGGACTGCCTCAGGCTCAGGTAACCAGGGCCAGCTGAGGCTTGCTCCACCGGCAGTGGCAACAGCAGAGGTGTGATGCATCATTGCCTTTCCTGATCGCTTGGTTGCCTCCTGCCCCTTGCTCCTGAGGGCTCCTGGACTGTGAGGAGAAGCAGGTCAGGCTGAGGGACCTCCCCTCCAATGATGAATTTTCATGTACCAGGCCTCTAGTATTAATATAAGCAATAGGAATATTTTGTTAATGTAGATTTACTTGCACATTCTTCACATTCTTTTTTTTATTTTTGTAACACTGAAATCTAAATAAAATTCAGGAAAAAAACATTCTGTAGTCTATATAAAAATCTTTATAGTTGTATATTTAGTGATCTTTGGGTTAATTTTAAAACTTAGGAACAATTTATAGGTAACTAAATATTGAACTCATTTATATGTATTATTGCATATACATAGAAAATAATTATTCTTGAAACACATTCAATGTTATGTAATATGATCAGTATTTAATATAAAAATTTTAAAAGCCATATAAAAACAGTAAAATGCATGTTTACTTTTAATACCTTAGTACTGAAAAAAAGGTCAATGGGGAAATATAGAAAATTTTGAGAAATATATAAATTTTTTTTAGTCTCACAAATAATACAAATAAGACTCCTATATACTTACACATATCTCTTGATTCAATATATGTGTGGATTTCTTCTGGGTATATTATATTTAGTAGTGAAATACCAGTGTCATAGAGCATGCCTGTATTCAACTTCAGTACATGGTGCCAATTTTCCAATGTGGTTGCACCAATTTATATGTCTATCACTGGAGTGTGAAAGTTCTTATTGCTTCATAATCTTGTCAATAATTGATAGTACTAACACTGTTAATCTCAAAGTTGTAAGTTTAATGGTGGTCTTTTTATCTTTCATTCATATTTTATGTTCTAGGATTATAAAAGTGAATAAAATAAACATTATTAATATAAGTATAGTCCAGCCAGTGTGGTTCAGTGGTTGAATGTCAACCTATGAACCAGGAGATCACAATATAATTTTTATTGACCTTCTATAAGAATTATATTTCTTAGGTTACATGTATAAAACTCATCTCATATATCAGTTAAGTAAAAGGATTAGGATTAATTTAAAATATATTGTGAAGATAAATAGCTCTATAGGTTTCAAGTGACCTGGGATAAACCACACTATTTTGTAAAGGACTTCTAGATGTGGCAGAGGGACAGATTTGCTGAGTTCAGAGGCCTTTTATATCTCAAATGTGACAGCATATATGATGATAACAGTCCTTTATTAATAACAGAATTCTTTTTTCTTAATTGGAAATTTTCTGGCCTGCTGTTGAGTGTTTGTTTAGAAAAGTTGGCAAAAAATGTAATGTCACTTCTCTTTATAAGTACTCTTGTAAATAATTGTATAAAATTCTGTGATTCACATTTGTTAAATAACAAATAAAGATTATCAGCCCTTGTGAACAGAGCTCAAGTAGGGATTATTTTTAATCCCTAGTAGGAAATATCATAGAGGATTTTCTATTCTCAAAATATCTATCATGGATTCATAATCTTCTCTGCCTTTCCCCATAAGAATTTCTTGAACAGTTCCGTGTATGTAACATACCATATATGGAATATGTCTTTGCGCTTTCCAGTTGTTCCCTGGGAATTACATGTCCTTATTAAATTCGTACATTGTTTCTGTTATTATGCAAGAAATCATGCCTGATTAAGTTCAGACAGTTCGCAAGGCAGGGGGTTTGTGTAATTACTATCAGGCTCTGCAGATTTTTACTTGTCATCTCTTTTGAAACTAGATTAAGAATTTTTTTTTTAAGTGTATGCTGCTCACCTGTGTGTTCATTACATTAATTTAAGTTGTCTTTCCTGCTATTTGTTAAAAACCTTCCACCAGTAGAATTTGGTGAGGTCACTTTTTTTCCTATCCTACCTGTCTGAAGGCATTAATATCACCTTGTTATACGGCGTTAGGTATAGAGTAAACTCTCCAATTTCCTCAAATATTTGATAACAGTGCCAGAATCAATCCATTTGTTCCTAGAGATTGCTATATACTCTTCTAACCTATCAGGATGGGTTGTAAAGCATTTAAAGCATAAATATCTATGAAAGACATTCTCAATACAAAATAGTATATTCCCTTTGATACATGGTGCAGTAACCCAAGTGACACCAGCTGAATCACTTTTTCCTTTCTAAGCCAGATGAAATAGGGATGTCATTTTCTGATTTAGGATCCAATTCTCCATATACTATGGACATGGCAACAAATAACACATTTGTTTACCTGCATTATCATTAATCTATATATTTGTAATTTCTGTACTTGAAAATTTGAGAATAAATATGGGACATGATAACTGAGCAAAAATATTATTTATTATAGTATTTTATTGTATAGTTTTATAATTTTAATAAACAATATTTAGAAATGCAAAGATTAATCCTATCACCTGACTATCATTTATGAATTGCTACATAACATTAAGATAAAGTTCTCTGTGTTAAAGCATAGGCATATTTAAATCCACAATATATTTGTAGCTATTGTCAATTCTTTATATTATCCTCTTTAAGTCACTGCTAATTAAGTCCTTTGAGCGTTGCATATCAAGACAATTTCATCTTGCCAACCATCTGTGCACAACACATCTAAAAAGTTATCCTAAAAATTAATGTAAATGATCAACATTATAGTCAGGAGGGTTTTATTTGTGCACTATATAAATGATTGAAAAATAGTACCCCCTAAAGAGATGATTGATTAAAATCTGTCCTTATAATAGAATTCTATATAATAAAGAGGTAATATGCAAATTGACCATCACTCCAACACACAAGATGGCTACCGCCATGTGGTCAAAGATGGCTTCCCCCATATGGACACAATATGGCTGCCACAAGATGGCCAGCAGAGAAGGGCAGTTGGGGGCAAGCAGGCCTGCAGGGGAGGGCAGTTTGGAGCTGGCAGAGAAGCAGTTAGGCATCAATCAGTCAGGCAGGGGAGTGTTTAGAGGGTGATCAGGTTGGCAGAAAGAAGTAGTTAGAGGCAATCAGGCAGGCAGCTAGGTGAGCAGTTGGGAGCCAGCGGTTCTGGTGGGTCAGGCTTAAACAGGTAGTCTGACATCCCTCGAGGGGTCAAGATTGGAGAGGGCGCAGGCTGGGCTGAGAGACACATACCCCCATGCATGAATTTTGTTCACTGGGCCTCTAGTACTACAATAAAATTTAAAATGTGTCATATAGTATTTTGTTGTTAAAAATATTTTAATTGAGAATTAGCACACATAAAGAGAAAGTCCACAAAATATGTGAACTTGAAAATGTTCACAAACGGAATGTTAGTGTAACCACCATCAAGTAAAGAACTAGAACCTCCTCTTTCGCCAACAAAACCACACCTTGGTCCCTAGCACAGTATGATCCTGATTGTCCATGAGTGTTACGTGATGAGTGCTATCACACTACAGACACTCACATAAATCTCACCTCTTAATCAGCTGAATGTCTAGGACATTCACCCCCATCTGCCATGTACTTGTGGATTGTTGATTTTCTTGATTGTAAAGTATTCAATCAGCACATGAACTTCATTTGTCCATCCTACTCTTGATGGATTTAGGTTGTTCGCTATTTTGGTCTCTTATGTTCAGGCTGCTGTGACCTTCAGCACATGCCTCCTGGGGGTCTGTTTACACTGTGTTGTGCACACACACAGGGATGGGCTGCTGGGTCCAGGGTTTACAGCTCTGTAGATGCAGCCTGTCCACTGCCCTCTGCATCAGCAATGGCATTTCCAGTCTTGCTTATTTTAACAGTTGTTTTAATAGGACTGAAAACGTTCAGGTATTTTGTTTGATAAAATGCAAGGGGATGCCACTTTCATTATATATTTATCATATGTAAATAAACACACACTGATTATTTCATGTGAGACTCATTAGTTTTAAAATACATGTTGATGGGAGACTATTTTGTCTTAACATGAAAGAAACATTTTTACAACTCTCAGAAAATAAAACACATAAATATTAGAGTACTCAAAAACCTCATGAGATTTGTAATTGAGTGAAATTAACAGGAGCCCAAACCAGGCAGTGCAATAAAACATTAATTCAGAAAACTAGTTTTAAAGATACAATAAATCCCAAGTCAAAACGGGAATCTTCAAGAATGGTAGAGTTAGTAAGAGCCAGAAGATACCTGCACCCCTAAATCTGAAAGAAGCAAGAGAGTTGTATTTATTGTACCAGGACCCCCAAATTGGAGCTGCTCAGTGTCAGTCAAGTCTGTAAAAAAGGTAAGTCATTGTCAGAAAATCTGCCAGCAGCAGAAACAGAGACAGAAATACCCCAGGTTTCTCCTTTCCCCTGAACTCCAATCTCCTGCCAATACTTCCCATCATCCAAACCTAGAGAAACCATTTAGCAAGAAATTTGACTCCAAAGGTGTTTGGCTGGCAAAGGTGTGGTATGGGGGAAGCTATTTAAGAAGATAAGGCAAATGACTTGTCTGTCAGGTTCCACCCATCATGTTAATCAGCTTATATTTTTACCCTTCTACCCTTGTTTTATAAAGCAAATGTCTGTGCTTTTCTTCAAAGTAATTATATTTTTCACAAAATAATATCATCTCACCTTGTCCCCTTTTGGGGAAGTGTGTGTGTGTGTGTGTGTGTGTATAACCTTAACATGCAAATACACTGAACAGTGGAACCACTGAACAACTGAACAACAAGTCGCTATGGTGTGCGCTGACCACCAGGGGGCAGGTGTGGAACATGGTGGTCATCAGCAGCAGGCAGCAGAGCACAGAACATGGGCTGCAGTGGATGGTGGAGCAGGTGATGAGGGCTCCAGACAAAGTTGTCATACTGGGTGCTGTCATTGGGGCGAGCCTCTGGTGGTTACTGAGAATTCTTTTCTCCTGCATGCCATGGTCCCGCCAGACACTGGCACCTGCTCCAGGCACCTGGCACTGGTCCAGATTGTTCGGCAAAGTCAGAATATGCAAGGGGAGACTGCTGGCCCCAATCACTATGTGTTGTCAGCAGGTGAGAGCAGGAACAGTGCCATCAGTGTGTGGGAGCAGCAGCAGAAGGATGGGGGACCAGGGACCAAGGCAGGAAGGTCTGGGCGGGGGTGTGGAGGATCGGCTGAGACCCACCTCTGTGCCCACAACAGCCTTATGGCCCACAATTCCTTTTAAGGTGCATGAAATTGTGCACTTGGTCCCTAGTAAATTATAAAGAAAATCTCCTCCTGGCCCAGAAAAATATCCTCACAAAATTAGAAGAGAAAGAAAGATGTATTACTGATTATACATTGAGTTGGAATGTGATGTGCATCACAGGTAATCTGCTAAGAGATTGAAAAGACAGGGAGAAATCTCACCATTGTCTACATACAGCCACTCAGATACAACCAGTGAGATGTTCTCAAAACAAAACAAAACAAAACAAAACTAAACAACAACAACAACAACAACAACAACAAATCACACAGGACTTGACAGCAACATTTGTCACACATGGTTCATCTAAAATCACTTGAGAATTTTAATGGCCATGTCTTTTAGCTAGTTGACTTTATCCAAAGGAAAACAAACTTCTTGTATCTTTATAATAGGAAATAATTTTGCAACTTGGAGCAAGGTAACAGTTACTTTAGGCTCCTACCCACCCACTGAAACTGGGAAACAGGTCCCTCTCTCCCTTGATGTTTATATTTCAAGAAGATGATTCCAAGGTCCTTGAAAAAGATGCCCTGTGTCTTAAAACTGGCAAGAGGCTTACTAAGGTTTGAACAATTTCTACATTCAATTTTAAAGAAACAGAATTAAATTATAATTAAATTTTTCTAAATTAAGTATTCTTTTGAAAACAGAGAGGAGAAGCAGTTCCCTTGTTTTCAAGAATAAGAATTAATCCTTTTATTTGCAATTCATATTTGCACTTATTTCCACAAATAAGATTGGCACATGGTCTCATCAGTCACTATAGCCCTCTCAAAGTCCAGGATCTTCATCCCTCCTTCCAGGTCTAAATGGAATTTCCCAAGGTCTGATTAATCATGAACTAACCATCATAATCATTAACACTCTTTGCTTAAATACTAGAAGAAGGAAAAATAAGAAAATAATTGCAAGATATGTGTAGACATATGCATAGCAAGCTGTTCAATGATGTCACTGTCCTCCTGTAAGCAGATGTTCAAGAATCTATATTTTTTATTCACCAATATTATTACTCAGGTTTTTATTGTATATAATTCTAAGTGCTCTTTGTGTTTTATTTAATTGTTGTTGTTTGGAAAATTGTGTCCTCAGAAAATTTCATTTTATATTTATAACTTTAAAAAACTATTTTTACTTATTTTTTAGAGAGAGGGAAAAACATCAATGTGAGAAGGAAACATTGGTTGGTGGCCTCTTGCATTCCCTTTACCTGAGATCAAGCCTGCAACCTAGGCATATGCCCTGACCGTGTTTTGAACCTTCAATCTTTCAGTGCACTAATGATGATGCTCAGCCAAGTTAGCCACACTAGCCAGGGATATTTACAACTTTTGTTGAAGAAAACAAGAAGGGTCATTCTTTGAGTTATTCATGTCCTTCTCTGAATTATTCCTAAAAGGAACCTCATTGAAAACAACCAAACTGTTTATGCACACTTAGGTTATATGGTGCAGTGAACTATTATTTTTAATAATATATGCTATTTTAATAGTATTGATAATAATAATAAAGTTGTTTTATCTTTGTAAAAGTTAATGCATTTAAGAATGCAATATCATGTAAATGGTCTCTAGTGATTTCAAAGTGATAGTTTGATCAAGCATTATTTTAGAATAGGAAACATTTGTTCCCAACCCAAATATACGATTCAGAAACAATATGCAGTATCCTTACTTCAACCTGAGATCAGGTTACAAAATCTTCATTGTGCAACTTTCTGTGTCCTTTTCAAAAAAAGCAAGCCTAAAATCTCACTGTCATGACTCATATTTGAAACCAGCTGCTATTCAGATTTCATCCAAATCTCCCTAAATAGTCTGAATGCCATATTTTCTTGTTCTCACACTCTCATTTACCCATTGCTGACAGAAATCTGATTTCTGCCCCTTATGCTTAGATCTCCAAAACTTTACTTTTTGCTAAATTCTTTTGCCATTATCTGGTACTTTCGACAACTCTCTTTCTCTAGCATTTTTTCCTTTGGCTTTTATAACACTACTAGAGGCCCAGTGCATGAAATTTGTGCAAGGGGAATGTCCTTCAGCCCATCCTGCTCCCTCTCCAATCTGGGACCCCTCAAGGGATGTCCGACTGCCCCTATAGGCCTAAACCAGGTAGGATGGGGCCTAAATGGGCAGTCGAACATCCCACTCAGAATCCAGGACTGATGGCTTCCAAATTCTCACCTGTCTGCCTTCCTGATTGCCCCTAACCACTTCTTCCTGACAGCTTGATCACCCCCAACCACTTCCATGCCAGCCTTATTGATGCCTAACTGCTTCCCTGACAGCCTGTTTTCCCTAACTGCCTGTGGGCCTGGTCACCCCCAATTTCTCTCCTCTGCCTGCCTGGTAACCCCCAACTGCCCACCCTTGCAGGCCTGGTCCCTGCCAACTGCCTTCCACTGCTGCCATCTTGTGGTGGCCATCTTGTGTCACATGGGGGCAGGATCTTTTGACCACATGGGGACAGTCAACTTGTGTATTAGAGTGAAGGTCAATCTGCATATTACTCTTTTATTAAATAGGATAGAGGTCTGCTGCACGGGTAGGGTACAGCTGGTTTGCCCTGAAGGGTGTCCTGGATCAGGGTGGGTATTCCCTTGGCAAGTGGGTGAGGGGCCTCCGGTGGTTTTGCAGGACAGCCACACCTCCTGGAGACGGAAGTGGAGGCCCTGGTATCTGGGATTTATTTATCTTCTACAATTGAAACTTTGTAGCCTAGAGTGAGCCAAGCTTTCAGCTCACACAGCCATTGAAACTTAGTTGCCTTAAGTGGAGGCCTGGGCTGGCCAGGGTTTGTGGAAAGATTGGCTTCCTCCATCACTATGGGCAACCTAAGCTTTCTTCCTATTTCCTCTGTGGCCATAGACATCTTGATTGGGTTAATTTGTATACTTCCTCTGATTGGCTGGTGGGCATGGCTGGTGGGCGTGGCTTATGGATATAGCAGAGGTACGGTCAATTTGAATATTACTTTTTTATTAAATAGGCCATTAGGTTTACTTATCAAGAAGCTAAAGATAATGAAATATGTTCACCAACATGTTGTTTATTTGGGAAGAAGAAAAAAGCTTTAACTTTGCTTCCACCAACACTTTCCAATGGGAAATGATAAATGCCTGTTGATGTTGCATATTGACTGACCTCATTCTATAGTCAAGGAGCCTGACTAATTCTGGCTCTGCCACTTATGAGCATGTGTTTAAGAAAATGCCTGTGTTTCATTCTCTTATTTGTAACATGGGTACATAATAACTATAAAATAAAGATAATTTATTTAATTTTAGAATATTTTCTAGATATAGTTTACTTAATCTTAGAATATTTTCTAGCACAAAGTTGCTTCTGACTCATTAGGTTATTGGGGGATTCAATGATATAGCAAATCAAAAAAACTAAAACGACTTGGCACTAACAGGCATGTGGACGGACATGGCTTTAAGGATAAAAATGTTTTGAAAAACATATATATTTGCTGTTTTAAATGGTGTTGGTGAATTAATATTTTTCCTTTCAGTCCTAAACAGAAGTCTGTGCTATAAATTACAATTATGAAAGCTACATTGCTCAGTGTAACAAAGTCTGATGTTTGGCAACTAAATAGCAAGGAAGAAAACAGTTGGTACCTGAATAAACTGATTGCCAAACACCTCACTAAAATTAAGTAACATATATGCTAATTTTCTCTTTTTCTCTTAAATTAAGAAGTTAATCCTTAAGTCCTTTTCCTAAAGAAGCAGTCCCCATGATTCCATGTTTCTCACCAGATCTCTACTGACTGCTTTTCAGTTAAAGTGAATTGGGCACCATGATTCCTCCATTCTAACATCAATGAAGATGTTAAAATAATAGTGGTTTAAGACTATACAAAACAAAATGTAGGATGATATAATAAGACTAAAATAAGCGGGAAAGTCCCAGAAGACAGAGGAGACCAACATTCCATTATGAAAATCACACACACACACACACACACACACGCGCGCACGCACGCACGCACACGCGCACCCTATTCACAGAAATTCTAATGGTTTAATTCTGTGATCTCTCATCTCTGAATGCCAGAGATAAAGCTCTCCCTTATGGGATATTTTCTGTGGACCTTGATAAATCACTAGGTCTTCATTTTGAGAAATATTGTTCCAAGAAACACCAATTAGAGTGTAGGTACTGGATTTGATTAAGAGTTTTAGGAATAGTATTTAAAGGCTTTAATACAATAGTATTTAAAGGCTTTAATACAATATTCACACTGATTTGTTTGTTCATGTTTTGAAATACGAATTTGCCTAGGATTCTAGACAGGAATTTTAAATGTTCAACTCTTTGGTACTCCGTTGCCATTTTCATACAGATTTTCTATTTGGCAGTTTATGAAAGTTTATTTAATTCACAATTAGCAAAGTCTGTCCCTTTGATCAAAAGAAATGTGATTTATAGGAATCTTTTATTGTGGAACTCAAATACCCACAATTTCATATACTAAACATTTGTTTAATTTTAGTTTGAAGAACTATATTCATGTAGATAATTCTTGATTTTATCAAATGGTAGAAAAATATCTAGAATATTGGTAATAAAAATTAATTCTTTTTAGACATTCTTAACACTACTTACAACTTGTCTTATTTTTAGCCTTTATTAACTTTACTATTGATGATGTGATGGAGAAGATTAGAGATCCATATATTCTTACAGTATGAGTGTAATTGGGAACCAACTAAATTTATAAACAAGTACCCTGGCCCGTATGGTTCAATTAGCTGAGCATCATGCCACTCACCTACAGGTTTCCAGTTTGATTGCAGGTTTGATGCCTGAGGTGAGGACTTTATCCCAATAGGGGGTGTGCAGGAGGCAGTGATTGATGTTTCTTTCTCTTTCTACCTCTCCCTCTCCTTATAAAAATAAAAATCAATAAAACATTTAAAAATTTATAAACTGATAAGCATATTTATAAATTTGTTATTTTCAAATGACATTTTGATAGTGTAATGCTTTTTAAAAATCCAATTTCTCAATATATTGATTTTTTTGGTTTAATGTTAAAGTTATTTCTACATATCTATTCACAGACATATTCTTAAATGTAATTGTATATTTCTTTCTGATTACTGAGAGTATTTTTGCTGAAAGTGAAATTACATTTGAGTGATTTTTCTTGACTGTCATCCAACAAGCCTCAAATTTGCAAAATAATTTTAGAAATGTAATTTACATTAATCTTTGCAAGGATGACCTGCATATATAGTTCAGTGCAAATGTACTAAATTAATATTGCTGTTTTTTTTTGATGCATGCTTCATTTTTAGAAAATTATTTTATAATTTAATAAATAAAAATCTTCTATTGGTAATAATTTGCCACATTTTTACTTTCTGGATTATTTGGGCTTTTTTCCTAGGTCAAAAATATTTTATAATGTACTTTTTTAAAGAGGAATATATTTTAATGTTAATATACAGTTTTTGAAATATTAAGCATCATCTTTCAATTGCTATTAATCTAATAGTAATGTTGATGTCCTATTTTATCTCCTTTTTTGTTTAATTGTGTGCATTCCCATTTCTTCATATGATGAAAACTAAAAGTGTAAGTAAAACATATTTAAAGTATATTTTTAAAATAAAATCTGAAAAAAATTATTTCATACTTTTATTATTTATTGTACCATTCTTTTTATATTAGTAACCTACTAATGTTGGGTATTGGGTTCATACCTATGAAAATGTACAATGAAACATAACATTTCCATTGTTTCTGAAGAAGTGCAACTCTTTGAAAAATATCTAAACATTTACTAAGACAGAAAAAGTTAAGAAGCATATGATTTCACTTATATGTTGGATATAAAATCAATGAACAAGAAAAATAAAGAAACAAAAACTCATAGACACAGACAACTGTATGGTGGTTACCAGAGGAAAGAGGATGTGTGATATTAAATGATAGTGGTAGTAAAATACATGTTGAAAGAAGGAGATTTGACTTTGTGTGGGGGACATGCAATACAATATATTGATCATGTATCATAGAATTGTACACTTGAAATCTATATAATTTTATTAACCAATGATGCCCCAATACATTTTATTTAAAACAATAAAATGTAGCACATATTACAGTTGTTTATAATGAACATTAAAGTGAGAAGGAGAAGGAAAATCAATTTGACCTTTCTACATAATAAAATATAAGTATGCTCTTGGCATCCATTGGTGTCCTTATACCATCCACTCTCCCTAGGGCAATCAACCACCACTGAGCCCTTAGAATAATCTAATTTGAGCACTTATTTGACACCCAATTTTCTAACATCAACATTATTTGGGGTGCATTTTAACTCACTTTCTATTTGTATAGAGGACATTTAGTAAATGTCTCATTTGTGAATAATGTCTGGTAAAATCAAATTTAAGAGGAAATTTAATTAGATCCACAGATGGTGAAACATAATTGATGGAAATATGTCAGTATAAACTGGAAGTAATTGTTTCTAATACTGTGTCAGCACTAGAAAAAAATAGTATTTTTAAGAACTGTACTTAAGTGCTTTGAAGAGTAATGCAGTTAAATTTTATTTCATTTCAGACATTTTAGACACAAGAAACTCTGGTTTATGTGAGCAGTTTATCTTCAATAAGATAGACATTTTGTTTCATATATGCTATAGGAATAAAAAAAAGAAAGAAAAAAATTTCCTGGTGATAATACATAAGCTATTCCTCTTAAAAACTGTATGACATGACTATCTGAGCAAGGGAGAAGAAAGAGGGTATAACCTTTCTTTTAAATGATATAGTGTCTACTATAAATGAAATAACTTTGATTTTGTGACTCTGTGCACCAGTGGTTACTCCTTATTTATATATGACAAGATGTGTGTTAAGTTTGACAAAAGTACTGCTGGATGAAAATGACCACAAAAAATCTTTAAGAAAATAAATATCAAAACAATTTTTTAAAATTTTATGTGTAGTAGATTTTGACATTTACCAATGAGAACGTGAACATTTGTACTTTGATATACAGTTAATTAGATTAGGAAAACCATAGCAAACCACAAATAAAAAAATAATTAGAACACCAAACCACCCCCCAAAGAATAGATGCTACTCTGTAGTGAAATAAATTATCAATTTATTGTAAAAAATATTTTTAAACATGTTAAATTCTATTTTAATTAACTACAAAGGAAAAACCTAAATAATTATTCACATTAAATATAATTTATAATTTAATTTTCAAAATGTATTATTCTAGTGTCAATTTAAGTAAACAATACTAATAATAGCAATAACAACAATAAAAAGAATGAATATCATTTTTTGGCTCTCAACTATACACATACACTATAACTTTATATGCTAGCTCACTCAAGGTTACACAAATTCTATCTAATAAAAGAGTGATATGCAAATTGACCATCACTCCAACACACAAGATGATCAACCCATATGGTCAATGATGGAAACCCTGATGTGGAGACAAGATAGCTACCGTAAGATGGCTGGCATGGGAGGGCAGTTGTGGGCAATCATACCAGCAGGAGAGGGCAGTTAAGGGTGACTGGGATGGCAGAGGAGAGCAGTTGTAGGTCATCAGGCCTATAGGGAAGGACATTTGGGAGGGAGCAAACCTGCAAGGGAAGACAGTTGGGGACCCAGGCCTGCAGAAGAGGGCAATTGTGGGGGGGCAAGCCTGCAAAGGAGTGCAGTTGTGGGTGATCAGGCCAGCAGGGAAGGACAGTTGGGAAGGAATAAGTCTGCAAGGGAAGCTGTTGTGGGGGACCTAGGCCTATAGGAGAGAGCAGTTGAGCAGGACCAGGCCTGCAAGGGAGGGCAGTTGTGGGTGATCAGGCCAGTAGGGGAGGGCACTTGAGAGGGAATAAGCCTGGAGAGAAGAGTAGTTAGGGGTGATCAGGCCAGCAGAGGAGGACATTTAGGAGTGACTAGGCCGATAAGGTAGGACAGTTGTGGGAAACCATGCATGCAGGAGGAATTGGGGAGGGACCAGGCCTGCAAAAGAGGGAAGTTGAGGGTGATCAGGCCTGCAGGGGAGGGCAGTTAGATGTAACCAGGCCAGCATGGTAGAGCAGTTAGAAACAATTGGGATGGCAGGGGAGCAGTTAGGCATTGATCAGGCTGTCAGGTGAGTGGTTAGGAAGTGATCTATCTGGCAGGCAGAAGTGATTAGGGGCAATCAGGTAGGCAGGCAGGTGAACGGTTGGGAGCCAGCATTCCTGGATTGTGAGAGGGACATCACTTGAGAGGTCCCAGATTGGAGAGTATGCAGGCTGGGCTGAGGGACTCACCCTCCCCCATGCATGAATTTCATGCACCAGACCTTTAGTCATAATAATAAAAGGCCAAGAGGCATCACAAAAAAAAAACAAAACAACCAGTCACAATGAGATGCACGGAGCACCTCTCAGGCCCTCCCTGAAGGTCCACAGGCTCTGATCACAGCAAGGCTGGTGGCCAGCAGGCTGGTGGGGCAGCTGGTGGGTGAGCACAACTGCGAGGCCACTGTTGCAAGTGAGCCGGGCAGGTGGGCAGGGCCGTGCGATATTGCACACTGGGCCTCTAGTATGAAATATAATTTATCAAACATTTTTAAAATGGAATCCAAGGATTACATGAATGACTTAAAAAAATGTTTTTATTGCCAAGACTATTTTGGCTCAGTAGATAGAGCGTCGGCTTGTGGACTGAAAGGTCCCAGGTTTGATTCCGGTTGGGAGCATGTACCTTGCTTGTGGGCACATCTCCACTGTGGGGCGTGCAGGAGGCAGCTCATCAATGTCTTTCTCTCATCGATGTTTTTGACTTTCTATCTCTCTCCCTTCCTCTCTGTAAAAATCAATAAAATATATTTAAAAAAATGTTTTTATTGATTTCAGAGAGAGGACGGGAGAGGAAGAGAGAGAAACATTGATGAGAGAGAAACATCAATTGGTTGCCTTCTGCACACTCCCTACTGGGGATAGAGCCCGTAATCTAGGCATGTGCCCTGACCAGGAATCAAACAAGAGACTCTGGTTCATGGGGCAATGCTCAACCAAGTTGAGCCACATAGATGAGTCACATGAATAAGTTTTAAAAGAAAATACAGAGAAAAAAGGAAACAATAATTCAAATTTTAATCTGTCATATCAAAGCCAGTGTTTTTAAAAGCATCATGTTGCAGTGATTTAGTAGAAATTCTTACGTTGCGTGTTTTTGGCTATTCAATACCATTGTTTAAAAGCTTTTGCTAATTTCTTTTTCAAATGTGCTATTGTTCCTTGCTATATGGTATAATATTTATGATGTATATTTTTATCCTTTTATGTAAATGAGGCATAAAATAATTTCATCTTTATGTAGTTTATACCCTCACATACCATACACACAAATAGTAGTTAACAACAATTTCTTCATATGTTCTCTTAATTACTATGGAAGACCAATATTAAGTTGTTTATTGGACTGAGAGAGAAAAAATTGTTTCACATATAGTTTTTTCCTTATCTTCCTGATAATTATATTACACAGGTTGCTGGTGTTCTAAGAGAGTTTTTTTTTTTCTTTAATAAAATGTTATTTTATCTCTTTCAAGGTAGAGCACATAGAAATTTGAGAATAAAGGCATTGAAGGTGTTTCCTTATCACCTCAAAGAATTAAGAAAAGAAGAACACATTAAGACCAAAATTAGAATAAGAAAGAATAATAAAGATTAGAGCAGAAATTAATAGAATTGAAAGATAATAGAAAACATCAATAAAAGCAAGAATTGTTGTTTTTGAAAGTATTTTTCAAAATGACACACCGTTAGCTTAAGCTGAATAAAGAAAGCATCAGTCTGAAGAATCCTGGCCAAGGGCACATGCCAGGGTTGTGGGCTGGATCCCCAGAGAGGGTGTGCAGAAGACAGCTGATTATTGATTCTATCAGTAATGTTTTTTTCTCTCTCTTTCCCTCTCTCTCCCTTCATCTCTGAAATCAATAAAAATGTGTTTGAGAAAGAGAGAGAACTGTGAGAGAGAAGCATCCACAGCCTGCCTGCCGTATACACCCTGATTAACCAGAGATGAAACCGGCAACCTGGGTATGTGCCCTGACTTGGAAGCAAACCTACAACCTTTTGATGTAAGGAATGACACTCCAACAAACTGAGTTACACCGGCTAGGGCTAGAAGAATAATTTTGATAAAATGTCCATGCTACACAGAGCCGCCTAAAAATTCAATACAATTCTTATAAAATTTGAATATCATTATTCACAGAAATAGAAGAAAAAAAAACCCTAAAGTTTATAGGAAACTGCAAAAGACCTTAAATAGCCAAAGCAATCCTGAGAAAAAACAAAAATAGAAACATTATACTTCTTGATTTTAAACTATACTACAAATCTATAGCAATATGATGCTGGTATAAAAACAGACACATAGACCAATGTAATAAAATCAGAAGCCCAGAAATAAACACATGAATATATAATTCTAATATTTGACAAGATAGCCAAAAATACCCAATGGGGAAAACATATTCTTTCCAATAAATGGTACTGGGAAACTTGATTTAAAAAAAAATGAACTTGTACCCTATTTTATTTTATTTATTTATTTTTAAATATATTTTATTGATTTTTTTACAGAGAGAAAGAGAGAGCTAGAGAGCTAGGAACATCGATGAGAGAGCAACATTGATCAGCTGTCTCTTGCACACCCCTTACTGTGGATGTGCCCACAACCAAGGTACATGCCCTTGACCGGAATCAAACCTGGGACTCTTCAGTCCGCAGGCCGATGCTCTATCCACTGAGCAAAACTGGCTTTGGCTGTACCCCTATTTTAAACAACTTACAAAAAAAATAACTTAAAGTGGATTAAAGACTTAAATGCAAGATTTGAAATCATAATACTACCAGAAAGAAAAAATTAAGAAAATGTCCCTGGCCATTTGTCTTGGCAATGATACTTGGATGTGGCATCAATAGCACAAGCAACAAAACTAAAAATCTACAGGTGGGTCTATTTCAAACTAAAATTTTTTTGAATAGCTAAAGAAATAATCAAGAGAATGAAAAATTAACCTAGCTGAAACCGGTTTGGCTCATTGGATAGAGCGCCGGCCTGTGGACTGAAAGGTCCCAGGTTCAATTCTGGTCAAGGGCATGTACCTTGGTTGCGGGCATATCCTCAGTAGGGGACGTGCAGGAGGCAGCTGGTTGATGTTTCTCTCTCATCTATGTTTCTAACTCTCTATCCCTCTTCCTCTCTGTAAAAAATCAATAAAATATATATTTTTAAAAAGGTTAATCTAACAAATGGCAGAAAATATATGCAAAGAGATATTTATAAGAGATTAATATCTAAAACTATAAACATCATAGGCAACTCCATAGTATTCTATTTAAAAACAGGCAGAAGACTTGATAAACATATATCCAAAGTCATACAAATGAATAATATGTTCATGATTAAAATGTACAACTTCACTAATTAACAGGGAAATATAAATCAAAAACACAATGAGATATCATTCGTGCCTATCAGAATAGATATTATAAAAAAGACAAGAGATATCAAATGTTGAGAGAGTGTGGAGAAAAGGGGACTTCCTGTGCACTGTTAGTGGGAATGTAAATTGTTAGAGCCATTGTTGAAAACAGTATGGAGGTTCCAAAAAAACAAACAAACAAACAAAAAGTACAAATCACATATGATCCAGCAATTTCACTTATTGACATTTATCAGATAGGAATAAAATCAGTATATTAAAGATAATATAAAACCCCATACTTATTGCAACATTATCCACAATAGCCAAGACATGGAAACAACCAGTGTCCATCAATGGATGAATGGATAAAGACAATAAAAATACAAGATGTAGACATAGATACAGATATAATTCTGTCCCCAAAAAGGAAATCCTGTCATTTGCACCAGTAGGACAAACCTTGAGGACATAATGCTAAGTGAAATAAGTCAGACAATGACACATATTAGCTCATTCACAGTATATATGGAATCTAAAGAAAAGCCAAACTCATAGAAATGTAAAGTAGAATGGTGGTCAGTGGTTGGCAGAGGTGTTGAGGGGAAATGAGGATATATTGGTTAAAGGATACAAATTCTGTTATAAGATGAATAAATTCTGGGTATCTAATACATAGGGTGATGACTATAGTTAACAATATTATATTATGCACTTGAAAGTTGCTGAGAGTAGATTCTAAATATTCTCACCTATTTTGAAAAAATATGATTATGTGAGGTGATAGGATTTGCTAATTAATCATATCATGGTAATTCATTCATAATACTTATGTCAAAATATCACGTTATATATCTTAAACTTATGCAATGATATATGTCAGTTACATCTCAGTAAAGTTGGAACAAATAAATTAATGGATTAAAATAAAGATCTATTGAAAATCTCAGTCACTGAAATTTCTCCTTAACTCTTTAGCTTTCACATTCACTGTGTCACTGTTAACACTTCTCTTTCAGTGACACGTTTGTAAAATTTTATACATCTTTCTCATATAAACATTCTCACTATCAGATCTGATGCTAGCCATTTATTGATATTATTAAAAGGATAACAATATTGAAGTAAGTTGACTTTTTTTCCCTAGTGGTGGTCTTTGGTGGTTTAGTCAATCAGGGTGCCTACACTCTAAGTTCAACTGGATGAAAGAAGGTGAAGGGTTTAGTCAAAGAACATGGATGCATAACACATAGACACAGACAACAGTGTGGTGATGGCCAGGGGGAAGGAGGCATGAGGTCTGGGTGAAGGGGAAAAGGGGATAAGAATGGGATTATCTATAATAGTGTTAATAATAAAAATAAAGTTTAACAAATTTGTTTTTCAATCATATTTGCTTTTATGTTTTAATTAATTTTTATTATTTCCTTTTTTTCATCTCCAACATTTCATCTGTATTTAGTTATGCCTTTTCTTATTTCCAAAGTCCATATTCATGAGCTGCTGTCAGTCCTCTACTTTCCAATTTTAATAATCAAATATAGATGGAATGTACTGTCTGATACTTAGATCATTCCCTGCTATCTTTAAAACCTGTGTTACCCTCCATCATAAACATTATTACTCATGTACTAAGTATGTGAACATATTGACATATCCTATCATGGCAAATACTTAGGTTATTGGGCTGATTTATAGGGACTCCATTTATATCTAATGATTTCATAGATGTCTATTGTTTTCTGTCTCACCGACTTCATTACCTTTTCCCCATGCCTCTATTCTATGATCATTTTCTCAATTTGTTTTTTAATGTATTCATTCAAGTAATATTTGTTGAGAACGTACTATGTGCCAGGTAATGTTTAACGGCTTATATATAAAGAATAACGAGGCCAGGTTATCCATGCTCTCAACAGCTAGCATAAGATAGCAAGGACAAGAAAACACAGTGTGAGGAGTGATTTATGGTCACACAGGAAGTCACCTAGCACAACCTGGGATGGTTTATGGTAAAGTCGTGTCAAGCACATGATTTCAAAGCTGACAGTTGAAAGGCAGGTAGGCAGTAGCCTGAATAACAAATATGGGACTAGGAGAGGAAAAGGAAAAGTATTAGAAGTATAGATACCTAAATGTGCAAATGCAAATTTTTATTTTTTTATTTAATTATTTATTTATTCATTCATTAGAATATTATTGGATGTTGACCACTTACTATATTTTTAGGGTAGATATTTGATACTTAAACATATATATTCATTCTTGGGCAAAGTAAGTGAGCAGGAATTTTGGTATAAATCTCTATTAGCAGTTCAAATTTCCTCAATTCAAAACTATACATAATTTTTGCATGACACTAAACTTTTAAATGTTTCTATTTTATATTCTCTTTCTTTGTTTCCTAACTTTGTGCTTTCAACCCTGACATATTGTAAACTGTTGTATTTGTTTCTTAGGATCATTACTTGGAATTCTTTATTCTATTTTGACATTATTTGTTTCTGCCCATAGTTTTAGGGTATTTATAATGAGCTTTCTCTTTCTCACTGTACCTAGAAACTCAGAGAGATTAAGAAAACCTATTGAAGAAGCATAGGTTTCCTGCTCACAAAACCTTCACAAATTGCCATCTCCTACTTTTATTTGCACCTCATCATGCCCTTCTCATTGTATTTTTTTTTAATGGAATACATGCAATTTCAGGTCTAACAACAATTATTAAATTTTAAACTTTCTCTTTTGTTTACAAATATTCAATAACTTTTTCAACACATTTAATATTTTATCAGTACCTAATAATTTTGTTGAGTCCTTTTTGAAAAAAAAATATGTTCACTCATTCTTTAACTATAACTCTGAAAACACATCATCTAAAAGAAAATTAAAAGAAAAGCAGCTATAATTACTTTTTCATAGTAATAGAAATTGTGTACTGAGAGTATTAGCCCACATTTGTCAGCTCCAAATAGGTAAAACTATCTTACAATCAAATAGTTGTTTTATTATTTTTATTTTGATTAATAATGATCACTTGTGCACTTCATTTAAATAGTGAGAACTTTTGTAAAATGATTCCCTAAAAATCTCATGCATTTCTGTACATATTTCTAACATTTGAATGGCATCTCATTATTTCCCAAATAAAATATTTCATGTATAGCATAGACTGGTTTGGCTCAGTGGATAGAGCATCACCCTGCAGACTGAAAAGTCCCAGGTTCGATTCCGTCGGGGGCATGTACGTTGGTTGCAGGCACAACTCCAGTGGGGGGCGTGCAGGAGGCAGCTGATCGATATCTCTCTCTCATCGATGTTTCTGACTTTTTATCCCTCTCCCTTCCTCTCTGTAAAAAAATCAATAAAATATATTTTTAAAATATTTCATGTATATATAACACTTTTATTTTCACTTTAAAATGAAATATTTTTATGACTTAAAAACAAAATACATATTTAAACAAATACTGGAAGTAAAGTAAAGGAGTTTCTGAAGTTCAGATAATTTCCATTAAGAAATTATACTCTGTCTCAAAAGATATTTTTTTTAAGTTTAATAAAGAACAAGAATATTTATAAAGGTTTTTAAACTAAATGTTATGACTAAAACTGACTTTACACTTATTCTATTTATTTATAAATATCAGAAGACTTCTTCAATTCTTAAAAAATAAACACCATAAAAAAATTTGTCTTTTTAACCTAAAAAGAAATTATAGATTTAACCCTGAATATTCTTTATAAATTACTATTTAAAAATAAAAGTATATATATATATATATATATATGTATATATATATATATATATATATATCAAAGATGAGAGAGAATCTTCAATCACCTGCCTCTATTATGCCTCTCACTGGGGATCAACCTCACAATTCAGGCATATGTCTTCCTCAGGAATCCAACTGTGACCTCCTGCTTCATTGGTCAAAGCTCAACCACTAAGTCACATTAGCTGAGTGATAAAGAAGTATTATAAAAAGGTTCTAATGTAACCCTAGAATATTAATTATATATTATCCTATATAATAAAAACCTAGGTGGCATCACATGATATCGTCACAAGATGGCTGCCCCCACTAAGTCACAAGATGGCCACCACAAGCTGGTCACAAGATGGCCAGCTGGAGAGGGCAGTTGGGTGCAACCAGGTCAGAAGGGAGGGCAGTTTGGGGTGACCAGGCCTGTAAGGGAGGGCAGTTGGGGGAACCAGGCCAGCAGGGGAGGGCAATTAAGGGTAATCAGGCCTACAGAGCAGGGCAGTTAGGGGGCAATCAAGTTAGCAGGGGAAGGCAGTTGGGAGTGATCAGGTATGTAGGGGGGGAAGTTTGGGGTTTTCAGGCCAACAGGGGAGCAGTTAGGCAAAATCAGGCCTTCAGGGGGGTGATTAGGAGGTGAACAGGCAGGCAGGCAGGTAAGCATTTAGAAGCCAGTAATCCCAGACTGTGAGAGGGATGTCTGACTTTCTGTTTAGGCCCAATTCTTGTGGGACAACCTCCAATGAAGTCCCAGATTGGAGAAGGTGCAGGTCAGGCAGAGGGATACCCCCCCATACATAAATTTCATGCACCAGTACTCTAGTCTATAATATGACAATAATTTAATTTGCAATTTTAAAAATATACTATACATTTCCAAAATAAAGTCACTTTTCAAGTTTGTTTAAATGTAGACATTTTTGTTGTATAATTTATTTTTATATTTTAGCTTGATTAAAGAGATTTATATCTCACTCCCAAATATAACAAGCTTAAGGCATGCTTTTACATTATAATTATATACTACTAGAGGCCTGATGGGGGGGGATGTCCTTCAATCCAGCCTACTCCCACTCCAATCTGGAACCCCTTGAGAGTTGTCCGACTGCCCGTTTAGGTCCAATCCTACCTGGACTGGGCCTAAACAAGGAGTCAGACATCCCTTTCACAATCTAGGACTGCTAGCTCCCAACTGATCACCTCCCTGCCTTCCATATTGTCCTTAATTGCTTCTGCCTGCCAGCCTGATCACCCCCTAACCACTCTCCTGCCAGCCTCATTGATGTGTAACTTCTCCACTGCCAGTCTGTTTGCCCCTAACTGCTCTCCCTTGTGGACCTGGTCACCTCTCTCCTGCAGACCTGGTCACCCCTAACTGCCCTCCCCTGTAGGCTTCATCATGCCTAACTGCCTTCCTGTGCAGGCCTGGTCCCTGCTAACTGCCCTCCCCTCCTGGCCTTCTGTGGTGGCCATCTTGTATCCACATGAGGGCAAGATCTTTTGACCACATGGGTGTAGCCATCTTGTGTGTTGGAGTGATGGTCAATCTGCATATTACTTTTTTATTAGATAGGATAGAGGCCTAGTGTACAGGTGGAGGCCAGCTGGTTTGCCCTGAAGGGTGTCCTAGATCAGGGAGGGTGTTTTCTTGGGGTGTGGGGTGCTCTGAGCCAGGGACCTTTGGTTGTTTGCAAGCTGGCCACACACCCCAGTGACCCAAGTGGAAGCCCTGGTATCTGAGATTTATCTTCTACAATTTAAACTTTGTAGCCTGGAGTGGAGTCAAGCCAGGGTATCCAGAAAGCTTGGCCTCCTCTATTGCCAGGGTAACTCAAGCCTTGCTCAGTGGCAGCAGCCGTTGAAACTATTGCTTTAAGTGCTGGCCAGAATTTGTGAAAAGCTGGGCTTCCTTCATTGCTAGGGGCAACCCAAGCCTCCCTCCTTTTCTCTATGTGGCCATAGCCATCTTGGTTAGGTTAATTTGCATAGTCATTTGGATTGGCTGGTGGACGTGGCTGATGGACATGGCTTATGG
>JAAGEH010000012.1:27072691-27175892 GCA_011751065.1 Lasiurus cinereus
CATCCTCACTAAAACTTTATATAATCCATCTTTTTAAATTTGGCCATTCTGATAAAAGTGTAATGATCTCTTATTATGATTTTGATATGCATTTGCATTATTCTGATGACTGAAATACTGAACTTTTGGATATTCAGGATACAAATTCCTGGTCTTATGTATTTATTGTAAATATTGTAAATATTTTAGCCCCATATGATTTTTCATTTTATTATCTTTTAATAGGGATTTTTGAAAAGCAATAATTTTAACTTCAATAAAACTCAATTTATCAATTTTACTCTGCTTTATCTGGTAAAGTTTATTGCGTTTATGCATATATATGTACATACACATGTATGACTTGGCTTATATGCAGAATATGACAAAAGTAGGTTTATAGTTGTGAGTAGATGAAATACAGAGTTTATTTTTATATTATCATTTTATATTATCATTAATGTATTATTTTCCATACAAATTATAAGCCTACTTTTGCCCCATGCTATATTCTAATATAATGCATATGAACCCATTTAAACTTACCTTTCTTTAAATGAGTATGATCAGAACATTTATTTTTAGGATTTTTGACATTATTGAGAAAATTTATATACTTTGATAACAACTCAGTACACAATAAGCACTAAATCAATATTAGTTATTATTATTAAACTAGTTAAAAATTCTGAGATTGATGCAATAAAATTTCTGAGCCTAAGACTTTATAATTAATAGATGACATACTTGTGACAATCATGATAAAGAGAATAAATCAACAAATTAATTAGGCATCACAATCCTGAATTAGTTCTTTTAAAATATCTAACAAAGCATGGACAATATATACATGCTGAAAGCTATAGAAGATTGATTAAATAAATTAAAGAAAATAAACAGATAAATTTCCTTCACTCAACAAAAGATTCAATATTTTTAATAGTCAATATATTCAGAACATTATCTTTTTCCAAATTAATTTATAATTTTAATATCATCCTAGATAAAATTCATATATATATATACACACACATATATTTTGAAATTGGGAAGTACATTCTAAAATTTATAGGTAGAAGTCAAGGGACTAGACTAAGTTAGGTTTGAAAATATTAAAATCAAAGTCGGAGAACTTGCATACTTGACTCTGATGTATTAGACATAAAGTGAGACAGTGATCATGGCAGTTTACTATTAGCATAAAGATAAACATAACAAGTAGACCCCAAAATACTTTAGAAATATGTTCACATATATAAAGTCAATTTAGTTTTTTTAACAAAGATAATAAGTTAAAGCAAATGTGGAAAGTCTAGTTAGTATAAGAGAGATAGACATATCATGAGCAAAAGTTATAACAAATAGTTCCACTGGTGTGGCTCAATGGTTGAATGTCAACCTATGAACCAGGGAGTCATGGTTTGATTCCTGGTCAGGGCATATGCCCAGGTTGCAAGCTCCATCTCCAGTATTAGGCCTATAGTAGGCAACTGATCAATAATTCTCTCTCATCTTTGACGTTTCCGTCCCTCTCTCCCTTCATTTCTGAAATCAATTAAAATAGTAGGCCTTACTTCATGCATCTCTCCAGCATAAGGAAATTCATCAACAATGGAAGCAAAGCTTTCACGCAACAGGAAATAGTAAAGACCATGGTAAGGTACATACATAAGTACATATAAGTAAGTAAGTATCGACTATTTAAAACAAAAGAGAATGATAATTAAGGAAATCTCAAGAAGTTTCTTAAAGAGCATATATGCTTAAATAAAATGTATGAAAACAGTAGCACAAAATGCTAAACTATCTCAATTTTTAGAATTCTTAGAAAAAAATATTCAATATAAAGAAAACAGACTACCATAACCTTATATTGATAGTGGGATAATGAGTTAGCCAAATACATCATAAAGCCAATTATGCTATGTATCAAACCTTTACAGTGTTGACAAACATTTGAAACTAGCATGAGAATATTTTCATAGGTGTATATTTAAATTGTATAAATAAAATATTAGTCTTTGTGTAATAACAAAATAGAATATTTCTAATAACTAAACATTAAAAATTGGATAAATTTATTAATTAGGGTGCATTATTGTAAAATATTTGCATACCTATTAGAAAACATTTCTCTACCTAGAATTGGTCATTTTTTGGTAGAATTGCCTTACAAAATTATAGGAAAAAAAAACAACAACAAAAAAGCAAAAACAAAACACCTGAAGAATGAAGTAATTCACTGTCAGTGTGGCTTAATTGGTTGAAAGTCTTCCAATGTATCAAAAGGTCTATGGTTGTATTCAATGTCAGGCACACGTCAGGGATGTGGGCTTGATCACCAGGAAGCAGCCGATTGATGTTTCTCTCTCTCTTCCTCTCTCTCTAAAAAATAAATAAAAACATACTTTAAAAAAAGAATGAAAGAAGTCATGAGTAATAAAATACTGATGATGAAAATACTGTGAAATATAAAACCGGGCTACTGAAAAAAAATTCTTTATAAATGAATTTTCAAGTTAACTTGAATTAAATGTTTGCTTATAAGTTTTTTCTTTAGATACAGTGGCAGGATTTAATGGAAATCAGCATTATGTGTCTCTTCCAATGTATGCTTTTGCCATAAAACAAAAATTTGACTTTTTAAATTGCAAGATTTGTTATTGAGAATAATTAGGACCATGTAAAACAAGTCTCTACTCAGAGTTTTATACATAGTTGAGGCCAGTGTATTCTAGATAAAGTTCTCAAAAATGAACATAAAAGTAACACAAGTTTATGGGTGGACTTTAATGTATACTTATACATTAATTTGGAGAAAGAAACAAAGGTATTTGAGATATGGAACCAGACTCAATTGATTCTTTTGTTGCTTTTGGTCCTATTCCAGTAACACATTAATGTGTATATCAATATCTTTTCTGGGAAGCAGCATCATTTATTTTGTATTTTCTCATATCTTGGCTTTGCTTATTCAATATTACTTTAAAAACATTATTTTTATCATCTATATAGTCTTAAGGAAAGTTCTTACATTTTTAAATAGCCTTATGGAAATGTTTTAAGTTTAAAAATCTGTCTGTTTACTATTATTAAATAAAAATGTTTTTTTTTTAATTTATAGTTAAGGATTATTATTATTTTAGCTGAAACTTTAAAGTAGCCTTGAATGATATGCAATTGCCTATAGGTAATATCATAACTTTTTCTCTGTCCTGGCAGTCTAAAACATGGCCCTTAAATGGGGGCATCAATAAATAGTTGAGTTGATACTGAATAAAGTCATCCTCTTTCCCTCTCTATCCTCTACACACACATATTGCATCAACTATAGATGCATATTGGGCTGAGCTTTGTTGGCTTAAATTAAATTTATTAATTAACTACTATGATACGAGGCATCAATTTCAGAGAAATAAATAAAATTGCTAATAAGAGTAGTTAAAACCTTAAAAAGTTCTAATGTCAGAAATGACCTAAGGTGTCTGGCCCATTTAGTCAACTAAGACCATGACAATGATGTTATGTAAAGAGTTCACACTACGATTTATAGAATCAGACAAAGAGATCATACAGGGAATGGTTCTCTCTATTTTACTTATTAATTCAGTTGGTTCATTAGATACCATGTAAGAGTGAAATCATGTGGTATATGTCTTCCTATTTCTTTGTTACAAGGGTACACTTTTCTTCTTTTTAAATTTGAAACAATATATGCATCCCTATGCACATTGAAGCTTATTTACAACAGCTAAGGCTTGAAAGCAGCCCAAGTGTCCTTTAGTAGAAGAGTGGATAAAACAGCTATGGTACATTTACACAATGGGATATTACTCAGTCATAAAGAAAGAAGAAAGTATTTTTCTTAATGGAGCAAACAATGTCAAAAAAATTGATGGACAGATTTGTCACAATTTTTTTCTTCAAGGATATCTCAGTAAGAGCAAGAAACTGACAAGTGTGGAGAGGGAATGAATCTAGATAGTTGCTAAAGTAGAGGTTCTCTATAAAGATAATAGGGACAATAGAGTGGTATCCCCTAAGTGACCCTAAAAGGAGTGGTAAGTAGTATGATGAGAGATTTACAGAGAAGTTTTGTCTATTTAGCTATACTTAATAAACTATAACTAATGCAATTTTTAGAAATAAAAAAAGCAACTAGAGGACTTATAACAAATAAAAAAAACCTTCTACATTCTATAAGCTGTATGAAGTTGGCAGAAATAATCATTGATTAATGGAATATTTCTTATTAAAACTCATAATGCAATAGGTGAAGGATAACTTTTTATTTATTTATTTATTTATTTTTATTTTTTATAGCAAAGGTGGAGATTTATTGAAGAACAAGTACAGACTTCCACGTCAGGAGAAGAAAGAGTCCCACAGAATGGAGTCCCCAATAGGGAGGGGGAAAGTCCCTGAACTGACTCCCACGTGGGGAGGGGAAAGAGTCTTTTTTTTTTTAAGGATATCTTTTTAAATAAATAGCACTGGGTCAATTAAATATTAATTTAAAAATAAATAAACTTTGAAACCTACTTCACACCACATTACAAAATTAATTTCTGATGAATATAAGATTAATGTGAAAGAAAAAGCATTTAAGTTTCTAGAACATAACTTAAAAGAATAATTTTATGCTTGCAAGTAAAATACAATAAAAATTGATGAAAGGTTGATAATTTGAGTCATGTAAAATGAAGAGTTTTTGGTCATTAAAAGATACCATTACAAAAATGAAAAGTTAATCCTCAGAATTAGAGAAAATATTTGATACATTTATCTTATATGAAAGAAGACTTGTGTTCAGAGTTTTTAAAAGGAGCTTTTCAAAGCAATTGCTTAACATGATATTCTCAAGTCATGTATTGTTTATTCTGGCACAATAGGCAGGATCTGGAAGGAGCCTTCTATGATCATTGTAATGTTCTATTTCTTGATCTCAGTGCCAGTTACAATGATGTGTTCCAGTTTAAGAAAACTCACTTATATTTCTGTGTATAATAGTATATTATAATATAGTATATTACACTGGAGTAAAATTCTTAATGAAAATCATTTTCAAATGCACAGATTCATCTTCTCAGTAATTTTGCTTTGAGTACCTTTCAAATTCTAGAATATTTTCATAAAAAATTGAAAATATATTCAAATTGAAAACTAAATCATTCAGCAATAATTATAAAGCAAATGTGTTTATAAGACAAACATATAAAAACTTCCACAGCTATTACCCCTATCAATGATGTAACTTTCATAATATTGTTGATTTTGAAAATGTTTTACTTTTTAATTGAATTTATTGAAGTGACATTGGTTAATAAAATATTATAGGTTTCAGGTATACAATTCTATAATACATCATTGCATTTTGTGTTCATCTCAAGTCAAGTTTCCTTTCATCACCATTTATCCCCCATATACCCTCTTCTACTTTTCCCCACCCCTCTTTTCCTCTTGGAATCAGCATATTGTTTACTGTGTCTATGAATTTCATTTATTTGTCTTTGTTTAATACCAAGTTGAAGAAGATACAAATGAATGGAAGCATACCATGTTCATGGGTGGGAAGAATTAACATTAATATAATGTCCATACTACCCAAAGAATCTATAAATCAGTGCAATTCCTATCAAGATACCAATGATGCATTTCACAGAACAAGGGCAAATGTTTCAAAAATTTATATGGAACCACAAAAGAGCCTAAATAGCCACAGAAAACTTGAAAAAGCAGGACATATACTCTTATTTCTGTTAGGCATAAAATTTTTACCATTTCAGCAATTTATTTGAGGAATTTATGATTTTTGGTTGAGATTATGTAAGCCTTTGACCTGTTATCTCTTAACTGCAAAAGTAACCCTTATATTAATTCAAACTGTGAACTCAAAGGTCTGTTGGGAAATTATTGTAACTTTATATAAATTATGTCTGTAAACAAAAGTATGACAAATTTATGTGTAATGCATTATTCTAAAGTTACTTTGCAAAACAAAAGATATCCATTGTTCCATATATCTAGTATGTAGTATAAACATTAGTCTGACTAGTAAGTTTTTTGTTTACACAAATGCAGCCAACACAATCATTTTAGAATTTTTTAAAATTTTTTAAAATGTATTTTTATTGATTTCAGAAAGAAAGGAAGAGAGAGAGAGATAGAAACGTCAATGATGAGAGAGAATAATCAATTGACTGCCCCCTACTAGGGATCAAGCCAAATTTTGGGCATGTGTCCTTGACCAGAATCAAACTCAGTACCAGTCAGTCCCCAGGTCGACACTCTATCCACTGAGCCAAACCAGCCAGGACTAGAATTTTAATCTAAAATGTCTCCTGTTTATTACGTACTAATTAAAGCAAATTATAGAAACAATATATTTACATTTTTAAACATATATTCTGAAATACAGAATCAATCTTTGAAAATATAAAACTTGAAACAGACTCAAGAAGAGCATATGTTGATACTGTTTTATCTTCTTATAAGGTTTCTGCAAAATACTAAGAATGAAAAGACAAATTTTATTTTTCATTTTGAAATAATGCTGACTGAATCAAATTCTAATATGTTTGAGATGCTTGCTAAACATTTTTAAATCAACCAAAGCAAGTATATTAAGATGCTAACTGATTTTCTTTTTTCTGTATGTTACAAGAGTGATTTTGTCACAGGAAATTACCTTCTGTTTCCAGCTAAAGATTATTTTCAAGGAGAATGGGTTTTGCTCAGTTTATTTCTACCCTAGAGAAGGTTCTTATGCATATGTTTAGAAACTAATTGAGAATTCTTGTTTTTCTTCCCAGGAATTCTTTTAAGTAAACTTCTAATGCCCCAAAAATAAAGTAGAAATAGTACAATTTATATTTTGTGTTGCCTACGGATCAGACTGGTTTCTACATAAAAGGGAGAAATGCAAGCAATACTTTAACAATTGAATTATATAATTATTTCTGGCAAATGTGTTCTTATTGATATCATATTTATGTTAGATCATCATTGATTATCATAAAATCATCTGATTTTATGCCCTGTTTTATTTTTTGATAAATATAATATATAATTATGTAATATTTTATTGATTTCAATGAGAAAGGGAGAGGCAGATAGGAATAGAAACATCAAAGATGAGAGAGAATCATTGATTGACTGCCTCTAGCATGTCCTCCACTGGGGATATAGCCAGCAATCTGGGCATATGCCCTGGCAGGGTTCATAGATAAATGTTCAACCACTAAGCCACTCTAGTCTGACTCATGCCTGTCGGAAACCAAACATTGTTCTCACTAAATGGATGTAAACAGGAGGCCAGAAGGCTGGTCAACCTTAACTGCTCTGAAAGGTCAGAGCTAATTACTCACTGTTTAGATGAAAACATTGTTAGCTGAAGCCTCTACCTCAGTGATTCTCAACCTGTGGGTCGCAACCCCTTTAGGGGTCGAAGGACCCTTTCACAGGGGTCACCTAAGACCATGGGAAAACACATATTTCCCATGGTCTTAGAAACCAACACACAGCTCCTCGGTGTAGCAAAGTGTAGCAATGTAGTTTACTGTTGTTATATGAAGACTGTTACCCATGGCACACCATGATTCAAGACAAAATTTCATTTATTTGTAATTAGAAATAAATATTTCACAATATATAATTACATATTGTTTTTGTGATTAATCACTATGCTTTAATTATGTTCAATTTGTAACAATGAAAATACATCCTGCATATCAGATATTTACATTACAGTTCATAACAGTAGCAAAATTACAGTTACAAAGTAGCAACGGAAATAATTTTATGGTTGGGGATCACCACAACATGAAGAGCTGTATTAAAGGGTCGCGGCATTAGGAAGGTTGAGAACCACTGCTCTATCTGTTTGTTTCATGTTAATTTCTGATGTGTTATTTCCTGCCTAAAGGCTAGGGGTGTGTCCCAAAGCCTTAATAAAAGGGAGAAAAAGGCCAGAGCAAGTGGCAGTCCTTTCCACTAGAGGAAGGCTCTCGCCTGGCCCCCCAATATCGCCAAATTAATGTTTTCTAGTCTCATTTCGTTTGCGTGCGGCCTCCTTCAGAACCCGAACCATGAACCGGGAACCTTGAATCACGCGGGACGTGGAAAGAGGTTCCCACACATGCCCTTTATTACAGTTTTTTAAATGATGAAAAGATGTTAAATAAAAATATTCGTGCTTTATGAATTAGATAGCAATAAATAGGGCAAATAAATAAAAATGTATTTTTTTTTGTTTTACTATGGTGAAAGAAAATGATAAGCATGTAAACTGCATTAATTCTTTGAGATAAGCATATGTATCTTTAATTCTATCATTTACACTACAAAGAAATAGGTACTATAATGAATTTGTATTGAGTAAACTAATATAATTTCCTCATGAACATAAATTTCTCACACAAACTATATCTTTCATTTAAAATCTCTGTGCTATACAAATTAGTAGTTATGAAATAGTCATGGGAAAATAAGTATAGCATAGAATATATACTCAATAATATTGTGATAACTAAGTGTGGTTTGGGTACTAGAAATATTGAGGGGAACACTATGCAGAGTATATAACTGTCTAAACACCACTAACTTGTACATTTGAAACCAAAATAGAGCTTAAAAAAATAAAACCTCTGTGCTATAGAATGTATTCTTTCATAAATCTCAGATTTTTAAAATTGAATTGCAAGGTCAACAACCACAAAATTTTTTCTATTAATCATAACTTTAAAAATTATCTCCGTCTTCCTAAAATTTCATAACCTATAATAATAAAAGTGTAATATGCCAATTAGATCAGACAACCTTCCAGACAACCTTCTGGATGAAGCCAGGACTGCGTAGGAACCCCAAGTTGAAGGTGCCAGAGGGAAGCCAGTGCCAGCAGCTGGGGGAAGGAAGGCCTATTCTTGCACAAATGATGTGCATTGGGCCTTTAGTAAATATATAATGCGCAACTATCTTTTTTAAATAAAATCTAAAGTAAATGACTTATGCAAATAAGAGGTGACACATTGGTAGATAAGGTGAAAAGAAAAACACCAATAGAAAAAACATAGCCAAGTAAACCATAGACTGCATATGCATGAGAACTACATACACTTCTTAGAATAAGTTGAGGTGAGTCACTTAAACAAACAAATGAAATAACTAAGGAAATAATGACAACAATTGTTATATCGGGACAGAGAGTATGCAAGAATCTTCATTTAGAATTGCCACATTATATTATTAAAAAGTCAAGTTTTTTAAAACCAAAAAGTAGGAGATATAAAACAAATAAACAACAACATAACATCATAAGGAAGTGTGACACATGTACAAAACCAAAGAACAGGTGATAGAATCAGATGTTGGAGGTTGACTTAGATACAAGTATTTCAAACCAACTTCAATACTTAAATATTTAAAAATATGAAGGAATATATGAAGCAATGTTTCATCAAATAGATCATATGATTAAATATATTACTTTAAAAGAAAGGAACCAAATGGAGATTTTATAGTTAAAAGTACATAAGTAAAATGAATTATTTATCACTTCTCAATAATATCGTTTGGATAGCAAAGGAATTAGTGAAAATGAGGATAGAGCAACAAAGATTATGCAATCTGCACAACAGAGACCAAAAGAAAAATGAACAGAGTCTTAGAAATACCTGAAATACAACTCAATGAAGACATAAATAATGGGAATATTATAGGGAGAAAAGGAAGGAAAACTGATAGTAAAATATGCCCCCCAAAATAATAATGTCAATGGGAATATGTCCAATAATTTGAAGAAAAAAATTACTCTAGATATTCAGAAAACTCAGTATATTTCCAGAAAGAAAATTTGAAAAACTATTTAACTCAGACATGTTAATACTCCAAATGCTTAAAGACAAACCTAAAGATAAATTCTTAAATATTAAAGGGAGTATATGCCTACAACACTGATGATATTGAATCAGTTATATTGAATATAGGAAAGAGTAAAACCTTAAAACACATAAACAAAATGTGTGCTCCCAGTTTTATAAATAAATGCTGTAAGTGTATTTAGAACCATTTGAACAAATAATTATTTAATTCATCTTCTACTCTACATGCTAACAAAGTTTTATTGTTTGTATCAATTTAGGATAACAGTGGAATTACCAGTCGGCAGGGGGCGGAGCCAGTGAGCAGGCTGTTACAGGCCAGCCAAGGTGCATGATAGCGGGCAGAGGAAGGGGACAACTATGGTGGGAGCAAGGTGCCAGCAACCAGTGGCAGCATGATGGGGTGGGGCGGGGCTGAATCAGCTTGTGCTGTCCTCTGATCAGCCTGCCTATTTCCTCACATAGAGGTCATCAGTAGGACATCCCCTCAGGACTTCTGGGCTGTGAGAGGGTGCAAGCCATGCTGAGGGAACCCCCGAGTGCACAAATTTTTGTATACTGGGCCTCCAGTATAATATAAAAACATATTGATAGGTTCTGAGGATTAGGGCAAGTATTCTTGAGTATATAATATTTCAGTATTCCAATAATTACTAACATGTATTATAATTCTGACTATGGCTCTTCTGTATCTTACCTCTATTTCATTTATAAAACATATCAAAAATTTGCATATGTTGCCCAGCCAGGGTGGTTTGAGCATCAACCTATGAACCAGAAGGCTACAGTTCAATTCTCAGTCAGTATTCCACATGCCTGCATTTCCAGCTTGATTCCCAGTAAGGAGTGTGCAGTAGGCAGCCAATCAAAGATTCTCTCTCAACATTGAGAATTCCATCTCTCTCTTCCTTTCCCTTCCTCTCTCTGAAGTCAATAAAAATATATTTTAAAAGTTGTGTGGTATTACTGTTGCTAAAGAAATCAGCTCTCCATTTTTTTATGTGATATGTGTGCTAGCTTAACCCAGAGTTTATTTTTTCTATCTTCTGCTTAATAATTTTAGATTGTGAGTGCATTATTTTGGACCATGCATAGAAAAAATAGTAATCATTTTTATCATTACAGAGGGGGTTAATTCTGCTTTGTTTGTTTGTTTGCTAGCTTGCTTGGTTTATCTGTTTTATTGCAAACCAAGTATTTCCATACTCCTTATTGTCTTTCTGTAGTAGTTGTGTGTTTTTTTTTCTAGCCAGCATTTTGGTAAGAATGAAGCCTTTTAAGGATGTTAAATCTAGATATAATTTTAACTTCCCACTTGTCATGTTCAAATTCTTAATTCCTTTCTCCAATGAGACATCACATCTTAAGTTTCTGAATTTCTAAAATTAACATGCACCATGGACTGTCCTTGGTATTTAATCTCAAAACCAAACAAATAAAAACCTTAATTTTAACTCCTGCAAATTCCCTGAGTTGCTTTACAAATTAACTAGTCATTGAATGAGATTTTCTGAAGCATTTCTAAGTGTTAGTAGTAAAAGAGTTTTTATAACATCCAACCAATCATATTACCCTTTTTTGTAAATTTATTATTTTTTTATATTTAAAGAGTTTTCTAAATAAATAAAAGGGCATAAATATTAAATAACTCACTATGAGGAAGTAATTCAGCAATTTTACTATGTATACAATCTATACTTTACTACACTGTATATGCTTTAATCCTCGCGACTCTATAAAATACATAGAATTATTTTAGTTTTTGTTTGTTTGCTCATTTGTTTTTGTTGTTTTTTTTCAGATAAGAAATTTGTAGCTTAGTGACATTAATTGGAAATTCTAATTAGATTGGCCTGATTCCATCCATTCAGCCATTCATGCATGCATTCATCCATTTATTTAACAATATGTGCACAATTAGGGGGAGAGATGTATATAAACCAAAATAATTAAAACATAATTATCCAATTGTAGTTGTAATGATAACTATGAAAACAGATTGTAGTTTTCAAGAAGAGCTTATGGCCATATATTTTATCAAGGGAGACTTCATTAATAAAGTAATGTTTAATAGTGACATAAAATTTTCCTCTGTACAGACTATATTAAAGTTGGTTGTGTGTGGGTGGCATATTAATATGTGTATGTAGCTGTATGTTTGTGTGTCTGTGTATCTGTGTATGGTCAAGGAAAGAAAGAGACAGAGACAGAGAGAAATGAAAAAAAATATGAGGGTGCTAATTTTGGCATACAAAGGTTATTTTGAAATGAAAAGTTAGAATATATATATATATATAAAAGTATAAGTGACCATTTCACAGTTCTACCTTTCCAACATTCCACCATTCAACCAATAGCTATGACACGCACTGACCACCAAGGGAAGATGCTCAATGCACAGGCATGGAAACATGGAACATACTGATGATTCTCAGAGGATATGGGGGAGTACAGGAAGAGATTAACCAAAATCTTATATGCATACTAGAGCCTGGTGCATGGATTCGTGCACCAGTTGGGTGCCTCAGCCTGGCTTGTGGGGATTTGGCTAAAGCCAGCAGTCTGACATCCCCTGAAGGGTCCTGGTTTACGAGAGGGTGCAGGCCAGGACAAAGGAAGGACCCTGCTGGATTCTATTTTTACATAAAATGAAGAATACAGGTTGAATCCAAACCATGTAGGATTTCATAGGTCATGATAAAGGAATTAAAAAGGTTTTGATTGATTTTACTCTAGATAATATATAGATAGGAATTATACGCCCTAAATTTTTATTAGCCATGCTAATCCAGAACATTATGTTTTAATGTTCACATGAGAGTAAGCATTATGAAGTATTGTTGTCTTTAAACTGAGGATTTGGAATTCCATGAATTCTTAAAAATTATTGTCATGCACTAAGTAAATAAGGTAAATGTGGATAAGATATTGCAACTTGATGTGTTAATGCTATCACATGAAATAATATCGAAAGAAGGGGTATTAAATTAGTAGAGAAGATTTTTACCAGTTATATTGAGAGTTCAGGTAATATATGTGAATGAACTATTTTAAATATCAATTGGGGATTAGTTAGATAGTTTAATCTTCTTAATTGTTACAGGCAGTGCTTCAAAACAGTCTCCTTGTACAGTTGTGTGAGAGATTTCTCTAGAGTAGACATTTACAAGTGAAATGTAAATGTCACAGAGTGCATGCCATTGTAATGTGCTGATATAATTAAATTATTTCCAAAATAATTTAACCAATATACACTTCAATCATCAATGAGATTTCAGTTTAAAAACTTTGAGATTATCTTAAGCAGACAGTGAAAAAACATCAAATGAGTATAGTTATACAGTCACAATAAGAGATAGACACATGCCAATCACAGACACTGCTAATGTCAAATCCAAGGAATTCATATATTTCTATTTTCTTGTTTTTCTTTCAGAACCATTTGAGACCATGGCAAAACAGCAGCTGAAAGAAGGATAAATAGAATGCAAAGGAATGGAAATGAAATTGTTAAGGTACTCCTACGCCTTCCCAATTAAAGATTGAGAGTTCAATATCCCATGATGGACCAAAAGAGATATTTTATATATTTCAAATTTTAGAAACAGTCACTGACATGACCCTTGGTCTACACATACTAAGCAAATTTCAAATACCTAAATAAAACCTCATGATGTTATTGTTATTGTTCTTTAATTTTATTATGATAAAACTGAGTTATTAAGCATTGACACTGGGATTTGAGTCTAAGCAAACTGAAGAATCCATGGACTAAAAATCACCATGTGTTGGCATCTTTTAGTACTAAAGACATTAATTAATAAAGTGAGACAGCTATTGTGATCAGTTATGACCAGATAATTTAATTTTGTCTATGTACTCTGAAAATAGCTCAGTTTTTATTCAGAAGAATGAAGATTTATAGGTATTGATTAAAAGGGAGATAAAATATTTGCTTTATGGTTAACAGCTTAGTTCTATACTCTCAATACAAAAGTTAAATGCATCCTTTCTGTTTGATTTGGATGACTGAGGGTTGCCCTGGCTTGATCTTATTTTTACTAGACTGGCACTAGCTTTGACTGTATCAAAGAAGATATTTCAGGTGTCTGCAGAAGAAAATCTCTGAGAAAATTATGTTAGAGCATCCTGAGAGGTACTAATGAAAACAATTCTCAATCCCTTAAACTACCAATAACAGATAAAGGCAATATTAGTCAAGTGAATATTTCCAGATCTCTATTGCTCTTCTCTCTCCTAGCAGGATCCCACAGGAACCAAGCTAATCTAGTTGGGGGATAAATAGATGTAAAGTCATAAAGAGGGAAATAAAACACACCAATCATACTCTTTTTTTTTTTAACTGAAAGCTTTGTAGTATGAATCATTGCCAAGTTGGGAGAGAGTAAATTGTTTTTACCACTAACTTTGAAATCTTTATCATTAGAATGAAGTGTAATTATATTTGCATTGTAGGGATTGTTATATTATCTGATTAATAACTAAAACTAAAAAGTTATGGGAACTATCTGAATTTTGATCTAATAAAGCATGAAAAGTAGTTACATAAGATGATGTTGAATAGAAAATGAGGAAAAAATAGTTTTCTATTTGCATCCTGTAAATTTTTCTCTTTCAATATAATAGCTAGATACAAAGAAAATAGATATAGATATAGACATAGATATAGACATATACATAGACATAGACATACATATAGATATAGATCGATATAGATATAGATGATATAGATGATAGATATAGATATAGACAGATATAGATATAGATAAATATATGATAGAGATATAGTAATACATAGATGATAGAGAGATAATCTTCTTTTCTAGAAACAAAGTATGTAGCAATTTTTAAATGGGTTATTCTAATTGAAAAAAATAATATTGACTAAAAATGGTCATAAACTAGACCATGAAATAAAACTCAATTAATTTCCATAGGAAGTACAAAGAGTAAAGACATATTCCTAATCTCAATGTAAAAAAAAAATTATAAAATAGAAAATAAAGAACTAATTCTAGGAAATTTTAATAAAATACATTTCAATGCTAAAGACAAATATTTTGTCAGAAAAAAAATAAAAATTTCAACATTACAAACTTTGTAAAACAAATAAAATTTAAAAATACTAACAACTAGTGTCAGAATATGAAATAACGCCATTCTTCAAAGTAACACTATATAAAATAAGTATATAAAAATGATTTGAGTATAAATTTAGTAAAAGTGTAACAAAATGTGGACTCATATAAAATAATAAAAGTAATGAATATAAATTTAGAAATTTAAATCTCACTTCTAGAACTATATCCCAAGGAAATAGAAACACCAATAAGAAAGGATATATGCACCCTTATGTTCATAGCAGCACAATTTACAATAGCTAAGATTTGAGAACAACCTAAATGCCTATGAGCAAATGAGTGGATCAGAAAACGATGGTACATCTACACAATGGAATACTATGCTGCTATAAAAAAGAAGGAAATTTTAACATTTGTGACAGCATGAATGGAACTGGAGACCATTATGCTAATCAAAATAAGCCAGTCAGAGAAATATAAATATCACATTATCTCATTCATATGTAGGATAAAATGATCAACATCATTTGATGAACAAAAATAGATCTAGAGACAAATGGCAGGGGAGGTAGGATGGGGGTTTGAGCAAACAAAGGACTTGTATGCATGCCTATTAGCATAACTAATGAACACAGACACTGGGGGTGGTGTGAGGATTTGCCCAGGGTGGGAATGGCTGGGGTGGGGAGGTCAACTGGGGAAAAAGAAGACATATGTAATACTTAAGCTAATTTAAAAATAAATAAATACAATTAAAAATCTAAATGAGTAAAATATGAAGTATTTTTAACATGGCACAGGAAATATAAATTAAATCAAATAAAATATTAACATTTAAAATAAATTAAATATACTTATAGAAATATGTATCATTTTACATGTTCAATATAAAATTCAATATAATTTATAAAACACAACATTCAATATTTTGTGAGGTTTTTTTTAACATATTTTATTGATTTTTTACAGAGAGGAAGGGAGAGGGATAGAGAGTTAGAAACATTGATGAGAGACATAGATCAGCTGCCTCCTGCACGCCCCCTACTGGGGATGTGCCCACAACCAAGTACATGCCCTTGACCAGAATCGAACCTGGGATGCTCTATCCACTGAGCAAAACTGGTTTTGGCAATTTTGTGGGTATTTTTGTCCTGAAAAAATAAGTAAGATATAAAATACATTTAAAATATTTTGTTTTCTAAAAATTGAAAAGTCAATATTAAACATCAGTTTCACTCAAGTGACAATATATGGATAGCTTGATTATATCATTTTATTTGATGTAATATTAAGTAAAATTATTTTTTCTCAAATATGAAAAATTAAAATTGAAGGAATCCAAATAACATAAATAGACATACTGTCTGCCACTAAAAATAAAGTCGATAAATTATAATCACTGCATGAATAAATACTGCACATATATACAGACACACATCTGCTAAATTTGAATTGCTAAAACCAAGGTGGGGGCGGAGGGAACGTAACAAATACCAAAATTTCAAGAATATCAGTCAGTATTATGTAACATGTTCTAGGCCAGTGGTTGGCAAACACAGACAACAGGGCCAAATATCAACAGTACAATGATTGAAATTTCTTTTGAGAGCCTAATTTTTTAAACTTAAACTTCTTCTAACACCACTTCTTCAAAATAGACTCATCCAGGCCCTGGTATTTGAAAAATCACATTCAAGGTGTCAAAGAGCTGCATGTGGCTTGCAATTTACTGTTTGCCGACCACGGGTTTAGACCATCATAGAATTATAAAAGCTTCCAAAATCATTTTATTCTCCATTATAATAGTGATATTAATAAAAATGTAATACGCTAAATAGACTGATGTCTTCTGGATGTCATTCTAGACATCCATCCTGATGAAGCCAAGGCTAGAAGGAAGCCAGTGGGTCCCAGTGCCTATGGATGGCCCAAGGGAGGCCAACCTGGATCCAGGGTGCCTGCAGATGGCTGGAGGAGGGAAACAGTTCAGTCCCAGGTGCTGGAAGAAAGCTGCTGCCAGGAGGCCAGGTACTGGATGCCAGTGGGAAGCCAGTGCCTGTAGCCAGGGGAAGGAAGGTCTACTTTTGCTCGAATTTTTGTGCATCAGGCCCCTAGTCTCTATATAACAATAAAAGCACACACAAGAACTACACTATTCTGATGAATGAATCTTGACTAAAATCACAGTGAATACTAAGATTATCTGTACCATGAAATAAAGCAATGAGATAAATGTTTTAGTGTGGTTATGAAAATATATTTAAGTTATGTGTGTACATATGTATAGATACATATTTGTGAATATAAACAAACAATTTTTCTTAACATATACAAGGAAGAATAGCAGAAAAATGGGAGTTTCTTTGTTAATTCCAATGTACTGTTTTTGTTTTGTTCATGTGTTTTTTTCTTCTGTCAATGCATTATTAGTGAATTTTTAGACTTAAAAAATGTACAATTTCCAAGGAGAAGCCATGGATTGCTGAGAATGAAAGTAATAGAGAATGGGTGCACAAATCAAGAACAAAAAATGGGTTAAATTCAGATACCTTTTCAGTATAATTAAGTGGTTAAAATTGGGAATAGTGCCAAAAATGAATACACCTGGATTTTTGTTTTCTTGATTCTTTTCTAAGAAAAAGATAAAAACAATCACCTTACCCATCTGTAGTTGACCATTTGTTGAGGGAAGGGAGCAGGTATAATATCTGTTTAGCAACTAATTATTTTTAAAATACTACAAAACTAAAAAAAAATAAACATGGAGAAAAAATTTGGAGAACTTCTATCTTTAGCACAAAGAAAATGAAATCATCCCCATGAGAATAATATGCAACGCTGTAACCTAACATTTCAAGGAATAATTGAAATGTGAATTTTATATTGATAAAAAATTGAGTCAATTTTTCAATGGATAGTTTTCAAAAATTATTATTTTTTAAATAACTCATACATTCAATGAATAGCATAGCACAATTATGCTTAACTAAAGGATATCACAAAAATATTTTATGAAAAGTAATTTTTAACAATAAAATTATTTTTTATAAATTTACTTCACTTATTCTATTTGTTTTACAAAAATATATATATTATTTTGTTTTAAATTAATAAAAAAATATAAGAATTATAGTAGATAACAATGGGAAAATTTACCAGCTTTTATTTCACTGATTCCAAAACTAGTAAAATTAGCAGTATAATTGCTAAAAATGAGAACACTGCAGCAATGTTCTACTTTAGCACTGCAGGAAATTGACTCCTGATAAGTGAAAAAAAGTCAAAATGGCTTTGATTTCATTAGACCTATCTTTACATATTTTAGTTGAATACATTTAAGTGATAAAAATATTGATTTGTTTTTGTTGTTTTTGATGTGTGTGCATTAAAGAGAGAGAGAACATTTATGAGTAATATATATTATATTTTAACTGACAACCATGTCTTATAATGAAACAGTAGTAAACCTGAACTATTTAGTACTGTTAGGATTTGTAACCTAAATTTGAAATAGCAACAAAAGTAATCCTAAATCAAAGTAATTTATTTTGTTGTTCACACTTTCCTTAGAGTTAATCTAGATTTATGTCTATCATTTTGGAATAATTGCTAATGGTATGTGATCTCAGAGTGATCTCAGATTAGACAATAATTTATATGGTCAGTCTACATATGAAGCCATTAAAAATATATCAATTATATACACCACAAATTTTTTAAACTCTGTGGGGGTGGGTCTGTACTTGTATGCGCGTGTGTGTGTGTGTATGTGTGTGTGTGTAAACCTGTGGCTAAAGATTAACATTCTATTGCATAATCCAAAAAAGAATCTGTTAAGTGGATGACCATGCATCCAGGCAGAAAGCCAAGGACAGTTCTCAGTATACAAAATGAGACAAGCTACAAAGCAAAAGCTCTCCCTGATAAAGAAATCATCAGTCACCAATTGGTCTGGATTTAGAAAGGAAGAGACAAGAAGACATAGCTCCTTCCTCTCTCAACCTGACACAGAGATCTGCAATAGCTGCTTCTTCTAAGAATTCTCATTGGTCTCTGGCTTCCATCAGTTTTCCAGGGAACCCAATTGCAGTTCCAAGAGCAAGTGGGATTTAAATTAGGAAGTGTAGCTCTGGTCCTTACTAGAATTTGGTAATGCTTTTCATTAACTTTAATACTGATTTTCTCTAGGAATAATTGATTGGCTGTTTAAGAGAATAACTGGTAATAGTTTATCAGAAAATCCTCCATAAACAAGGTCCTAGTTTATCAGAGAATTCTCTATGAAAAAGGTCCTTTTGCAGGTTCGTATGTGAAGGTAAATGTGGGAGCTTTGGAGTGGAAGGCCATGACCAAATCTTTAACCACATCTTTTGTTTGTTTCAATTGCAAATGAATTTTTGAATTATCAGCTAGTGTTTTGATAATGGATCCTTGGAAGATACAACACTGAAAAAATAGGTGTTTTAGGTTTCTGGTATTGAAAGGTTACAGTTTGAACACCACTAACTTGGTAGGCTTTTATTTATGGTCTTGTGAATTCTCCCAAGTGGAAAGGCAATTCAGAGGGACGATTAGTGGGTACTCAAATAAAGGAGGATAGAAGGAATAGTTTGAGCTGTGTCCATCTTATTGTTTAGTTTCAGGTACCACTTGTGTTTTTAATTTTTCATTAGTCTTTTAATGAATCTTTCATGAAACTATTTTGAAATCTTGACAGCTTTTGCATGCCAATTAAAAGAGGTGTCCTATTCTGTTTGAGTTGGAAATCCTTGCTCTCAAATGCCCTTCTTAGGTGAATTATCTTATCTAATTGGAATATTCCTCAAAGTAGCCATTGCAATTCAGTGTTGTCTTAGTAAGATTTTTGTCATTTTTACATATATCTACAAGCTTCTGGGACCACAGTTCTTAGACATAAAACATGCACATGTGCTGGTAGGTGGCATTCTCAATTTTTTGAAATTTGAGTATCCCATTTCTTAGCCAAATTTATACTGAAAAGTAATGCATAATTGAGTTGGGGATTTCTGTGGTGTTTTACAATGTACTATGTTGCACAGAATTTTTTTTTTTTACCTTGGTGCCCTAGTGTCAATCTAACCTACTCCATAACCAATTTATGCTAGCATGGAAGTCTTAGAGTTGGGTACTAAGTGTTCCAACAGCTTTTATGTGCTTAACCTATGTCTTCAGATTGTTCTGCTTTGGCTTTTGAGACTTCCATTAGCAATAAAATATTATTCTTTTCAACAGATTTTCTTTTCTTTTTTTTTTTTTAAGTGGAGGATGCCTTAATGGCTTTTAATGTTCCAACCTGTGCCTACTTAGATTTTTACTTTTAATGGTCTAACTAGTTTGAATTTCTTGTCTTAATTTATTTCCCCAGGTTCCCAAATGGTTTACACTTTGGACTGACCTCGAGGCTTTGTGAGCCCCATAACAGCTGCCATTCATTGCAGACTCCTAATATCACTACCCCAGCACATCTCCAAGAGCCCTGAGATTTTATGTGAACTTTTACAAAACCCAGAACTTTTCTGGGACCCAAAAGCTTTCTGGGAACTATATGCTTATTTAAAAATAAAGTTTGTTAGTATCATAGAGCTGCATGCAATAGAAAAGAGCTCTAATAGAGACTGTCTTGCCCATAGCCCTCAGTAATAAAGAGAGGAGCATTGCACTCAAAGACCTCAGGAGGTGCCTTGCTGTTTTCCATCCTTTCAGCAGTAAGTTTCAGATCTCATTCTTCATTGCCAAAATCTCTTAAAAATAATTTTTAAAAATGTACACAGTGTAAACTAATTTTATTTAACACTTAATGAAATGGTTAGTGTCTTCTCAGAGAACTGGAAAATGAAATTCTTGGTTTGTAAATGGACCCCAAACTCAAAGGGCAAAAAGAGACCCAAGAGAAAGGAACCACTGCAGATAGGTAGGTGTAAGGTTTAATAAACAAGGAAATTTACATCTCAGGCTTTCTTGGGTAGCTTCAAGACAAATACATATCCACACATGCTCACCAAAATTTTAAAAGTTTATATAGGGACCTTAAATGAACACAGTTCAGTATTCAAACTAGGTGGTCTTAAAAAACACATTTTTCTTTCAATCTTACGTACTTGAGATAGTTCTAGTATATGAATAGAGAGGGAACATACATTTCAAGGACAGGGAAAGGAGTAAGGAACTCCTGATTTCATGGGTCCAGCTCTTAAAGTCAACCAAATCTCAATGACCTCCTTTAACAGGAGTAGAAGGCAGAAAGCTTTTATAGGACAAAGAATAAAGAACAAAGGAGAGACAAATAGAACATATAGAACTGCCTGGGGTCAAAAAGTCAGCCTTGTTTGGGGTAAAAAAAACAGAAACTACCAAATGTGTCATTAAATAGAAATGTCTAAAAATGCAAACTTCACAACCACAGAGATATGTCTTTTTAATGTACAAATATCTCTTAAATGCCTCAATAAGCACCTGACATACAATAGACTTTCAATAAATGCTTTTTTGAATAGAGGAATGAATAAATGAATGAATGAATGAATGAATGAATGAGTGAGGGAATGATTTTTCGAGGGTCAGTGGAGGCTAAATATGGGCAGTCTAAAGAGAAAAGCAGATTGTAATAAAAAAATCTTTACAGACATCAAAACATTCAAATGTTTAAAGGTAACAAGGAGAGTTTGAGTCAGCTGAGGAAGAGTGGGTTTATAAAGTCAGAAAATAGCTTATATAGTACAAAATGTTAGTACAAAAACTCCTATTGGAACCTTCACAGCGGCAGGTAAATATGGAAAAATAAGTTCCAACTAATTTTTCACATGGAGTATATCAATGCAACTGATCTGTATATAAATTGCTTACATGTTTTCTCAAAAAATCAGGACATTATCATTATCATTAATAATTATTATTAAACATTATCATTCACATTCATATGAGACTTTACAGCTTAAAGAAGACAATTTTATTTTGTAAACAATGATATTGCTATGGCTATCTAAAAGTTATTTATTGTGAGCACTTAATAGGACAGCATTAAAATGTTTAACATGGAGATACATAAAATACTTAATAACCGATAGAACGTATTACTAGAAATAATTTTAGCAGAGATAATGTGTTAGAATTAGGAGTAATGTGATAGAATGTAACATTAAATTTATATAATTATTATTATTAATATTTTGCATTAACATACATTTTTCTAAATGTTAAGTACACTTACATATGTAAACATATGACTCATATGTTAAGATGCACACATATTTGTACCCCTAATTATGAGCTCTGGTACACAGATTAGATGTTATTGCCATTATTCCAATGAGGCAGGACATAAAATTGAGGAGAAATTATTTTCTAAAAAATCTAAAATTACAAGTAAGATAGGATACAAACTCTAGATATTATTGCAATATGTGTTATCTACTAAACCCAATTATAGCATCTTGTAAAATATAGAAGTTGGTAAAAGTAAAGGTCTATTTTGGTTATGTTATAGTTTCTGTATATGACTAATTTCAGCTTCAGAATTTATTGCACCCAAATGACACGTTATCTTTAAAGTAATAGGGTTTTTATCAAGCAATGGCTCAAAATATTTATTGACTGATAGTTATGTCTAGGCAAGTTCTTATTATTGAAAATATGGAGGTACTTTTTGAAAAACCCTTTTTAAAAAAGCAAAGCTTGTACTGGGAGAGCACCTCAAGATAAGATTAGGAAGTTAAGATGATAAAAGGCTAAGAAGAATTATAGAACAAGTGATGATAATCTGAACAGAGACAAATGGAAAAGGAGATTACAAACAGTGTGATATTATGATAGAATGAAACTCAAGGAGCAGAATGTCATGAAATGACTCTGACTAAATACAATAATGCAGGTTTTTGAAACCAAAAGAGTTAAGTAATTTTAGTTTTACCTAGACGATGGATAGAAAATGAATGAGTATTGGAAAGCCTTCCAAAGCAATGCCTAAGTGTCCTGTTATAAAAATCTCCCTCATAATAGATGGTTGAGACATCCAAAATACTCCAGCTCTGTGGGTACATAAGCAGTGGCTAGAATAAACCCTTGTGTTAAGGGGCAAATGAGGTGGAATAGATGCCTAAATACATGTGATATTAAAAGAGTCATTCTCTGGGTTATCACCAAACACTGAACGTTCCAGGGTCTTGATCTTGGACTTCCCAGCCTCCATAGCAACCCAACTAAGACAGAAATTGTCACTAAGTGGGGTGTTGTTGTAACAAATATCTAAATTTTGGAGGCAGTTTTGGAATTGGGTAATAGGTAGGGAATGAAAGAGTATGGAGATGCAGCTACAAAAAGCCTACACTGACATGAATGGACCTTTAAAGGCAATACTGGTGAGACCTCAGAACAAAAGGAGAGCTATAGAGAAGTATTAAATCTCTTAGATATGGTAGTTACTCAGGAAATATGCTCCAAGACCCATAGTCAAGCTTGAAATTGGCTAGCATCAAACTCTATATATACCGTGTTTTTCCTTATACATACATAGTTATGATAAAATTTAATTTATAACTTTGGCAGTAAAAAGTTAACAATCAATATAAAAAAGCCTAAGCAACTGTTACTGCAGAATGACCAGAATGACTGGTCACTATGATGTGCACTCACCACCAGGGGGCAAATGCTTAATGTAGAGTCTGCTCCCTGATGGTCAGTGTGCTTCCACAGGGGGAGTGCCACTCAGCTAAAAGTGGCCTCATGGTTTCTAAGGAGTAGCCAGCCGAGCAGTAAGAAGCAGCAAGAAGCGAGGCAGTAAGGAACGAGTAGTCCTGGACTACAAGAGGGCATAGGCTGGGCTGGGGGACCCACCTCCCACCCCCCACGCCGCTTCCAGTACATGAATTTCATGCACCTGGCCTCTAGTAACTAATAATAAAATAGAAAAGGATAACAATATACTATATTGATAGTTATATAAATATGGTTTTTCTCTCTCTAAATATTTTATTGTATTGCATTCACCCTTCTTCTTTGAGATGAGGCAATACCTATGTGACCAGATGATGTGAGGTGAATGATGTAGGCATTGTGTAATGTAGTGTTAGGCTACTATTGACTCTGATGATTTGTAAGAAGGAGGGTCATGGAATGATGACAATGTCATATTTTCCACCCAGAAACTTACTGCCTTTTCCATCTTAACTAAGCACTTAGCACAAACCATGCCATAACTTTTGCAGTTTGAGTTGTGACAGCAAAAATAGCACACATTTCTTTTCCCTTCTACATAATTTCACAGGTAGGTTTGTTTTTACCATAGATCTTAGCAACCTCAGTATATGATATTTCTGTCCTTACTAAGTAAAAACAAAACAAAAAAAATTCACATATTCACTTAAAAGAACTTTATGGCTTCTCTTTGTGGCATATACAAGTTGCCAGCATCACTATTCTTCCACTGCCCCCTCTAACAATCCAGGAGCTCTCAGGGGCAGGAGGTGATTCAGTGATCAGGGGAAGGTGATGCCCCATCACACCTTTGCAGCTGCCACCGCTAATAGCACAAAACTCGACAGGCCCTGGTTACCTGAGCCCCGGGTGGCAATGTGCAGCTGGGCAGCCACCATCTGAGGCTATGCCCCAGGCCCACCCTGGGTGGCTGGGCAGCCACCAAACAAGGCTTGCCTGTGCAAACGAGGGATGAGGGGACTGGGGAACCCATGCTCCTTGCCTGCCACCCTGGTAGGGCTGCAGGGACTGAGTGCTGCCATCTTGTGGCTGTGGGTGCCACCATCTTTGAGGACATGGCAGTCAATTAGCATATTCCCTCCTTATTGGTTGTGGGTGTAGCATATTCCATCTTTATTAGATAGGATTATAATGATTTAATTTATTTAAAACTCGAGGCCCATTGCATAAAGATTCATGCAATAGGCCTTCCTTCACCTGGCTGCTGGCACTGGTTTTCCTCTGGCACCAGGAACCCAGGCCTTGGCTCTGGCTGCTGCCTTCTGCTTTCATTCCAGCTGAAGATTTCCCTGACTCTGGCCAGAGTCTACAGACTTTGCTTTACTCTGGCCAGAGCACTGTCCCTGTAGCTCCCTCTGTTACCCCCACCCTCCCGCTCATAACAGGCGTCCTTCTCTGCTTAGCCACGCTGTGCCTAGAGTGACTGCGGTGTGGGCCACCACCATCTTTGTCCTGCTAATTTGCAGATTTCCTCCTGATTGGCTGCTAGGTGTCCTGGAGGTATGGCCAATTTACATATTTCTCTTTTCTTAGTGTAGATAATGCAGTTTTCAACAAAATAGCAATTTAGAAATATACATACATAACATGGAAAACATTATGTGCATTTTATCTTTTTTAAAAAACTTTTTTGAGAGATTAAATAATTGGAATTTCAGAGACAATCATTTCTTTAAATGCTGCAGTTAATTTTTAAAGTTTTAAACTAAGAGAAGCAGATTTTGTTATTACTAATTACACGTCTTGAAAGGGATAAACACAAAATTACAAGACTTGTTAAAAATATATGTCACTTATAAAAACTTAGCTATAAAATGCATGTTTTACATAGCGAGAGAGAAGGATAAAATTATTAGGCAGTTTGTAATAGAACAAAATAAAGAGGCAATTTTATTTATTTTAAAATGTATAAAGTAATATTGGTAAGATAAATTTATGTTTAAACTACTTATTTAAAACTTAACCTATTTAAAGTTTTCATCATCATTATTCCAAATCATCTTTTAAAATTCCTCTGAAACTAAATCTTAATTCTGGGTTCTGTATGGCACTTGGTGCTATAGAAAAGGAAAAACAAACAACAATAAATGGGTTGTAATTGAAAACAATTATTTTTTTAAAAATATATTTTTATTGATTTCAGAGAGGGAGAGATAAAAACATTAATAATAATAATTGTATATGCTGCTTCTTGCATGCCCCCTCCTGGGGATTGAGCCCTAAACCTGGGCATGTGCCATTGACTAGAATTGAACCTGGGACTGTTCAGTCCACTGAAGCAAACCAGGTAGGGGGGAATAATTAATTTTGACAATAAAGTCAGTGTTCTAGAAAACTGGACCCCAAAGTAGAATGTATCATGCTGGAAGCAAAGATGGAGAAAGATAGATAATAGGTGGCATGATGAGTAGATACAAACATAAAAAATAAACACCTTAAGGTCAAAAGTTAAACTAATAACCTCAAGATACTCTAAGGAGTTATTGCTTTAATCGGTAGAGTGAACTAAAATCATTTGTCCATGTTAGCTTCTGTCTTTTGTCTGTCAACACTAAATCAATCAATAAAAGAGCACAATTCATGTTGTCATAAAAATTAATTATTCTTTCCAAGGTAATATAATTACTTGGTATGGTGTCTTTGATAATTCATTTAACATACATCTTTCTTTTTTTAATTTTATTTTTATTGTTGACACTATTACCGATGTCCTTATTCCCTCCAGCCTTTGAACACCTCTACTCATCCCCTGCCCCCACTTTCCCTCTGGCCATCACCACACTGTAGTTTGTGTCTATGGGTTATGCAGATATGTTCTTTGGGTAGTCCCTTCACTTCCTTTCTTTCTTGGTCACTATACCAAATTGGGTTGAATTTATTTATTGACTGGAAATCAGGTACTGAATGTGTAAGATAATATGCACTTCTATATAAATACAAATGCAAAATCAGAAACAAATTAAATTATTTTTTTTGTTCTATATGGTTTCTAAAGTCATTTCTTTGCACTCATTCTAATTTCTAATAAAACTTTATTGGTCTTTTAGCTCTCCTTAGTTCCCATGCATAATATATTATTTTATTTTATGTTTGAAAAAGGTAGATACAGAGGCAGTAAAGCACCAAACACACTGTCAAATTATAGCAGAAAGGTTAGGGAGAGGAGGGTAGATAAGAGATCAACCGAAGGACTTGTATGCATGCATATAAGCATAAGCAATGAACACAAGACACTGGGGGGTAAGGGTATGCCTAGGAGGGAGGGGCAATGGGAAGATATGTATACATGTAACACATTAATAAAAAAAATTAAAATATATATATATGTTGTGCCTAAACCAGTTTGGCTCAGTGGAAACAGCGTCAGCCTGCGGATTGAAAGGTCCCAAGTTTGATTCTAGTCAAGGGCATGTACCTTGGTTGCAGACACATCCCCAATAGGAGGTGTGCAGGAGGCAGCTGATCGATGTTTCTCTCTCATTGATGTTTCCAACTCTCTATCCCTCTCCCTTTCTCTCTGTAAAAAATCAATAAAAAACATATTTAAAAAAATATATATACAGTGGTACCTCGAGATACGAGTGCCCTAACATACGAGATCTTTGAGATAGGAGCCGTCGAGTGAGGGATTTTTGCTTTGAAATACAAGCAAGAGTTGAGATACAAGTAATCGTGCTGATGGGCCGGCTGCACAGGACCCACCAGTTTACCGAGACTCGAGCGTCTATAGTTTCCCACGCCTCAAGGTTACGGAACAAATTAAACTCATATCTCGAGGTACCACTGTATATATTTGTTATATTTACTTTTTCACTTTCTTTTTATAAGTCAACATAAAGGATATATATTTTTGCAAAACTTGGTAAGTTGAAAGCCAGGTTGTGACATAAAAGCTATTTTGTGGCATATTAGAATATTCTATTTACTAATTAAAATTTTATTAATAATGTTTTATGATGATGAAAAACATATAACATACAATGTTCCATCTTAATTTTTTCAATTATAGTTCACATTCAATATTATTCTGTATTAGTTTTAGCTGCACAACACAGTGGTTAGACAATCATATAGTTTATAGAGTGGTTCCCCTGATATTTCAAGTATCCCCCCACTACCCCTGGCCTATATACAGCTGTTACAATATTATTTTTTTACTCCATTGACCTCTCTCTGGCCACTCCCCAGCACATGCCCTCACACCCCTAGTGACTGTGTACATTGGTAAAGCTTATATGCAGGCATACAAGTCCTTTGGTTGATCTCTTAGCCACTCCCCTCCCCTGCCTTCCTTCTGAGGTTCCACAGTCAATTCAATGCTTTTGTGTTCATCAGTTTACGTTGTTCACTATATTTCACAAATGAGTGAGATCATGTAATATTTCTCTGACTGGCTTATTTCACTTAACATTATGCTCTCCAGGTCTATCCATGCTGTTGTAAATGGTAAGAGTTCCTTTTTTTTAACAGCAGCGTAGTATTCCATTGTGTAGATGTACCACAGTTTTTTAATCCACTCATCTGCAAATGGGAACTTAGGCTATGTCCAAATATTAGCTATTGTAAATTATGCTGCTATGAACATAAGGGTGCATATATCCTTTCTGATTGGTGTTTCTGATTTCTTGGGATATAATCCTAGAAGTGAGATTTACGAAGAGTGAAATTATCATTTTAAGCACTCTTGTACTTTATATGCTGGGGTACATTATTTTATTTATTTATTTATTTATTTATTTATTTATTTATTTTAAATATATTTTATTGATTTTTTTACAGAGATGAAAGGAGAGAGATAGAAAGTCAGAAACATCGATGAGAGAGAGACATCGATCAGCCGCCTCCTGCACGCCCCACAGTGGAGATGTGCCTGCAAGCAAGGTACATGCCCCCGACTGGAATCGAACCTGGGACCTTTCAGCCCACAAGCCGACGCTCTATGCACTGAGCCAAACCGGTCTCGGCGGTACATTATTTTGAAAGAAATGACAACAAATTTTAAAAAAGAAGAAAAGCAGCTGATGATTGAATTCATTTGAGAAATGCTAAGATACAATGGCAGTTCCATTTTTAACTTTTGAGGAAACGCCATACTGTTTTCCACAGTGGCTGCACCAGTCTGCATTCCCACCAGCAGTACACCAGGGTTCCTTTTTCTCCACATCCTAGCCGGCACTTGTCATTTGTTGATTTGTTGATGATAGCCACACACACACACACACACACACACACACACACACACTAAATAAATAAATAAATAATAAAAATTGATTTTTGATTAATTTAATTTGATTAAAGTATTTTTAATTGTATGGTCTTTATTTTCCTTATTCTGGGTTAGATTTGTCAAAAATAATTTAGGGATACTTCTAAATAAAAAAATTTTAGCATTTTTTATTTATTCTATCACTATTAAATTTACACTTGTTAAGTGGAGCACAGGATGCCAAATGGTCCGTAGTGGTGCAATAATAAACTACAAGAGAAATTGATAGAAAAGTGTATAACTCAGAGGTACTGGAAAAAGTACCCAGCATGTCTCAAGAAGCCACATGAGGAAGTCAAGGCAAAGTGCAATGGAGAGAGTAATGTAGGATTTGAGGCAAATGCTTTTATTAGGGTCTATGAATACAATGTTTTGGGGTTCATGGTCTAGATTCTTATTGGTCAATTCAAACCAAAATAATGGGGTTTCAGTAAGCCCCACTAGGGCTTTTTTTTTTAACATATATATTTTGTGCTTCCATATATATGTATATTCCAGAGCAGAAAGGAGATGGAGAAAGAAATAGAAACATCAGTGATGAGAATCACTGATTAGTTGCCTCCTGCACACCCCACACTGGGGATGGAGCCCCCAACCCAGGCACCCAGGCACCCAGGCATGTGCCCTGACCGAGAATCAAACTATGACCTTCTGATTCCTAGGTTGATGCTCAACCCCTGAGCCATGCCAGCTGGGCTGGAGTCTTATCTAAGAGGTACAAAACACTGAGGTCAGGGGAGACTGTTGATAACAAAAGCTATTGGGGAAGTCACACCAGGAAATTTATTTGCATGTGCCTCTGTGAGCTGCTATCAGAGAATGCCTAAGCTTGAGTTAGTTCCAGTTTAAGGCTCTGCAGGCTGCTTGGTCAAACGAAATGGATGCAGAGGCAGGAATGCTGTGGAGTAGCTATAGAGTAGCCATTTACACATTAGTTCCAATAAATATTAGCTGAGCACCTATTTATATGTAGAGTAACCTGAGATATTATGTATCAGGTTAAAACATAATCTGGTAACAACCATTCTCTCTACTTAAGGAACTTGCTGCCTCTTTAAAGTGATAGCATTAGTATTAAGAAACTAGTAGCCCATCGTGTGATTTGGCGCACAGTAGGCCGTGCAGGAGCCAGTGGGAACTACAGTGCACCGCTGGGGGCCACACTGCTTCCACAGGAGCCTAGAGGGACCCATGCTGCTTCTGCGGGAGGAGGGCCTGCCGTCTCCTCTGGGGGCTTGCACCTGGCCATAGAGCCTATGGGACAGTCCCCTGTCCCACAGAGGCCCTCCACAGCAGGGGCGTGGCTGCAGCAATGAAGCAAGCATCCCACCCCAGCCACTTGGCACCTGATGCCCAGAGGCCACAGCAACAAAGCAAGCATTCTGCCAGGCTGCTCATGCTCTCCACTCTCAGCAGCAGCCCAGCCAGGACCCGGGGACTCAGTGCTTCCATCTTTGTGATGGAGTGAGGATTAATTTGCATGTTACCCTTTCATTGATAGGTTACTGTTACATAAAGTCATATAATCATTGGCTAAATGAGTGATATACATTTCTCCTATGTGTGTTAACTATGATGAGTTTATTGGTATTAAAAATAAAATTCCTAAAACAAAAATTTGTATTCTAGTAAGATTTAAATATTTTAAATTTAGTTTTGTAGATACTATTTCACCAGGTACCACTATCTTATTTGATAAATTATGCTCCACTGAAATAAGTAATATTCCAGGGATCAAATGCTAACTATGCTTTCATGTTATAGTATGCATATCATAGTTATAATACTTTATTTTCATTCTATTACTTTAAATTACAAACTCAAAGAAGTTTTATATACGTTTTAAAGAATAAAAACAAAGAGAACAAATAGAACACTGGGGCCCCTGATATTTTATTAACAACACTAGAGGCCCAGTGCGTGAAAATTCATGCGTTGGAGGTGGGGTCCCTCAGCCTGGCCTGCCTGCTCTCAGTCTGGGAGCCCTTTGTTAATAACCATTCTCTCTACTTAAGGAACTTGCTGCCTCTTTAAAGTGATAGCATTTTTATTAAGCAACCTGGGGATCAGGAGAAGGCAATGGCCCCATCACGTCCTCAGCCAGCCCTGTTTACCTGAGCCTTGGGTGGCCCTGAGTGGCTAGGCATCTGGGCAGCTGGGATGCCTCTATTTAAGGCTTGTCTATGCCTCGGGTTAGTCCTGAGTGGCTGGGGGACTAAGGGTACTGGGAGACTCTTATGACAGGCATGCAGTAAGGCCAGGTCTGCCTTGCTACCTGGCTGCCTCCCTGGCGGGGCTGAGGGGACTGGGTACCACCATCTTGTGACTATGGGCACCGCCATCTTTGAGGGCATGGTAGTCAATTAGCATATTCCTTCCTATTGGCTGTGGGCACCACCATCTTTGAGGCAGGACAGTCAATTAGCATATTCTCTCTTTATTAGATAGGATAGTAAGGATTGTATCTCTTTATTATTTTAAAATATAATTGTGTTTTCATGTAATTGTGTTATTTTGGTGAAGTGGGAGCAGAATAGATAATTTAGTAACAAATTTCTAATATAGTTACAACTCTCACCAGAGGTTATAAAATCATTAATTTTGTTGTTATTTTACAAAGGAACATTATCACTATTGATCCTCATATCATGTGTGTTCTTTTATTTTATCATTTTCTTCTCTGATCTTTACTTTTTTCAGATTAAATTCTTATTTAATCTGCAGTTCAGTAGGTTAAATACAGTAGGTTTACTTATTATATTTTCAACTTACTATTAGTTGTGATATATGTGTACATCATTAATTTTTTCTCTCTCCTAATAAATAGATTTTTGGACTCTAATTTTTATTTTACTTTAATACAGTCTATCTTGCATATCATTAGACAAATTATAGAAGTAATATGAGTTTTAAAATTATTTATCTTCTCAAGAGAATATTTACATGTGGCAGTAAACTGAGAGCATTGGTAATATTTAATTACTTTAAAATATATTTTATTGATTTTTTACAGAGAGGAAAGGAGAGCAATGGAGAGTTAGAAACATCGATGAGAGAGAAACATTGATCAGTTGCCTCCTGCACACTCTCTACTGGGGATATGCCTGCAACCAAGGTATGTGTCCTTGATCAGAATTAAACCTGGGACCCTTGAGTCTACAGGACAACATTCTATCCATTGAGCCAAACCAGTTAGGGCATCTTTGCTGACTTTAATACAAAATGAAGGATTGAGATTATCCAGAATTGGACTTGAGTAATTGACAAAAGTGTTTCCAGTGTTTTCTAACATTGGGATCCACTGGAATATGGTATGGCTTTAACAGGCCTGAGATTTCAACTTTGCCCTTCTGGTTCCATCAGAATATGGACAGTTTTTATAGCCTCTTATACCTTATGTGACTAATTCTGGGGTCTTTACTCTGGATTTCCATTTTTAATCAACTGATTGACTCATAATTCTGCACTGGCATGAGAACTCTCTGTGCCTTAATCTGCTCTTACCAAAATAAGTGTGTGTTATAGGATTTTACCTTTAAGAAAAAAGAATATGAGAACTATTCGCAGGGTCTTTGACTTACCGTGGTTTGATTTGCTTTTTTGACTTTAGGAGAGTGCCAAGGCAATACACATTTAATGGAAACTGTAATTTAAATTTTGATCTTTTCCTGGGCTAGCAATATGTGGTATCATACTCTCTCATTGTGTGCTAGGTAGTGGCAGCAAGCCTCAGCTCCAGTGAGCCATTCAGTGGTGAGTGCTAACTACAAATACTCTACAGTGTACTATATTGCTGGTATTTTTTTTTTGTATTTGTTTGTTTGTGGATGTTGTGTTTTATGTTTTCTCATCCCATTATGTCTACAAAACACCCATCTGTGTCTCCTGCTTCTGGTGACAGGAAGAAGAGCAAGGTGTTACTCTTGAGAGGAAACTCGCCACATCTGCCCAACAGTGGGCTAATGTTAAGTATTTGAGTACATCTAAGACAAATGAGGCTAAGCTCTGCAATTCAGTAGGTTAGTATATTAAATATATTTTGAATTATTTTTTTTCAACTTACTATTTACTGAAACATAACTCCATTGTAAGTTGAGGAGCATCTGTAGATCCTCAATGTTTTATTTGTCTTTACAAATTCTAACATACTTTCAATTACATCTTTTTAAAAGTATGGTAAACTCTTTGCTCTAATGCTTTGTTATGACCTTTTACAATGGGAATCATTAAAGCTCTGCTATTGACTATATATTAGGGGTTGATTTTTATTAGCATGATGTATCACTTAAAATATTTATCATAAAATGTTGCTGAGGAAACATGATGCAGTACCAAGCAAATTAAACTCCTTCATATATTTTAAATTTGAAAGTTTTAAAAATATAATGCACCATCCATATTTAATTTTCAAGACATCCTTTTACTATGTTACATTTTTTAATTTAAAAACTCAGTTTATAATAATTTTTTATTGAAACTAAGTAGTTTAATAATTTATTGTATTTAACAAAGATTGAGAAAAAATGTTATCTTTTTTTAATCTTTTTTATTGTTTAAAGTACAGTATTACAAATAGAAGTATATATGTCTCTTTTTTCCCCCGTCTCCATTGACCTCCCCTGGCCTCTCCTACTCCCCCTGGAACATGCCTACCTACCCCCTCCCAGCGTCTGTGTTCATTGTCTATGCTTATATTGCATACATACAAGTCCTTCAGTTGATTTATTAGCTGCCCAACTCCAACCCTCTCCTGCCTTCCTGTTGTAGTTTGACAGTCACTCTTAATGATACAGGAACTTTCTCAAATAGGAACTTTATGAAAAATGATCAACTTGCACTAATATACTATCTGCCAAAATTCCAAAATATTTTTTATATTCAGTATTTAAGTGGGAAAATGTTTTCCTTATTAAATATATTTTCTCACTCTTTGAACTCTGATCATATACAGGTAATTTGTTAAATTTGTTTCCCTTTCAGAGTGTATCTGTTCATTATTCTTTAACACATTGTCTGCATTGTTCACAAGAAAGAATTTAGTCACTCAGTCCAATCAAAAGTTGGAGAGTCCCTGGATACCTGCTTTATTAGGTTGCTTTTTACATCTCATTAACTTCCTCTAATTGACACTGGTACTCAATGTATACTTTTTGTACTGTTGTTGCCTTGGAACAAATTATTCTACCCCTCATGACTGCTCTGGCAACTTTCCAAAACACACTCAGGCTGGTTTCTTGTTTTTTTTTGCTTTTTTTTTTCTTATTGATATTAATGTATTCTGAAATAGTCTTCATCTGTTATACAAATGCCACAGTTTTAATTACAGTGTTGTTAAATCTCCATACTTCAGATCTCCTATAATTTATTATATCACCAGAGACATTGACACCAGGAAATTATTAAGCAAAGTTAGATTTTCAATAGCAGATGGTTAAATTCTCCTACATATCTGTTATCTTTTAATATTCCAGAAATCAGTTTTAAATAAAAAAATAAATGTTTATACTATTTGAATAGTTTATTGCTCAATTAATATGCATTTGGATATAAAATTACCTGTGCAAAATATTATTCTGCATCTTTCCTTATTTTTTTTGTTTGTTTGTTTTTAAATATATTTTATTGATTTTTTACAGAGAAGAAGGGAGAGAGACAGAAAGTCAGAACATCGATGAGAGACATCGATCAGCCGCCTCCTGCATGCCCCCCACTGGAGATGTGCCCGCAAGCAAGGTACATGCCCCTGACCGGAATCAAACCTGGGACCTTTTAGTCCCCAGGCCAACGCTCTATCCACTGAGCCAAACTGGTATGTTTTAAACTTTTTAATATATTGTGAAGATTATTACAAAGCAGTTTGTATTTACCCAGCTTGGGGAGATACATCTGTATAGTATTATGTCATTTGGATCTATCATAATTTATTTAACTTGTTCCTATATATTAATATAAAGGTAATTTTAATAATTCTGAGGATATCTTGGCATGATAGGAGTGGCAGGTCTCAAAAAATTTTTGAAATTTAGTTTTTTGGACTTCTGTGTCTAGGAATGTATACTCTCAATATTTTGTCTTATGGAATAAGTTTATTGGCAGATTTTAATTTATAGGTTTTTTTTCTCTTTTATTTCAAAGAATAGTAGAAAAGAGCACACCCAAAAAACATAGCAATCTGAAGAATGTGTGCATACATACAAGTATCTTTCCAAATTGCAAAATATATCAAATATCTAGAAAAATCAGGAGATATAACAGACAAATGCTTGCTTTCTCTTGCTTCCTCTTTCAGTGAATTCATAATAGTCATGAACTATTATGGTAAGTTGTGAATTTTACGAATTCCGCCTTTCCTTTCCCAATACAAGCAACTATTATTCTTAAGGGCGAGTGTCTTCTTCTGATTAATGTTTCTGTGCTCTTATTTGTATAAAAATTTATTTCCATACTATATACTACTGTTTCCTGTGTTATAAAAGTTATAAAGTTTCTACCATACTGTATCGTATTTTATATTCTTTTTAAAAATGTTATTCATTATTTAACATTTTTATTATAAAATTCAACTAGGATTGATGCACATAAATGTATTTCACTGACTCAAATAATTATATATAGCATAACAAAGCATGAATAAGCAACATTTGTGTGCCATCATATATTAAGAACAAATTTGTATCCACACTTTTTTTATATCAATACAAATCTCACTGTTATGAATATTCATACGTATATGTTTCTGCATTGTGGATAATTAGATATAAAATTAATACAACTTATAAAATAAATATCATCTAATTTTTCAGATAATGTCATGTGTTGTTTAACAAAAGAATACATTCTAAAAAATGCAGCACTGGAAGATTTTGACATTATGCAAATATCATAGAGTATACATATAAAAATCTAGATGGTATAGCCTACTATACACATAGGTTATTGGTTATAGTTTATTATCCCTAGGCTACAAAGCTGTATAGCATGTTGCTGCACTGAATAATATAGATAATTGTAACACAATGGTAAGCATTTGAGTATCTAAACATATAAAAAGAGAGAAAAGGTACAGTGAAATATGATATAAAATATAAATGGTGCACTGTTTACATGCACAAGCAAAAGTCTAAGGCAATATCTTTCTGGTTCTCTAAAGCTCATAGTGAACAATCTACCTAATATTTATTTCCACCCTTTTAGTGTTTTGTCCACAAAGGATTATTAAGCATATAATGTTGTAAAATCTCCCAATAATAATAATAACCTGCATCAGAATCTTCTCTATTCAATAAGAACCAAGCCATCAAAGTCGAGTTATGCCTTTTAGCCCTATCTATAACTTCAGCAAAATCATCGGCATGAAAATACAAATTCTGATCATTTGGCAAATGAATGAATAGTTAATCTTGTGATTGCATGAGATTGGTCATGCATTCACATTGCAAAAAGTCTCTAAACATCTTCAGGAGCGCTCATATAGCTGGAGTCAATGAAGTTCTGTACTTTGTCATGATTGATAATATTTTTTCAGAAATTTGAATATTTGCAAAATAGTGCCCTTTATAGATATATTTAAATAAATATTTGATACTTTTAATCAATGTACAGACTTCAATGTTTATATGATAATTATATTTGAGGCACAAATACGGGTTATAATGGACAATCAAGTGTAATCGACAACTTTATTTCCAATAGAAATGATGCTACCAGATCTTCATTTGTGTTTGGGATACACATCAATATTTCCAATGGTCATATTTTTAAATTTTTTTGAATATCTCTTTGAGTATTTTCCATTTTCTATACATGGACTATTTGGATTTTGTATTTCACATGGTCCATGTACCAAATTTGATTTTACAATTTGAAAAAGTCGAGGACACTGGTCTTCATCTGGAATTTCTCCCTTAACTATATGGTCAATGTCATCTGCAGTTCATAATTTGGATTCACTATCTAAAATCAATAATATGTGAGCATGAGATAGTCTGCGTTTCTGAAATTCAATGACATGAATTTTAGCTATTATTTTGCCAAATAAATGTAATTTACATATATCTTTTAAAAGAGCATTCAGCTTAATATTAAACATTCTGGCTACCAAGTCATGTCTGTTTTCAACTTTTTGCCAACATTGTAAATTGTTTGTAATATCTGCACATTTGGGCTTGCATGACATGGTTATGAGTAAATAGGGCATACATACTTTGTGACAATTACCATAGCATCCTGATATTGCTGACATATATTTTTGGGACTACCTAAAAATATATATCAGCGATATATATTTACTTGTTGCTTCCACTATATCTGAAATATAGAGTTAAGCAAACTTCTGAGAAATACCCTCTGAGGGATGTAAAGATGATGGAAGTATTATCATTTTACCAATCAGCACATTGTCATTTTCAGATCTAGATTTGAGATAATCCATCAAATCACTATATTTTTCAACTCTCAACTTAGATTGGTTTGCTTTAATGAAATTTATCAGAGTGGTCTCCATTTTTTAATATGAATCCATGATAAAGTGTTGAGTTAATTTTCCTGCATTTAAAATAGGATTGAACGTATCCTGCACAGAGAGATGAAATCCATAATAGTGCATTTGTATGACTCATGCCCTTTCATTTTGTCTAGTATCATTGTCCATTACACTGTTGTCTCTGAGGTTTTTTTTTAAAATTTGCATTCTTTTCTCTTTTTTGTGGTTATTTCTCTTTTTTTATTATTAATTTTTATACATATCTCCCCATTGCCCCCCTCCCTCCCAGGCATACCCCAACCCCTCAGTGTATATGTTCATTGGTTATGCTTATATGCATGCATACAAGTCCTTTGATTGATCTCTTATCTACCTCACCTAACTTTAATCTTCCTGCTGTAATTTCACAGTCTGATGCTTTACTGCCTCTGTATCTATCCTTTTGTTCATCCATTTATAATGTTCTTTATTATCCACAAATGAGTGAGATCATGTGATGCTTCTCCTTCATTGACTGGCTTATTTCACTAAGCATAAGGTTCTCCAGTTCCAACCAGATTGCTGCAAATGGTAAGAATTCCTTCTTTTTAATGGCAGCATAGAATTCCATTGTGTAGATGTACCACAGTTTTCTGATCCATTCATCTGCTGATGGGTACCTAGGCTGTTTCCAAATTGTCTCTGAGTTTTAATGCAATATCTATTCCCCAGCCTTTTTTATCATATGGAAAAAGAATACGATATGCCATTGCATCTAATGTAGGAAACAGGATACTGATCTGTTTCATTGTAGTGGCATTCGGGATATTGGGATCTGGTTTACAATGAATGAGCAAGTCCCTTTCTAAAGAAGGTTCTACATCTTCGTTTCTGATAATGACAGCAACCTCAGTTACACAGGGAGAGTTATATTTACCTGGGTCACTGTTCTGATCATATTTAATTGTCATTGTTACTTCCTTGGGAACAATACCTTTTGCTGCTGATTCAGATTGGCCTTCCTTTTCTACCTAGTGTAGCATCTTGTACAGTTTTTTTAATTCATTTATTTCATGCATGAGGTTGCTGAGGTTGATCATGAGTCTTTCTGAGCAGCTCTGGTTTTTTGGCATTGCTAATCTTTTACTTGTTGCTTCCACTATATCTGAAATATAGAGTTGAGCAAACTTCTGAGAAATACCATCTGAGGGATGTAAAGTTCCAGTACGGTGATAAACTTGTCCATGTATTCTAAAAGAGTATGACCCATATCCTGATGGTGATGCAATATTTGCACATGGAAGCAAAAAGCAAAAGAACTATTTATGGAATGAATATTTTCCATGAAATTTTTACTGTCAGAATCTTTGTTTGTCATTAATCTTTTTAAATATGCTGGGTATTCTGGAAAATGTATATCATTTGGACAGACTTTACCTTTGCTACAACATCAAATAAATTTCCCATCAGATGGTTTTTCATCAGAGAAATTTAATGATAGGCAAAATTCACATCTAACAGTCATTCCACCATAACTATGTTTGAGAATTGCATCCTCATGTACTCCATTTTCGCTGTGAAAGCAGTTCCTATAAGAATTGGTAGTACTTGTTGATGACTGTCCTTTAGATATATTCTGTCATCACCACTGCCTTCTTTTAACTTCAAAGGCACTTTGGTCTTTATACATTTTCTGTCGATGATGCTGGCTTTTATCAGCTTCAGAGCTATGTCTTGCCAATAGTAGCTTTTCAGATACATTCTGTCACAGGCGCTGCTTTCTTTCAAGATCATATGCACGTTGTTCTTCAGACATTTTCTGTGGATAACACCAGCTTCTTTTGGTTGCAGAGATACTTTGTATCAATAATTGCTCTTTAGACATAGTCCCACCTCCCAGCTGTCACCTTCTGAGATACAGGTGAGTGAGAGTTCTCTAAGGCTGCTGAGAGCTGACCAACAGCTGATTTTGGCTGATTCTGTGGGGATGGAACTTCCTTCTCCCTGCTGTCAGAGTCTCCTCTGCAGCGATGATGAAACAAGCATGCCTCTCCAGGCCCGGCCTGGCCATTGTCCCTCCATGGCCGGGCACAGAACCTTTGCTGTGTTGCCAGGGTGATGACGAAAGTATTCTGTGCCCAGCCTGATATAATAGGCTCCCTCTCCTCCCCAACACCCACCCAGTTGCTCCATGCCCGCTGGTCAGAAGGTCTCCACTGCAGGGGTGGGAAGCTTACCTTGTTGCTGTGGCAATGAAGCAAGCATTCTGCCAAGCCACTCATGCTGTCTGCTCTCAGCAGCTGCCCCTCTAGGACTGGGGACTCCAGGGGGCTGAGAGAACTGGGCACCACCATCTTATGGCTATGGGTGCTGCCATCTTTGTGGTAGAATGATGGTCAATTTGCATATTACTTCTTTATTAGATAGGATTTTAAGAAACCTTTACTATTTTGTTAAAAGCTAAGATACAAACCTGTACATTTAGCTAGGCCTAGACAGGGTCAGGATGATCAGTACTACTGCCTTTTTCTGCCACATGCTGCCACACTGAAAGGTTTTTAGAGACAATAACATGCCTAGAGCTGTCATCTCCTATGATAACAATGCCTTTTTCTGGAATACTTCCTGAATGATTTGCCAGAGGCTCTTCTTAAAAAGGTGTCACTTTTTTCAGAAATATATCCATAGTTATTTGCTTGATTTGTTTCTTTTTTTCATTTTAGGTTTGCTTGTATGCAGATACTCACTATGAACATTCCTCTACTAATGGAAACCTTTTGTTTTGGGGGTTCATTCCCCCCCCAAATGTTTAAGGAGCTTTTTGAGGTCTACAAAAGCTTCTGCTAATCCCTTCACTATATATTTTACTTGGGTACAGAAGCTTCTGCTAACTCCTTCACTATATATTTTATTGGGATTTTTATCCTTTTACTTCTCCTGAATGTTCATTTTTCTCTGGTTTCCTTTTCAGCTATGCATTCCTTTTTTTTTTTCCTTTCCAACAATCCCTGGTTAGTCAGTTCCTTAGGAACCACTTTAAGGAGCATCTCAATATCATCCTTGTCCACACACAGGTTAAAGTTCTTTGTTGTCTCAATCGTGACCCTGTTGATTTTTACAAGAACTTCTTTCTTGCATCTCCTTTGAAATCTTAAACAAACCTCTTGGGTATCTGCTTCCAGATGCTATATGGTGACAAAAATCCAAGACCCATCAATATCCTTGATGGACTCATGGAGGTTGTAATCTTTCCAGAACTGCATCAATATTTTCTCCACATCTTTCTCAGTTAGAGCAATAGTCAGGACAATGATATTCTTCAGGTTATATGTCCTATAAGCTGTTATTACTCCCTTGATCCATTAGTTGGGTCAAATAAATAGTATTTTGAGGAGAAATACCACTTTGATATTGAGATAAAATTCATCAATAAAAGTATATTGTCTGGAAGCATTATCAGATACACACATATTTGGAAAAGTATATTATCCTCTCTTTCACTGGCATAGTAATTTATGAGACCTCTTGGAAGAGGAGTGCATTATCCATGTCTTCTTATTGCTCCTGTGGTGCATTGGTAGTGCATGCTGATTGATATGCTTGAAGGCCCTAGTATTCTCATAGTGCCATATTACAAAAGATTTTAGTTTATAGCTTACAACATTGCCTCAACCATGATTGTTATCCTGTCATTAAAAACTTTGGAAAGTGGCAGTGACTTTGCCTCCTTATAGATGAAAAGCCTTTCAAGTATCTTTCTCCAGAACAGGAAGGTTTCATACAGATTGAATATTTGCTTTGACAACTAATGTTCCTCCACAATCAGTTTATTTTGAGTTCCCAAAAATGATTTAGTTGCCTTCAGAGCAGCACTCAAACTCAACACACACTTCTTAGATTATCTAATCTTTAATTGTTTAAACTACCCAAAACTACCAGTAAATTCAACATTGCAGATGAAGCATTTTGTTTTAGCCTTAATTGTCGGAGAGGGATATGCTTCTGTGTCTGATCTTCATTCAGATTATTAGAAGTTTCTCTATGTCTGATGTCAGACATCTTCAAATTTGTGTAGGTCTCATTGCCTTCCATAAAGCAGATTCTTTAAATTTTCCATAATTTTGTTCTTTTTTTAGATTGTAGCTTGTAGTGGAATGGGGCATGCCTGACTGACAAGTAATAACTATCACTGATTTTCCACCTCCATAAATCACTTTAAATTTAGTTCCAGGTAAATCATTTGTGATGTGGCCTCTTACTGGCAACATTAGCAGTAGATTTGGCACCCTTGGGGTCATGATGAACAGAACAATACAAGATTAAATCAAGCACAAGAGAAAAATGATTCAATCAAGAGATGTGGTAATCAGGACATGTATAAGGCTGCTTCTGGCATCACACAGGACTATTTTACAACAAACTTTTTTTTAAATAAGTAACAAAAATAAACTCTAAAGGAATGATAAAAATATAGTACAGTAAATACATAAAACAGTAATATAGATGTTTATTATGATAATCAAGTATCATGAACTATACATAATTGTGCAGTATGTGCTGTACTTTTATAAGACTAAGAGCCCATTTCATTTGTTTACACCAGTGTCACCACAAACATAGGAGTAGTGTGTTGTGCCATAGGATTATGATTGATATGACATCACTGATTACAAGAATCTTTCAGCTCCATTATAACCTTATGGGACCACTAACATATACCTGGTTTGTGTTGCCCGAAAAGTCATTATGTGGTGCATGACTACTGAAAAATTGCTCTTACGTATACCTAACAGTTGACATTCTCAACAATAATCACCAACAATTAATTTTATAACTCATTAATTTTTGTCAATATCATAGGTGTAAAACTTAAAATTCATCTTTTAATGTTTCAAATTAGCAATTTGAAATCCCATTTTTGTATATTGCCTATTTTAATTCAGTGAACATATTTCAACTGGAATGTGTGTGGTGTCCTTATTTCGTTGAGGTTTTATAATTTATAGTATGGTTAATATTTTTTGTGATTAGATATTTTTGCCAAAACATTGACTCTTGCCTGAGATTTAGCTTTAAATTTATAATATTGCTGATTGAATGTTAGGATGTATATTTGATTGAACTACTTGATGTTTATTTTTAAATAGAGAAGTATATATTCTACATTTCTATTAAAATAGTTTTCCTTTTATATATTTAGAGTTTAATATTTTTGAAAAAAATTTTCTGGTATATGGTGCAAAAACATGTATATGTTTATAAAATGTGGATATATATATATGTATACAATATATACATGTTTATAAATATATACATGTTTTATGAGGGGAAGTGCATGAAAATCATGCACTGGAGGGGGGCGTCCCTCAGTCCAGCCTGCCCCCTCTCACAGTCCAAGAGGCCTCAGGGTTGAGAAGTGACCTGGTGATCAGGGGAAGGCGATGCCCCATTACACCTCTGCTGCTGCCACTCCCACCAGCACAAGCCTCAGCTGGCCCTGGTTACCTGAACCTCAGGCAGCCCTGGGCGGTTGGACAGCCACCATCTAATGCTTGCCTGTGCCTCAGGCCGTCCCTGAGTTGTTGGGGGACTGAGGGGACTGGAGAACTTCAGAGGTAGGTTTATGGATGGGTGAGCCTGGACTGGTTGTATCTGCCACTACAGTGGGGCTGAGGAGAATGGGCACCTCCATCTTGTGGCTGTGGGCACCAACATCTTTGAGAGAATTGCAGTTAATTAGCATATCCCCTCCTTATTCTCTGTGGGCTCCACCATCTTTGTGACAGTGTGAGGGTCAATTAGCATATTAATTCCTCATTGGCTTTGGGTACTGTCATCATTGGAATGGCATGAGGGTCAATTAGCATATTTTCACTTTATGAAATAGAATATCCAAATATATATAGGGGAGAGCTAAAGTAGCTACACAGTCAATCATTTGATAACTAATATAATAATTAAAATCTACACTAATAAGAGAGAAACATGCAAATAATCCATCACTCTGCTACCTCCACCAGCCAATCAGGAGCAGGTATGCAAATTAACCCAACAAAGATGGTGGTGGCCATGGAGTTGGAGCAAGCAGGAGGATTGGGTTGTCCCCTTGATGTAGGAAACTAAGCTTCCCATCTGCCCTGGCCAGCACTGGCCTCTGCTCAAGGCTACAAATTTTCAATTATAGAAGATATATAAATACCAGACATACCTGCTTCCAGCCAGCTCTGGCCTCCACTCAAGGATGCATTGAAAAAAAAAAGTGGAGAGAAACCAAGATGGTGGCATAGATGAACACCTAAACTGCTGGCTCACATAACGATTTCAAAACTACGACTAAAAGACAGAACGGACACCATCCAGAATCACAGGAAAGCTGGCTGAGTGGAAATTCTACAACTAGAAGTAAAGAGAAGGGCTCACGAAGACTCAGAGGAGCTATAAAAAGCTGAGGTATGGAGAAACGTGCAAAGAGAAGATGGGTGGTGGAGGGTCTGGCTGACTTCCTTTAGCGGGAGAGAGACAGAAACTACCAACTGCACTGAACCCCAGTTCTGGGTGAGACTCATATGGAGGGAGTTGTGAAAAGGGAGGAGTGCACAGAAACTTAGGGGAGCTGCATGTAAAGAGGACTGACTGCTGATTGTGCCCCAGGCTTTCTCTAGATGGAGGAAAACAGAACCTCCCAAACTGCATTGAAATCCAGGTCCAATTGCACAGTTTCAGGCAAGTCCCTGGGGAGTCAGACTCATACTGGTCTCTGGAGCACATGAAAACTCAAAGGAGCCGGAAAAACAGAGGTCTGGAGGCTTGCACATGCACAGAGTGGGCTGCAGCAATTACCACAGAGCACTGAGACCCAGGGGCCACCATGTAGGGCAAGGCTGATGAGAAGCCAAGGCTGTCTGCTCAGCCCTGAGACTGCCAAATCCAAGCTTAGCACAGAAGTTGTTGCAATCTTGCAAATCTTAAGGCTGAGTCCAGCACAGAAGTTCTTCAGGTGCAAACACAGCTGCAATTGCCTTGGACGTCAATTCCATCCATTGATACCAATAATAATGAAGACTTTACAACAAGACTGTACACAGTCCACAAAGGGGTGCACCAAGAGTGTCCACTTCAGGTGGTGCTACTGGGCCATGTAGGACATCTAACAAACAAAGCTATTCTATCAACTCAGGAAAGCAGCAAAAATGCAGAGACTAAGGAACAAATCACAAATGAAAGTAATGAAGGAAAACAAACAACTGGATATAATGTTCAAAACCATGGTTGTAAGGTTTTTAAAGAATTTCCTAGAAAAGATGGATAAATTTATTGAGACTCAAGAGGAGATGAAAAAGGACCAACTAGAAATTAAACATACACTGACTGAAATAAAAAATATACAGAGACCTAACAGTAGACTAGAGGAATGCAAGAATTAAGTAAAAGATTTGAAATACTAAGAAGCAGAAAACGCTCCACTGGAAAAGAAAAAAGAAAAAGAGAATCTAAAAATGTGAAGATAGTGTAAGGAGCCTCTGGGGCAACTCAAGCATACCAATATCAGGATTATGGGGGTTCCAGAAGAGAGAGAGCAAGATACTAAAAACTTATTTGAAGAAATAATCACTGAAAACTTCCCCCATCTGGTGAAAAAAACAGACTTACAAGTCCAGGAAGTACACAGAACCCCAAACAAAAGGAATCTAAAGAGGACTACACCAAGACACATCATAATTAAAATGCCAAGAGCAAAAGACAGAGAGAATATTAAAAGCAGCAAGAGAAAAACAATTAATTACCTTCAAGGGAGCACCCATATGATTATCAGCTGATTTCTCAACAGAAACTATGCAGGCCAGACACAGGTGGCAAAAAATAGTCAAAGTAATAAATAGCAAGAACCTACAACCCAGCAAAGCTATCACTCAGAATTGAAGGTCAGATAAAGAGCTTCACAATAAAAAAAGCTAAAGGAGTTCACCACCACCAAACCAGTATTGTATGAAATGCTGAAAGGTATTCTATAAGAAGAGGAAGAAGAAAAAAGTAAAGATAAAATTTATGAACAACAAATACATATCTATCAACAAGTGAATCTAAAAATCAAGTAAATAAAAAAATCTGATGAACAGAATAAACTGGTGAATATAATAGAATCAGGAGCAAATAAAGGGAATGGACTGACAATTCTCAGGTGGAATGAGGTGAGGGTGCTACAGGGAGACACTGGACAAAAATCATACACCTATGAATGAGGACAATGGGGGGAGGTAAGGGCAGAGGGAGGGGTGGGAAACAGGTGGACAGGAGCTATGGGAGAAAGAAGAGAAACAATTTTAATAATCTGAACAATAAAATTTTATTAATTTTTTTAAGTGAAAAATGAGGGACTGGGAGCTTGGGTCACCAGGGTGTGTGCCTAGCCTGCAAACATCACTCAGTGCCTCAACCAGGCTGGCCACAACTCCATGGCCTGATCCCTATAACGGGCAGTCAAACATCCCTCGAAGGATCCCAAATTGGAGAGGGTGCAAGCTGGGCTGAAGGACACCCCTGTCCCCCGTGCAAAAATTTTGTGCACCAGGCCTCTAATACTAATATAAGAATAAGCTATGTTTCATGTATTTACAACTGGAAATTCACTTTTGCTCACCACTATAAATATAAATATTTTTTGCCTTACAGAAATAAACCCAAATAGTTCATGTTGTATTTAAACATAAAATACTTTTTGCATGTTTTAATTTTTATTTGTTCTATGAATAAAGTCATCATAAAGTGATTTTTAGTGTTTTTCTGATTCTTTAGAATTTTTTAAAATATTGTAAAAAGTAAGATTATAGCCCTAAATGGTTTGGCTCAATGGATAGAGCAGCAGCCTGTGAACAGAAGGGTCCCGAGTTTGATTCTGGTCAAGGGCATATATCTTGGTTGTTGGCACATACCCAGTAGGGAGTGTGCAGGAGACAGCTGATCAGTGTTTCTTTTCAACGATGTTTCTAACTCTCTATCCCTATCCCTTCCTCTTTGTAAAAAATCAATAAAATATATTTTTAAAAACAGTAAGATTACATATTCTTTAAATATGAGCATTAACTCTCTTTTAAAATATCTAGAAGTGATTTTCTGATATATTTTTGCATTTAAAAAGTGGATAGATTTTAATGACTGATAATGAAAGGTTATGCATATGCTTAGATTTTTTTAAAAATATAATATGCGTAATAAGTCATATTTCCCTAGAAAAGTATTCATTTACTTAAAGCTATCAAATATTTATATTTTATACACTTTTTTAAAATTGATTTTAGAAAGAGGAAGGGAGAGAGATAGAAACATCAATGCTGGAGTGAAACATCAATTGATCCGTTAACTCCCACATGTATCCTACCAGAGATTGGATCCCCAACCTGGATATGTGCTCTGATTAGGAATTGAACCCACTACCTTTTGATTTCCAGGATGATGTTCCAACCAGATCACAATGTCTAGGTCTACATGACCTTTTTAAAATAACTCTCCACTATATCTATATTTTATCTTTTTCCCTAATACTTTTTTGCACACTGTTTTTCTTTTCTTCTTTTTTTTTCAATATATTTTATTGATTTTTCACAGAGAGGAAGGGAGAGGGATAGAAAGTCAGAAACATCAATGAGAGAGAGATATCGATCAGCTGCCTCCTGCACTCCCCACACTGGAAATGTGCCCGCAAGCAAGGTACATGTCCCCGACCGGAATCGAACCCGGGACCTTTCAGTCCGCAGGCCGACGCTCTATCCATTGAGCCAAACCGGTCTCGGCTTTCTTTTCTTCTTAAGTGCTGAATTCCCACTGGGATAGATTCTTACAAATTATACTGTATATGTCCTTATTTGGCTTTATTACATATGCATTTTGTTTATCTTCTAGAATTTAATGCTTGAATTATTGATTTAAAATTTTTATTTTCTCTTGTATGTATTGATCTCTAAAAAACTCAGTATTATTTTCTTATCACAAAAGTTGTGATAGTCAGTGAATATTGTCATTTTCATGTAAAAATTATCTAATCTTGATGCATAACTTCAATTGTAAAGTAGTTTGTCTTTATAAATTACTATTTTCATCTTTTAATATATATTTTCATTGCTGCATTTATGCATATAAACACATATATGAAAATATTTGACCATTGTTTGCCAGTTGTTTATTTATTTGCTTGCTCTGACATTATTTTTTAAATAATAAAATATACAGTAGTCTTTATTGTAAATTCATACAAGATATTGGTTAGCACAAAATATTTCGATTTATTTTTGCCAAATATTTGTATCTGTAATATTTGCTGCATCACTTTCTTATGTCTAAACAATCAACAAAACAACAAATCAAGCCTAGTTCTATAGCATCTGCCAGTTTCCATGATGTAAATGCTTTCAACATAGCCAATTTCAAGTTATCAACATGATGTCACTGAACTATGAGTTGGGAAGAGATTCACCATTATGCACTATTTTCACTATAGAGATATAATAGATGTAAATAATCTGATTAACATAAATAATCTACACTAATAATAGAGAAAGATGCAAATTGATCATACATCCATGATGCCCACCAGCCAATCAGGAGTTAGTATGCAAACTGACCCGCCCCCCAAAAAACAATGGTGGGTTAATTTGCATTCGCAAGTATGGAACAAAGACTGAAGGCTCTGCCCAAGCAAAGACTGAAGACTGAAGTCTGAAGGCTTGGCTTTGCTGAAGGGTGAAGGCTTGGCTCCACTGTGGCTGGAACCAAGGCTGAAGGCTAAAGGCTTGGCTCTGCTGTGGCCCATATCCTGAATACCAGAGGAAAAACAGTGATGGCAGCCAGGGTAAGGAAGGTTTTTTGCACGAATCTTTGTGTAATGGGCCTATAGTAAAAATATAAAGTAGAATAATTAGGAAATGCTAAGTTTTGAGTATATATTGCATTTTAAATATGTTAAATATAGTTTTTTGTTTAAATAATTGTCTTTAATAAAATCTGTGTTTAACAACTAATTTGCAAAATTCTTGGAAAATTAACAATTAGCACTTACAGGCTGGTTAAAAGGTGTCTCCTGCACACGATCGACTAAAAATACCTTTACATTCTACCAGATGGGAAATTCCCACTATTTCAAGAATCAGAATTAAACACATGTACCAACTAAGAAAAACAACATCTTCTGTAAGAAGCACCAGTAGTTTGAAAGAGAAATATCAACCTATAGAATTTGAATAAAACACCTTCAATGATTTTGAACATCATATTTTTCCAATTGACATATTTATATATTTATAAAAATTTATTTTATTGGTATTAGACATCTTTATTTACATATAATGTCTCTTTTTAAAGATGTTTTATTTTATTATACTACATAGTAAAGCTTCACAACCTTACCTTTGATTTACATTTTTGAGGCATATCTTCCTCTCTCTTATTCTGGGCATTATATTTATTTATTTATTTTATTTTCAACATTTTGACAGAATTTTTGTTTTTTGTCTTATAAACTTAATCTCTTAACATTTGTCTTAATAACTGATAGAGTGTGATTTATTCTTTCGACCTTATTGTACTTTCTTCTTTCCCTATCTATTCCATTCTTCCTCTGTTTTCTGAATTTGTAAAGTTCTCTTTATTGCTTTGTAATTCACTTTGTGATTTGACAATTCCATATTCATTTATAATGTTTATTGTTACTTAGAGATAACTATAAATATTTAAAATGTGCACTCGATTTGACTAAATAAAAATTATTAAAAACATGCAGTACCATATTGAACTACATAGAATTTTAGGATTCTTATAACCATAAAAGCAAATAACATTATGTTTTTTAATTAAAAATTTTGATGTTGACACTATTGCAGATATTCGCCATTGCCCCTCTTTGCCCACCTCTGTGCCGCACCAGCACAGCCAAGAGTTCAGTGAGCCTGAGGAGGGGCGGCGAAGTATTAAAGAAAAGACAAAGAGAATATAGCTGAGGCTTAGTAGATCTCCTGTGCCTGGATGAAGCCACAGAGAAGGATCCATCCAGCAAGCTGATGCTTTATTTTATAGTCAGAGAAAAACAAGGCAGTGGTCAACATAGTTACAATGTTTTTGTGAGTTTCACTTGTTTTGGCAGCACTTGCTACACCTCCCACAGTCCATTAGCTACCCAGGAAGGAGCTAGGGAGCACTATAAGTTTAAATGTAATTATGCTAAGAGGGTTCTGCCCTCTAAGCTGGGACTTGTTTGTGGCTTTGCCATAGGTCAATCCAAGGCTTAACTCTAGGTCCACTCCCTAAACTCTTCCACTCACCTCTGTCTTCCTCTCTCTTGGCTTTCACTACACTATTATCCATGTTTATGGGGTATACATATATGTTCTTTAGCTAATTTCTTCATCTTCTTTATCCAGTCATCACCACAGTCCTTCTTTCTGGAATCTGCCAGTTGTTCCATGTATCCATTTTGTTCATCAGCTTATTTTGTTCATTAGGTTCCACATATTAGTGAAAGCATATGGTATTGGTCTTTCTCTTACTGCCTTATTATGTTTAACCCAATACTTTGGTGTAGTTGTTACCAGACAAAGTGGGGGCTCTTTTCCCCACTGGTTACTGGGGTTGAAGTCTTTACAATATCTTGAGAAAAAGCATTTTCTGGAACTTGCATGGGAGAATGAGTGATTTTTACTTGCATGGAATTACATCTCTGTATTTTTAAAGTCCCATTTCCTTTAATCAAATCATGAAAGAAATGTAGTTGGGGTTTCAGTAAAGCTAGAAGCAAATGCAATGTCCAGAGTTCCCTTTCATGTAGGAGCTGGGCCCAGTACAGGAGTAGGCTAGCCTCTGTCCATTAATCCATTGTATGTGGGGTCATGTGGGAGATCACAAATGGAGCCCCACAAATCCAGAATCACACGAATCTTGAGAACCAAAGACTGTAAGAGCTGTTCAGGGGATTAAATATCCCAAATTTTGTACCCTTGCAATGGACACACCCATTCTAGCCAATGACTTCTGTTATCAGGTGTCATGCCAATTTTACTGAGCATGCATCTGAAATGTGAGGTTCAGGGTGCAGACTTCTTCTCATGGGTCCTTGTCTGACAAAGATGAAGAATGAATTGGAGGACTAACGTATTTTTTTAATAAAAATGTAGAAGTTTATTGTAAGCATATACAAACGTCATCTGGGCAGGGATGTCCCCAAAGGGCCTCCAAATGGGAAAAGCCTGCTCTCTTACTCTCTCTAATGGGAAAAAAATCTAAAACCTAAAAATCTGTAACCTATAAAAAGTGGTTTCATGCCCTTTGTCTCCAGTTTATATATGCTATAGTTCTTGGTTTGAACCTGACCCTTTCAAATCGGACCCTTCTTAATTTAAGAACCCTGTGCTTTCCTCATGGGACATAGTCAGTTTCAAAGGCCAAAGCCCAAAGCCCATATGGTGCCCCCCCTTTTTCTCTCTCTTTATCTTGCAACATTCCTCCATTCTCTGTGGAAAATATGTTTCTTTCTTTCCATTATCCAGTGACTTTTCTTTATCCTCTGTTGATGTATGCCTTCCTCCCTACTTATGCTGTGGCATTTCTCTATCCTCTGTACAAGTAAGATAACCATGTTTCCATCTCCAAGCTCCCATCTAACCATTCCTCTCCCATGGATCCTTCTTAATTTAGGACTCCCTAATCCTGCCTATTTTATCTCTAAAGTTCTTTTCACATCTGTCTCTCCTTTGTTGGACCCCCTGAGAAGGGTAAAGTTGTAGCTTCCTGATAAACCTGTCTAAATAACATGCTTATATTATTTTTCCTTCCCTTTGGTCCTTTCCTATCCTATATAATAAAGTGGTACTATGCTAATTAACCATCATACCCTTGCACAAGATGGCTGCCCCCATGTGGTCTCAGGATGGCCACCACAAGATGACTGGCAGGGGAGGGCAGTTGTGGTTTATCAAGGATTGGGTCTAAACCATCAGTTGGACATTCCTGCAAGTGGTTCTAGATTGGAGAGGTGCAGGCTGGGCTGAGGGACACTCCCCCAACACTCCTAGTGCACAAGTTTCATGCACTGGTCCTCTAGTTATTAATAATTAGCTAATTACAGCAATACAACAGCCACTGTGGGAAACAGTTTTCTTAAAAAATTAAAAATGAAGCTGCATTTTGACTGGGAACTTGGAATATATTCTAAGAATCCCAAAACACTAAGCAGAAGGACTATATGCACTACTAAGTTCACAGCAGTGTTATTTATAACTAGAGGCCTGGGGCATGCATTTGAGAACCAGTGAGGACCCTCAACCTGACTTGCAGGATCAGGCTGAAACAGGATATCTGACATCCCTGAGGGGTCTCCGATTGCACGAGGGCACAGGCCAGGCTGAGGGACCCAACTGATGCACTATTGGGGCTGGGAAGGGACATGGGAGGTTGCCTAGCTTACAAGGGACCATGGGAGGGCTCAAGGGCATATCTAGCCCACTTTGGTCAGTCCAGATGGGTCAGACCCACCATCAAGCTAACCTACAGGTCAGAGTGTCTGCCCCTTTGTAGTCAGTGCACATCATAGTGACTGGTCAACCAGTTGACGATCTATTCCCTGGCAGTCAGTGCACATCATAGCAAGCAGTTGAGCAGACTTAGCATATCATTAGCATATTATGCTTTGATTGTATGAATGGTCAACCAGTAGACCAGTCACTTAGCATACTAAGCTTTCATTATATAGGATAGTCAAAATCTGAAAGCAGCTCAACTGTCCATCAATAGATGTGTGGATAAAAGAGCTGTAGTACGCCGAGACCAGCTTGGCTCAGTGGATAGAGCGTCAGCTTGCGGACTGAAAGGTCCCTGGTTCGATTCCAGTTGGCGGCATGTACCTGGGTTGCGGGCACATCTCCAGTGTGGGGCGTACAGGAGGCGGCTGATCAATGTCTCTCTCTCATCGATGTTTCTGACTTTCTATCTCTCTCCCTTCCTCTCTGTAAAAAATCAATAAAATATATTAAAAAAAAGAGCTGTAGTACATTTACACCATGGAATATGACTTTTTAATGGACGTTTATTCCAGTTATATATACATTCACCAACTTAGTTGCTCAGATTGTCTCTTATAAACTCCTTTTTTCTTGCTTGTATTATTTTGTTTCTGGAGGATACCCTATATCTCCATCTTCTCCCATACCCCTGAAATCACAAGTGTTATCCATGTCCATGAGTTTTTTCTCAATATTTTTCTTCTGGGCTCAATCTCCCCAACCCCTACAATAACCCACCACCACCATAGCCTTCTGCCAGTTCTCTATTTATAAGTCTTTATTTTCTTGTTCGTTCATTAGATTGCACATATGGCTGTCTTATTTCACTTAGCATAATTCTCTTCAAGTTAAAAAAAATAATAAATTATCTCCAAGTTCATCCATGCTATTGCAAAGTGTAAAGTTTTACTGTTTCTTTTCTTTCTTTCTTTTTTTAATGGCACAGTAGTATTTCATTGTATGAATGTACCATAACTGGTTAGTACTTGGGCAATTTTTTCTTTATTTCAGCATAGTCATTATCTCAACCTTAACTTATGATACTCTTTTTGGATGTACAATCTGTCTTCTGTTACAAAATGCCATATGTTTTTCCCCACTGATATATGGATATTGTGTGTTTTCCTTAGGTCTTCCTTACAGTTTACTAATTTCTGCTAATTATATTTTCCATTTACTTTAAATTTCTATATCTATACATTACATTTGAAGTGATTTTCCATAGTGGTTTTGCCTATTACATACTATGTATCCTGGGAATGTGTTTAAAAACAAAAGATCTAGGTTAATGGGGCAGCAAAATAGGTAGTTTCTTCTTCATTTATGGTTCATTACTATTTCATTAGTATTTTATTTGTTTTATAAGATACAGTATGCATTGAAAGGTATTCTGTTTCATCCAGCATTTCTAAGTGTTTCTCAAGGGAAAATGTATATTTTCATATTTCCAGAACATAAACTGAATATTGCTATTTATTTATTGGTGACTAACTCACTTTAAATTTATATTAATGCAAATAAAATATGTTTAACTTATCAACATCTAATAGATAAATAAGTTTTAAATATATACAGATGCTTTAAATAAAAGCAAATTAAAGTAGGTAATTTAAAAACATCTCAGTGTGGTAAGGAGAGCTTATATAATTTTATTAAAATAGTCTAAACCTATGAACATAGGGGTGCATATATTCTTTCTGATTGGTGTTTCAGGTTCCTTGGAATATATCGTTAGAAGTGGAAACAGTGGGTCAAATGAGAGTTTTATTTTCAATTTTTTAAGGAAATGTCATACTGTTTTTCATAGTGGCTGCACCAGTCTGCATTCCCACCATCAGTTTTCTAGGGTTCCCTTTTCTTCACATCCTGGCCAGACTTACCATTTCTTGATTTATTGATGGTAGCTATTCTGACAAGTGTGAATTGATACTTTATTGTCATTTGGATCTTCTGATGATCAGTGACTGAGAGTATGTCTTCATATGTTTCTTGCCATCTATATGTTCCCTTTGGAGCCCACTTTTTAATTGAATATTTTATCTCCCTTTTGTTAAGTTGTATGAATTTCCTATATATGTTGAATATTAACCCTTTATCAAATGTATCACATAGACAAATATGTTCTCCCATACAGTGGACTCCTTTTCCATTTTATTGATAGTTTCTTTTGCTGTGAAGCAGCTTTTTAATTTGGTGTAGTCCCATTTATTTTCTCTTTAGTTTTCTTGCCTTCAGAATGTGTCCACCATCATATTGCAAGGAGAGATGTCTGAAATTTTGCTGCTTATAGTTTCTTCTAGGATTGTTTTGGTTTCCTGATTTACATTTAAGTTTTTTTTTTTCATTTTGAGTTTATTCTTGCATATAGTGTTAGTTGGTTGTCTAATTTTATTTTTTTGCTTGTATTTGTCCAAGTTTCTCAACACCATTTATTGAAAACACTAAAGAATGAACTGTTCATAGGAGCATAACTTATAATACCTAAGTTCTTGAAACAGTCTAAGTTACATAAGTGGATAAGTGGGAAAAAGTTGTGGCTCATTTATACCACAGCTATTAAAAAATTGTTTAAAAAAATGATCTTTTACTCTTTGAGATAGCATAGAGAGATATGGAGAGCATTATACTATATGAAATAAACCAGTCAGAGAAATAGAAATATCACATGATCTCACTTATAGGTACAATCTAATAAATAAAATAAACTGATGAATGGAGTGGATCTAGAGACATGGAAGCATGAAACAGAGTGGGGAATCTCAGAGGGAAGTTGAAAGTGAGAGGTGAGTGGGGAGAGATTAACCAAGGAACTTATATGCATACTAATGGTCTGGTGCATGAAATTTGTGCATGAGGAAGGGAAGGTGCCCAGCCTCCACCCTCTCCAATCTGGGACCTCTCAGGGGATTAGGCCTAAACTGGTTGTTGGACATTCTTCTCACAATCCTGATTGCCCCTAACCACTTCTGCCTGCCAGCTTGATCATCCTCTAAATGCTCCCCAAGTGCCCTTTCCTGCCAGCCTAATTGTCCCTCCCCTGCCATGACCCACTTCCTCTGCCAGGACCTACCTCCTCTGTGTGAGGCGATGGAGATGCTGGAACCAGCCTCCTCCACACATTACGAAGTCACAGTATCTCCAGGCCTCACTTTGCAGTGTCCACTGGACCCTGCCTCCACTGTGTGTGTGGCAATCTGTGGAGGCCATCCTGTGGTGGTCATTTTCATGATAGCCATCTTTGTGGCGACCATCTTTGTGATGGCCATTTTCTGGCAGCCATCTTGTGGCAGCTATCTTGTGATGACTTTGCATGTGAGGGCCACCTAGGCTTTTATTAGTATAGCTATGCATAGCTAATGGACACAGACTATTGTGTGGTGAAAGCCTTGTGGGTGGAAGGTAGATGGGTCAATGGGGGGAAAAAGAAGGGGTCATAAGTAATACATTTAACAATAAAAATAAATTTTTAAAAGTAGACTATACCTTGGAGCTATTTTTTCTCAATTCCCTAGCTTTGTCTTCTCTTCATAGTTATAGTTACCTAACATTATATCTTAAATTATAGGTTTGTTTTTTACCTTCAGTGTGGATGTGGTATATTATTAATATCTATATAATAAAAGCCTAAGCAACCATTATGGCAAAATGACTAGAATTACTGGTTGCTATGATGCACACTGACCACCAGGGGGCAGATGCTCAATGCAGGAGCTGCCACCTGGTAGTCAGGATGATCCCATGCAGGGAGCACCACTCAGCCAGAAGCCAGGCTCACACCTGGTGAGTATGGCAGTGGTGGCGGGAGCCTCTCTTGCCTCTGCGACATGCAAAGAAGCAGGGAGTAGGCAGGTAGTAAGGAGCAAGGTGTCCTGGACTGTGAGAGGGCACAGGTTGAGCTGAGGGATACCTTTCCTTCAGTGCACTAATTTTGGGCCTACAGTTTTATATATAATCACCAATGTAGTCAAGGAAAATTTACTTATTAGCTTTATTAATTTGTTAGCAATAACTTTTTTCCTTTAAGTATATTAATGCACAATGCAATATTATTGATAAAAATGTTGTCTTCAGAAATTAAGAGACTTATGAGACTAAAGGAACAGATTAATTGCTGTTGTAAAAGCCTAAGGTTAATATACATAGTAACATAATAAATTGAAAAAAAAGAATGTTTAGATTTATTTTCAGAAAATTTAAAATAAAAGTAGTCAGGAGAAAATTAGAAAAAGTCAAATATAAATTATATTTTTTGTATTATTGATAATGCTATTAAAATTAATGCAAATAAAATTTGAAAACATCTAAGCAAGTCCAATACTCAGGCCATAGGTACTACAGCATGAAGTCCTATTACAAATATAATTAATAATTGGAAAGCTAAATGATTAATTTTTTTCCAACAAATATACTCTTGCTTTCCATGACTTACATAGACGTAATATTGAAACATTCTGATTTAATACATATGAGCTTTAATTTGTTTTCCAACAGGTAACAGCATATTAGCCTCTGTTGGGAATTTTCTCACATAATTATATAAATTTTAATGTATTTTGGCAGTTTCGTTTACTTCTTCCTCTGTTTTTGTTAATAATTTATGGTTTTTAAGCTAAATCAGGCATTGTATGCATTTGAAAATGGAATTTCATAATATATTTGTATTAATTTTTAAACAAATTATTCTATCAATAATGGGATAGCTGAAAATTATGTTTTAAAATTCAAGTTTTTGTATCAGGGAGCTTATTTTTCTTTTTTCATGTCTATTTTGTTTACCGAAAAATAATTATATATGTATAATCCTCATAGTTACTGGAAGAATTAATACTAAAAATGGAATTTCTGGGAATAATGTCAAAATTTTGATTAATCACTATTAACTGATACAATAATTTCATTACTTTGAACATTACTCTTCCAAGTAGGACAATTTTAAAAGAGAATAAATTAGAAAAGCTTCAACATGTATACATTTATTATATCTATCAAAATGTGATCAACAAAATGAGCAAGCCATTTCTTAAAAATACTAACCGGAAATGGACATTTGATATTTATTTCCCTATATTTATGATTCTTTTATTTTGTAATTCAATGCATACCCTATTAAGGACTACATTATGTATTTTCCATTTATTATATTTTCCTAGAAGCTTCTTTGTAGACAATGAATAATGGAGTCTTTCCTAAGTTTGTAAGAGTAATAATTTTCTGGAAATAATAGAAAGAACATTTTTAATTTAAAATGTGCATTTGGGAAATTAAGAATATTTTTCATAAAATTATTTCATTATAAATGTATGCTGAACATTTATTTAAAGAGCTTGTCAATCATTATGTGTCATGATGCTAATGTCTTCCCTCTCCATGTTCCTTTTACATATATCGGTCCTGTTGTACCTTTCAGTTTTTATTTATTCAGATCTCTGGTCTTCAATGAAAAGTCTAGATTTTTATCTTAATCCAAAGCGTTGGTACTCCTGGAAGTTTTCCATATTTTTGTTAAGAAGGAGTGAATCCCTGGCTCCTGAAGGCAAACCTAAATTGGTATGTGTCCTTCAGGCAAACCTTCTATTATCTCATGTGCATGGAGCTAGTATAATTCTAGTGTCTCACTTACTATTACCAAATAACCTATGTTAAATTTCCTGGTCTCTGAACCATTTAAAAAGGGGAAAGACTCCCTCTAATCCTTACAGATGAAGAAAGTTCAGATAGATAAACTAATTTTTTGAGAAAAGAAAAAAGCATCCCAATATTTCTCACAAAGTAAACAATTTTCTCAACCAGGAATCACATAAAGCTGAATTTCAGTAAATCCTTAAAAATAAACAAAAAATACTCACTGTTGACTGATATTTGGAATAAGAATTTTCCAATAATATTCATAATATTGATTCGGGTTCTTTTCCTGAGCAGGATGCAAGGATGATTTCTTCCCCTGGTCCTTGTCCAGATGGATTCAAAGAATGAAAAGGTGGTAAATAAAAGGGTGGAAATTTATTGGCAGCAAGTACAGACTCCCACATAGGGAGGGGAGTTTTAAGGGAGTAACCCACAAAGCCATTATTTTCCTAAGGATTATAAAGGTTCTAGTTCTTTTTTTCTTCATGATCTCTTCTAATTGTCACTCCTTTTGCACAATATCAGCTTCAAAGCTCACATGGTGCCTCACTCTCTCTCTCCCCCTTATCTTGTAACATTTCTCTATCTCCTGTGAAAATAGTTTTCTTCTTTGTGCCATTTGCTGACATTTCTCTATCTTCTGTGAAGGTTTATTTATTTATTAATTTATTTTAGTATATCTTACTGATTTTTTACGGAGAGGAAGGGAGAGGGATAGAAAGTCAGAAACATCGATGAGAGACATCCATCAGCCGCCTCCTACACGCCCCCCACTGGGGATATGCCCTCAACCAAGTACATGCCCTTGACCAGAATCAAACCCGGGACCCCCCAGTCTGCAGGCCAACGCTCTATCTACTGAGCCAAACCGGTTTCAGCTGTGAAAGTTTATTTTATTTTCCCCCATACTCTGGCTTTTCCTTAATTTCTGAAAAATATATGTCTTTCTCTTCCCTTGTCCTGTGGCACTTTTTTTTTTCTCTGTGAATGTATGCCTTCTGGTGGCTCCAAGCCCTCACCTATGCATTTCTCCCCAAAGGACCTCTTTTTTCCCCCTAAAACTCCTAAAACCTACCTAGTTTGTCTCTAAAACTCTTTTCAATATAACCTAGCCAAAATTGAAAATAAAGTATAATTAAGGTCTTAGGTATTTTACTTATGTCTCTCACCTTTGCTTTCTCTCCATTCCCCACCGCAACAGTTGTAGAGGGACAAGGACCAGACTGCATTTCCCCATAAAGAATGAATCAGGGTCAGGGTGCTCTCAGGCCTGGAGGCAGAAGGAACGGGGGGTTTCAGAACACCAGGTGCCTGAAGGCACTCCCGGCCTTGAGAAGCTATAAAGTTTGACAAACAACTCCTGCAAGGACAACCGTTATCTAGACTGCTTACTTGCATAACCAAAAAGCTTAGACAAAGAGTCAGTATATGAAATTTAGTAATGCTTAGCCAATTAAAATTTGCCAAGTCCTCCTGCACTGAGGATAAAAGGCACTTGCTGCAGAGGTTTGGGGCTCTCCTGCTTCCCTGCTGTGTCAGTGGAACTGTGAGCCCGGACTCGAGTTCGACTCGAGTTCGTAATGAAGGCTTCCTAAATTTTCTAATTGGCTGTCTGGTGGTCGTCTGTCTCGGATTGCCCCATTACATCTGGAGGCTTCCCAGCGAGATACCCTAGCCGAGTGGACAGGGCTGGACACCCCAGAGAGGACACTCTAGTCTCCGTCCCAGGTTCCAAGGGGGACAGAGTGATCTCCTCATAAAACGGCAATCCGATCGATTGAAGCCATCTGGGCCTCAGGTTGAGCCTCTGCTCTGCTTTTAGAGTATGTTGTGAGCCCCAGCATGCTTGGTCTGCAATAAACCCCTTGCTGTTTGCATGAGAACGTCTCTTGGAGTCTTCCGTTGAGCGGCGAGCGTTTCGACCCTAACACAGTAACTTGCTCCAAGCTCACTTTACTCTAGTGACTACCCTGTTTCCCTGAAAGAAAGACATCCCCTGAAAATAAGATCTACTTACAGTTTTGCCTCTCGCTGTAGTATAAGGCATCCCCCTGAAAAGAAATCATCTCCCAAACATAAGCTTTCCCCTGGTATATTAGGCCCCTGAAGGTACCCTAAGGCTTCTGACTCCTGATTTAAAGAGACCTCGCACTGCCTGAACAGCTCCAGCTGCGCTGTGGCCAATCAGTGAACTGGTTTGTCATGACAACTACACCATACCGTACACAGGTAATAAATTTCCTTTTTTTTTTTTTTTTTGTTCAACAATAAATGTGTACCGTAATCTTGGAAAAATAAGGCATCCCCTGAAAATAAGACCTAGCACATCTTTGAGAGCAAAAATTAATATAAGACACTGTCTTATTTTCAGGGAAACAGGGTAGTCACTATGATTCCCAGCATTCCTGGTGCTCCCCACAGCTCTGGGCTTCTGCTTCCAGTACTGGGGCTGCCACCAGAATGACTATTCCCAGAATTCCTGGTGCTCCCCATGCTCTGGGTTTTCCCTTCCTGCTCTGTCTTCAACCCATGGACTCCAGCTCTGCCAAGTCCTCCAAGCCACCAGCTTTCCCTCTCCACTTTCCATCTAGTGGCTTGAGGAGCCAAGTTCCCCAAGCTGCTCCACTCTCTACAGGCTCTCTCACCCTGTTCTCCAACAAGCACATGTTTATGCAAGGTAACCTTGCATTGTTGTTGGGTTAATTTGCATATGCACTCCTGATTGGCTGGTAAGCTTAGTGGAGGTATAGTCAATTTACGTTTTTCTCTTTTATTATATAGGATAATCTATTTCATTATTTTTAGGTTTGAATAAAAAGTATAAAAGTCATTTTTGTATTTGCCTATTCAAAATAATGAAACCTTTAGGTGTCCCTATTGAATAAGATCTCAAAGAGTTTTATAAGTAGATCAACAAAGTTGCAAAATATCATGAAAATACTTTGGCCACACTGGAAAGAAAGCAACATTCACAGCCTTTATATTAGGAATGAGACTAGGCTTTTAAAGTTTTTAATTCTTTATTGTTAAAATTATTGAAACATGGGGTTTGAGGTGCAGATTTCTTCCATGGATTCTTGCCCTATGAAATTTGAAGAATAAACCTGTGGACAAAAAGGCTTTTTTAATAAAAATGTAGAAGTTTTTTGGAAGCAGGTACAAACTCTATATGGGTAGAGGGTTCCCCAAACAGAATGGGAAAAGCCTGCTCTCTCTCTCTCTCTCTCTCTCTCTCTCTCTCTCTCATCTCTGTAATGGGAAAATCAATCTATAAATGTGCCTTGTAACCCTTTGTCTTCAGTTTATATATGCTGCAGTTTTTTGTCTGAACCTGATCTTTCTAAGCTGGACCCTTCCTTGATTTAGGAACCCCTTGCTTTCTCATTGGTCATTCTTCTATAGGTTATCAGTTTCAAAGCTCAAAGCTCAAAGCCCACGTGGTTCCCTCCTCTTTCTCTACCCTTATTTTGCAACATTTCTTTATCCTACAAGTAAGATAAGCATTTTGGCATCTCTAAGCCCCCACCTATTCATTCCTCTTCCATGGACTATCTCTCACTTGTCCTGGCTGTATATTTTTTATTACCTTTTAGGTCAGGGCTGTTTAGATCTAACTTATGGCTGCTTTAATTGTTCATGCCAGAAATCCCTCCACCCTTTCTGGACCCCCTTTCTATTTTAAGATAGCTTGTTAAGCCTTTTCAGTATTACACATCCCTTTTGTCCTCCATTTTCCTCCCATAGTCCACCCCCACCCCCTAACCCATGTCTTCATTCATCTATTGTCTGTATCCATTGGTTATGCTTATATGCATGCAAGTTCTTTGGCTGATCTCTTCCCCAACCCCCATCCACCCTGATTCCCATCCCCTACCTTCCTTCTGAAGTTTAAGACTAGGCTTTTTTATTCTCACTCCAATTTCAGTGGCATCATTCAAGTATATATCTTTCTTAATAGAGAAACATGTAAATTGACCATACCTCATTATGCCCACGGCCAATCACAGTGAGTATGCAAATTAACCACTAAAGATGTTAATGTTAATACAGTAAAGATGTGTATGTTAATTTGCATACATACCTGGGTCTTGGGAACCACCTTGGCACCAAGTCACTCCCAACCAGTCATCCCATGGAAGCTTTAGGCTTGGGGGATGGGGATACCTACTTCCTAAGCCTAAAGTCTGGGATGGAGGCTGTAGGCTTAAGAAGGAGCCAAGTCTCAGGTAAGAGGGGTGGAGGGGGGATGCCCGCTTCCCAAGTCTACAGCCTGGGGCAGATGCTGTAGGCTTGGGAAGGGGCCAAGCCTGGAATTAGAGGGAAGGGGAAAAATCAATGAAAATATATCCTTAGTTGAGGATAAAAAGAAAAAGAAAGAAATAAATATCATATGTTATGAAATGCACATCTTAGAAATGCCTCAAGAAAGTTGTCATTTTTTCATGGTAAAGGGACTGGAGTCCCTGTTGATGACAATACCTTGGTGGCTGAGGTGGCTACAGTAGCGTGGTGATAGGACTGGTGCCTTCCTCTGATAAGCCAGTCGCCTCCCGCAAAGGCAGACTAGACTGATCCAACAGGGATCAGGCCTAAGCCATCAGTAGGAAATCCCCTGAGGGCTCCCAGTATGTGAGAGAGGGTAGGCTGGGCTGAGGGACCCTTCCTCAGTGCACAAATTTAATGCACCAGGCCCCTAGTTGCTTTAAAAAAGCAGTAATAATTTTTGGACGTTTTCCAGACTCATTTATAAGAAAGCAAAGAGCTCAATTTGAGTATGTTTTGCAGGGCTCTTCATTGTTTCATTTGAGCCTGAATCTCTTACACAAAACTCTCTCTATCCTTTGTGTGGGAGCATTGAGTGCATCCTTTTGTCATTTCAAATGCATTTGTCTGTACTGGGCATGTAGGAAACAATCCAAGCCCTTCACTGAAGATTAATTCTGTAAAATGCAAGATAGTGACTCGATTTGAGGACAATGTGCTATACTTTCTTTCAGGTGGAGCTGGTTAATATGTACTTCCTTGTTTCCAAGCCTGGAAGTTTCCCTGATATTTTAAAGTTTACATTGTGAAATATATAGCAGACATAGTAGGAAACTGTAAAAAGTTTTTATATTCATTTAGGATCCCAAATGTCGATCTAAATATAATTGTAGGTACAATTTTGGGCAAAACAACAGCTACTATATTTTCTTAACCATGTTTGAGTTCCAAGATGTTTGCATTCCAAGATTGTTTCTTTTTTAATAAAATATTTTTTCCTCTTTCATTGTAATTAGATTTGTGCTTTTTGTCAACATTGATATTAAGCTTTTTCTAACTTTCCTGGTTTGAAGACAGCTTGTTCTAACACATTCTTTCACTATAGTTTTCCACTTATTTAATATTTCATCACTATTTTAATGACATTCCCTCTATCTAAGACCAGTGAAGGAAAAGTAGAGTAACAAGTATGCTTCTCAATGAGTCTCCTTATATCCAAAATACCCTTCTAAATGGTGGTCCTAAAATCTAAGAGTAAAACAACTAATATTTGAAGCCAAACATCATTCATTCACTTTCTATATTGTTTATAGCTTCTTTCAAACAATTCTTTTTATTCTAAAGTATCAGATAATGTCCAAAAAAATCTTATTCTAACTCACTGAATTTTACAAAGATTAATTGTACATAAGCATATAAAAATATAAATATATCTTGAAATTATTTTAACCCCATTTGAATTTGGTAATATACATACCACATTTCCAAAAACACTATATCAATGTATAACATATAAAAGCAGGTAATTTTATATAAATTTTGCTTATTTAATGAACAATGTCATTTTATCCTGTTTTCTATTTAACACTGAAGATCTTTTCAAGTTAGATCTACACACTATCATTTAGTAACATATTAATTATTTGAATAATAATCTAATTTAAATAAAATAATTGATTAGTAGAATTATCAATCTTCAGGTAATTCTGCATATGCCATGTCAGTGCTACCAAATACTGTGATAGCTTCTAATGAGAAGTCAACCTAACATTAAAAAATATAGGCTAAAAAATTTTGTCCTCATGGAGAATCGATCCCTTATTATTTTGTAATGCCTCTTTTAAAACCTGATATTTTTTTGTTCTGAAGTCAGTACTGTCTGAAATTAATGTTGCTACTCCAGCATCTTTTAATTAGCATTAACACAGTACATCTATTATAATAATAAAGAGCATATAGGTATATCTCTAACAAAATATATGCAAATTTTATATAAAAATTAGAAATATTTGATGAAAGGTATCAAAGAACATCTAAATAAGCAGAGTAATTTCATGTTTAATAAGAAATAATATTTTAAAATGGCAATTATTATTCCTAAATTGATTTCTAGATCTAAGACAACTTCAGTGAAAATCTAAGGAAACTATATTATAAAAACCTACAAACTACTTCTAAATTTTATTTGGAAAAATAGGATCCCAAAAATAACAAACTAAATACTGATTAAGAACAATGCTTGAGAACTAAGACTATCCTAAATATCATGATATTTAGCAAAAGAATGTACATATCAATTAATGAAACAGATAGTGAGCCCATAAACTAAATAAAATAATACAGCAAAATTTTTTTTGGTAAAAGGAATAAAGGAAATTCAATGAAGAAATGACTTCTTTTTCACCTAAATGTTCTGAAAAAATTAAATATTGTATACCAAAAAAAAAATCCACCTAGAGACAGATCACAAGACAAAATTAAGCCATAATACACCTTAAACTAAATATAAAACAACACTAGAAAACTCATAGAAAAAAATCTAGCCAATTCCTTGATTCTTGGTTTGATGATATGTTTTTTTTTAGGTGCAAAACTAAAGCTGCAAATTATAAAAAATGTAATTGACTTGAAAATTTATTGAAATTGAAACCTTTTGCTATGATGTAAATACTATTAAGAAAATGAAAAGATTAGTTGTTTACTGTAAGAGAAACACACACACACACACACACACATACACACACACACAGGGCTGGCTGGCATGGCTCAGTGTTTGAGAGAAGTTCTATGAACTAAGAGGTCACAGTTCAATACCTGGTCAGGACACAAGACAGCATTGTGGGTTCAATCCCCAATGTGAGGTAATCCCTGGTGTGGGGTGTGCCGGTCAATGATTCTCTCTTATCATTGATGTTTTTATTGCTGCTCCTTCTCCCTTTCCCCTGAAATCAATAAAACTATATCTTTTTAAAAATACAAGTACATGTAAAGATTTGTATAAAATTATATAAGATATTCTTAAAACACAATAATAAATATAAATAATAATATTGAATAAAAAGAAAAAGTGACCTGAAAAGACACCTTACAAACAAGATATACAAATGACAAATGAGAATGTGAAAAGGTGCTCAACATTATGTGCTATCTTGGGATTGCACATTAAAACTAAGAATGAGCTACCACTACACATCTATTAAAATGGCTATAATCCAAAAACCTGATAATACCAAATTCTTCAAGAAATTAAAGAAACTAAAATTCTCCTTTATTCCTGCTGGGAATGAACAATGTTATAACCACTTTGGCAGACAGTTCAGCAGCTTCTTACAAAGCTGAACACAGTCTTAATATTTGATGCAGTAATTGTATTCCTAGTGATTTTCCAAATTGATTTTAAACTTTATGTCCAAACAAAAATCTGCACAAAGAATGTTTATAAAAGTTTTATTCATAATCATCAAATACTAGAAACAAATGAGATGTCCTTCTTAGGACATTTATAGATGAATAAACAAACTAAGGGACATCTATACAATAGAACATCATTCACTGATAAAAATAAATTATTAAGCCACACAAAAATATAAATGAAATGTAAATGCATCTTGCTAAGAGAAAGATGACAGACTAAAGAGCTTATATAGTTTGTGATTCCTATTATGTGGCATTCTGGGAAAGGCAAATCTATAGAAACAGTAAAAAAAAATCAGTGGTTATCAAGAGGTTTGGGGACAAAAGGAGAGGATCAACTAAGAAAGGTTATGGGGGTAGATAAGGCACTGTAATAATGTATATATAATATATATTTGGCAGAACCCACACCACTTTACATGACAAAAATAAACTAATACATGCAAATATTTTAAAACCATTTAGGAGGCTAGAAACCACAGGAAGGAGTATAAACTGTGACAGACGAATCTAACTGCATCACAAATGTATGGAACAACCATAGTTTGGGGGTGGAAAAGATGCCCATCTAAGTTACCTGGAAATGGCTGGGATCTATAAGACCAAACACAAAGGAATAACCACAGAACAGTAGTATACAGCGGTACCTCGAGATACGACTTTAATTCATTCTGTAACCTTGAGGTGTGGGAAACTATGAGACCCTGGAGTCGCGGTAAACTGATGGGTCTTGTGGAGCCAGCTGATCAGTGTGATTACTCCTATCTCAAATGTTGCTCGTATTTCAAAGCAAAAATCGCTCGCTCAATGGCTCGTATCTCAAAAATCTCGTATGTTAGGGCACTCGTATCTCGAGGTACCACTGTAGTTGTAAACAGTGCTGCCCATGGAGACATGAGTTCACATTTCTGATAATGATACATTAGAGTATAGTTATCTACTTGATTTGTACAACTAAATAAATGAATGACAGAGGCTTATTTCTCACTAATGGCCTAAGAATTACAGAGTAGAAAGGGAAGGACCTTACAGTGATCTATGTAGCAATAGATTAACGTTGAAGACATCAGAAAGAACTCATGGGTATCTTTTGATATTTACCTAGAAATATTTAGAGTTACATATTTATATAAGTGTTAGTACAGGTATATCTATCTCTCCTTACCATGTCAGAAGAGAGAACACAAAATAAACGATAACTCAGTAACAACAACACAACTAGCAATCACCTCTTGGTTTTGACTGATCTTCTCCAATAAAAGAAATTGGTGTTGTTTAGATAAATTGTTGATTCTGAATCTCAAGTGGGATATAAAAATGATGAGCTTGGTACATTTTTGAATTGCAAAATACACACACTCTCACACACACATGCATTGATGAAAAAAATACACACATACACACACACACACACACACACACACACACACAGAATGAAACACAGCAGCCAATTGAAAGGGTTCCCAGTAGCTAAAATTAGAAAAGTTTGAGAAATAAAGTAAATAAAATAGCATTGGGCTTTTCCCCAACTTTAAAATAAATATCCAATTCCCTATACTAATATAAATAAATGGTTGGCTAAACTATTTTTAATGAGTTAAAAAGCAAATATTCTATGCAGAAGAATTTTTAATAATTTAGGTAAATACTCTGTCCTTAAAGAGTAAAAGCATAATTCTGCACACCTTAAGTACAGTGTGTATAGTGATTATATTTAAAAGAATATTATATGGAAATTAAAGGAAAAAAGAATAATGTTACAGTGGAGAAAATTGGCAAGTGATACTTCAGCTAGGTGTTGAAGGCTAACATCAATATTGATAATCAGGTTATGCCTTTTATATCATGAGAATGACACTTTATGACTGTGTTCACCCTCCCCAAAATTGATAACTCCAATCTAATCATGAGAAAAATATCAGGAAATCTCAAGTGAAGGATATTCAACTGTCATAGCTAAGAGTATTCTAAGGATATGTGATAGATAAATGTAATCTAGTATCCTGAATGTTATCAGGAGCATAAAAAAGAAGTTAAACAAAAACTACAATATATGGACTTTACTTAATATTAATGTACCAATATTAGTTTATTAATTGTAACTCATGTACCATCTATATATATAAAAAGCCAGGGTCCATGACGACCAGGAAGATCAAACACCAATCACCATGAGGTGCATTGAGCACCTCTTGGTCCCTCTCCTATGGCCCACAGGCTCCAATCACAGCAAGGCGGGTAGTGGGCAGGCAGGCAGCGAGCATGACAAGTAGCCTTGGACAGGTGGGCAGTGCTGCAAGCATGGTGGGCGAGTGGACAGGGCAGAGAATACAGTCAATGGGTGGGCAGGACTGCGAGCAGCAGTGAACTACTGTATGAAATTTTGAATGCTGGGCCTCTAGTCTATAATAATAAAAGCCTGATATTCTAATTAGACCGACAGCTGAACAACTTTCCAGATGTCATTCCAGATATCCTTCTGGATGAAGCCATGACAGCAGGGGCCAAAGCAGAGGCTGTTAAGGGTGATAAGGCAGGTGGGCAGGTGAGCAGGTAGGGGATATCAGGTCAGCAGGTGAACAATTAGGGTAATCAGGTAGGTAGGTTTGTGGTTAGGGGTGATGAGACAGGTAGGCAGAGTAGTTAAGGGTGATCAAGCAAGTGAGCAGTTAGGAAACAGCGGTTCTAGATTGTAAGAGATTGCAGGCTGGGCTGAGGGACACACCCCCAAGCAAAAATTTTGTGCACCAGGCCTCTAATATCTAGTAACAAATGAGAAACATGGGTATGAATATTTAGGAATTGTCTGTATTATCTTATCAACTTTTCTATGAATCTAAATATGCTGTAACAAAAGTGTACATAATAAAAATCATATAAAGATATTTTGATAGTTTGAAATGATGACAGTATATATGAGACACAATTTTCCCTTAAGTCCCAATAAACCTGAAAAGAAAAATTGTAAATAAACAAAATCCTTTATCATTCCTCCTTTTTTCCAAAAAAGAATTTGAAAACTTGAACTTTCACTTAGTATTTTTACACAAAAAATAACTGAATACAGATTTAAAATGTACATTATTAAATTGTCTTATTTAATTCATTGATCAGCATGAAACAGCTCTCTGAAAGTGACAACTGACCCAAATCATTTAACACCAAAAAAAAAAAAACCAGAAAACAAACCAAAAAAACCTGTGCAGATAAATAAGCCTATCTACTAGTATTATCATATGCTCTTTGTTTATGCACATATTAAACCTACTTACACTCATTGAGAAATAGGAAAAGTTACATGGCTTAATTATAATCACCCAAGTTGCTAATATTTCATAGATAAAGAAGAAAGCTATTGGAACTCTAGTCTGGCACAATCGCTAACAAATGTGGAGTCACTGTATGATAAGATAATAAAATGATGATATTATTTTATTTTTTCATGTAATAATATTCTGAGATATAAATTATATAAGAACATGGAATGGATGCTGCTTAAGTAAATATTTTAATTGCTTACTCACTGATACCAGCAAATTGAGTAGAAATCATTTTTCATTGAACAGTCCCCTATTATAGAAAAACAAAATAAAACATTTAAAATTTGTTTAATGAGGCTTCTGAACTAACTGAAAAAATAAAACAAATGTGGATAATCAGATGTATCATGCCTAGAGAAAAAACAAAGCATCTAGATATTTAAATGGTTTCAGAGCTTGATTTATACCTCAAAACTGTAATTGTTTCAACCCTTGTCCTTTTTTTATCAGTGAATACACACACACACACACACACACACACACACACATACACACAGATGCATACTCGTTATAACTGAGTTTGAAAATACAGTGTCTTATGATTTTTGTAATATTCTGTATGAAATATATTTATGAAACATTCATTAAATCATACAAGCCATCTTCTGATGAAAAGGTAAAATAATGCATGAATGCACTATCCTATATAATAATAGCCCAGTGACTGAACAGCGCAATGACCAGAATGACCAAAGAGTCGCTATGATACGCACTGACTACCAAGGGCCAGATGCTCAATGTAGTGGCTGCCCCTGGTGGTCAGTGTGCTCTCATAGTGAGAGCTCTGTTTGACTAATCAGGATAAGCATTACTTCCACAGCAGGCTAATCTTCTCAGCCACGTCCCCCACCAGTGCCTGAATCCCATGCACTGGGCCTCTAGTATTTAATATTTTGAAGCTGTTGAAAAATGAATGAAAAGGCTTCACTTATGTTAACACTCTAAATCATAGGTGCTTTACTAAGAATTACAGCAGCTTCTGTTTAATTAAGTTTATAAAATTAAAATACTCTAAGTATTGATTTAAAAGAGAGTTCATCATTGTGAATATTGTAATTAAATTTTTAAAATATTCAGGAAAGAATGAAACATTTCTTATCCTCACCAATCTTAAATAGAAGACCACTTATTTTGTAAAGATCTTAGTTAAATGCTATAAAATGTAAATAAGTAGCAAAGAGCTGCTTAGAAGCTAAAACACTATTATAAAACTGTTAAATTCTTCCATTAATTACTTAAAACAGAAAAGTCTAAAAAATAATGTTATTAATTTTATAATGGGTTTGTTGACTAATCATAGTTGGTTGATATTAAATATGCATTTTAGTATCTTTTATTTTTCAGCCTAATAAAACTTCACATAACATTTTCATGAGCAAACTTAATGTCTTTATTTCTGAAATGTATCTTCTGGAAGTTTAATTTTAACCAAAATAAGATAATTATCATTATTTTATAACTAGAAGCCAGTGCACAAAATTTGTGCACAGGGATGGGGTTGTCCTTCAGCCCAGCCTACCAGGATCAGGCCTAAACAGGCAGTTGGACATCCCTCTCACAATCCAGGACTGCTGGCTCCCAACTTCTCGCCTGCATAACTTCCTGATTGCCTCTAATTGCTTATGCCTGCCAGCCTGATCACCCCCTAACCACTCTCCTGCCAGCCTGACTGATGCCTTACTGCTCCACTGCAAGCCTGTTTGCCTCTGTCTGCCCTCCCCTGCAAGCCTGGTCATCCTTAACTGCCTTTCCCTGCAGGCCTGGTCCCCCAACAGCTCTTCCTTGAGGCTGGGTCCTCCCAACTGCCCTTCCATGCAGGTCCAGTCACCCCCAACTTCCATCTTCTGCTGGCCTGGTCACCCCTAAATGCCCTCCCCTGTAGGCTTGATTGCCCTCAACTGCCCTCCCCTGCTGGCTTGATTTTCCACAACTGCCCTTCCTTGCTACTCTGGTCCCTCCCAATTGCCCTCTCCTACCTGCTATCTTGTGGTGGCCATCTTGTGTCCACAAGGGAGCAGGATCTTTGACTACATGGGGGCAGCCATCTTGTGTGTTGGAGTGATGGTCAATCTGCATATTAATATTTTATTAGGTAGGATAGATGCCTGGTGCATGGGTGGGGGCCAGTTGGTTTGCTTTGAAGGGTGTCTGAAATCAGGGTGGGGGTTCCCTTGAGGCATGGAGTTGCCTGGCCAAGGGGCCTGTGGTTGTTTGCAGGCTGGCACACCTCCCAGTGACCCAAGTGTAGGCCCTGGTATCTGGGATTTATTTATCTCCTGTAATTGAAACTTTGTAGCCTGGAGTGGAGCCAAGATTCCTGCTTACTCCTTGGCTGCAGCCATTTCTGTTGGGGTTTATTTATCTTCTATAATTGAACCAAGGCTTTGAGTGGAGGCCAAGGTAAGCCAGGCAGGCAGAAAGTTTGGCTTCTCCATCTCTGGGAGCAACTCAAGCCTCCTGCTCTCTTCAGCTCCATGGCTCCCACCATTTTTGTTGGAATTTATTTATCTTTTATCATTAAGACTTTGTAGCATTGAGTGGAGTCCTGGGCCAGCAAGGGCAGGCAGAAAGCTTGGCTTCCTCCATTGCCAGGGAAACCCAAGCCTCCCTCCTGTTCTCCTTGGCCACAGCCATCTTGGTTTGGTTTATTGCATATTTGTTCCTGATTGGCTGGGGTTGTGGCTTGTAGCATGGCTTGTGAGTGTAGCAGAGGTATGGTCAATTTTCATATTACTCTTTTATTAGATAGAATTATCTTTTTCTTATTTTATTCACCAAACATAAAAGATATGGTGGGAATTTCATAATTCATATACATGCAGCAGGTAATATTATTTTATGTTGTCAAGATTTTCTTTTGCTCTTTCTTAGGTTGGACAAGAACAGCTTTTAATCCTGGGCCAATTTCCCCTTATTGTTGAGACAATAACTCAGTGGATACTTTAAACAACACCTTACGTGTTAGGAGATTTTTCTGCTCTGGCTGGTGTACACACAATCTATTCTGTGCCTTGTATGAACACAAAGATTGCTCTGCCTGTTAATTTCTGGAGAGTCTTTCCCCAGGATCAGGATTATCTTTACATAAGTTACCTAGTCAATGTTCAGTAAAGACTCAAGAGATCTCTGTGACTCTTTGTCTGTATAAGAGTATTAACAAATGGTAAAAATACCACTCTATTTGTCCAGTTGGTTATATTAACAAAGAATGTCCACAATTTGTTGAAAAGCTTTTGGAATACTGCCCTTCCTGTAAATGGACATGTTCTGCATATTCAACCAAAATAACATATCTTGATAGATCAAATCCAGAGAGAGAAAAGTCTCAGGTCTTTTCTATTAAGCCAGACTTTTTTTTAAATTGAAAATATGTAGAGCTATTTCACACATCATTTTTCTGATAAAAATATATTTTAATCTGTTAGTTTTGACATTTTATTTTTTTAATATTTTAATATATTTTATTGATTTTTTTACAGAGAGGAAGGGAGAGGGATAGAGACTTAGAATCGATGAGAGAGAAACATCGATCAGCTGCCTCCTGCATGCCCCCTACTGGAGATGTGCCAGCAACCAAGGTACATGCCCTTGACCGGAATCGAACCTGGGACCTTTCAGTCCGCAGGCCAATGCTCTATCCATTGAGCCAAACCGGTTTTGGCAGTTTTGACATTTTAATAGTTATATTGTTTTTAATGAATTATTAATAAGTACTTTTAAATATGTTTTTATTTATAATATTATAGGTATAAATATTTCTACAGCAAATAAAATAAGTTATACATTCATATAATTAAGATTTTGAGATTTGTTGACCTATTTAATTTTCATAGATTAGTTTTACTCATTTGAAACAAACTAATGGTAATATTTTTCTGTATGCCATTTTTGTGTTTTGTTTTCGAGGTAAATTTATTAAACATTAGGTTAAACTGAAACTTTTAGATGACAATTGTGTTAGCCTCAATATTTGAAGATATTTGTCCATTCTGTAAGTCTGTAATTCCACAAAAAGTCTGAAAAATGTGTAAGAGAGAAACATATGTGTAATTTTTCCTTTGGGCTACTCAAATGGTTTCTTGTCATTTAGGATGTGTGCATATGATAAGAAGATGTGGTGAGAGATTTGTATAGGTAATTTCATTTATTTATACCTATCATCCCAATAATTCAAGATTCTGCTTGGGTTTCAATTCTCAGAGATCTATGTATATACATAGCATAAAATATAGTACTGTCTACACTTTTCTGGGATTTATACTATATCAACATAAAGGGGAAATCCACTCACAGAAAAATGCTCAAGGGCCTGTACAAAGATCTTAAAAGATCCTACAATAGAATATGGAACCAGGACTCTATTCTCAATTCCAGGAGCCCTGCAATTTATTACTCCCTAGCTATCTCCATCGGCAAAGAAATCTATAAATTTCACCTGGGAGAAATTAGCTGAGCTGCTCTTTGTGCATTTGTAATATGTTCATGAATCTGTCTCTACTGTTTTATTAGTGTGAATCATGAGCACTCAGTTCTTTATTCCTTAGTCTTCCACATCTTCTTCCCAAGGAAGACCTTTAAAACTCAGCTAAAAAAAAGAAGAAGAAGAATGCTATGGGTCCTTTGAGTCTAGTAAATTTCTACTCCTTAGCTGGTTTGTTACAATGTTAAAACTAATTTCTTGAAAGTCTAAAGCTCTATATAGGACATTTTTGTTCTTTTTAAAGATCTTTCATCAGGGTGAGGATTTATTTTGCATTTATTTTAAAATCTAGAAAAATTTGATGACATATAAAATTAATGTTGATTGGTTTCATAATAAATATCTCTAATATAATAATTTCTATCTTTGGTAAAAACTGTCCAAATGTATTACCTTAACAACAAAATTATAGTTATTTTTTCTTAATTTTTCCTTGCACCAAAACCGTTTTGGCTCAGTGGATGGAGCATCTCTGTCTGGGGACTCAAAGGTCCCAGGTTTGATTCTGGTCAAGGGCATGTATCCTGGTTGCAGGCACATCCCCAGTAAGAGGCATGCAGGAGGTGGCTGATCGATGTCTCTCTCTCTCATCAATGTTTCTAACTCTCTATCCCTCTCCCTTCCTCTCTGTAAAAAAAATCAATAAAATATATTTAAAAAATAAAATAAAATAAAATAAAATTTTTTTTGCTATTGCAATCCTAGAAACTCTCACAAAAATTTAATTTCCTAAATGTTTGTTAAATGAATTTAAAAATATTTCTTGCAATTGAAATGTAAATATATGACTATAGAAATGTAAATCAATTCACACAATAATTTTTAATCTTTCAACATATACATATATAGTAAACAATAGAAAATAAAATATTAAAGACTTTATTACTTAATATATTTATCTTTATTTTTTGTGATTATCATAAATTTATCTTGGTGTTTATATAGGTTTGTGTGTGTGTTTAGGTAAGTATATATTTGTTCAAGTCAAATATTGAACAAAGTATATATTTGTTCAAGTCAAATATTGATGGTAAGTTCCCTGACAAAAATGACAAAAATTAATTATTAAAAATTTTACATTATTTTATTACTAACCAAACTACATATAAATAATAGATGAATAAATTTGTGCTGATTGTAAGACTGACAGTTATTAATATTTTATTTAAATTAAAATTCCAAAATTTAAGAATTTTATAATTTAAAATAGTTTGATTAACTTTATATTATTTTTACTAGAAAATAATAAGAAAACATAACAAAAACACTGAAAATTAATAAAATACTTATACATTATGAAAAAATATATTTTTCTCAATCAAATGTATCTATGAACATACTTAAAATTTGAATAGCATCCCAAGAAAATGGCAAGCTGGATGACATAAAAGCTCTCCAAAGATAAGTGAAGGGAACAACACCATACTAACAAAACAAACAAAAATCTGTTTCAATGAACTTTTGTAAGTAAATAAATTTTCAGGAACCATTTAGAAAAACAGAAGCATAAAAAAGAATAGTGAACATATACACAATCACATCCTATCTAATAAAAGAATAATATGCAAATGAATTATCACTCCAACAAACAAGATGACTGCCCACATGTGGTCAAAGATCCTGCCTCCATGTGGACACAAGATGGCCACTACAAAATGGCAGTAAGGGAGGGCAATTGTGAGGGACCAGGTCTGCAAGGCAGGGCAGTTGGGGGTGATCAAGCCTGAAGAGGAGGGAATTGGGGAATGACCAAGCCTGTAGGGAAAGGCAGTTGGGGAGTACCAGGCCTGCAGAGGAAGGCAGTTAGGGGTAAACAGGGTGACAGGGGAGCAGTTAGGCATCAATCAGGCTGGCAGGGGAGTGGTTAGGAGTGATCAGGCAGGCAAGCAGTTGGGAGCCAGCAGTACTGATTGTGAGAGGGATGTCCGACTGCCCGTTTAGGCCTGATCCAAGTAGGGGTCCCAGATTGGAGAGGGTGCAAGCTGTGCTAAAGGACACTCCACCCCCCATGCACAAGTTTTGTGCACCAGACCTTTAATCTAATATAATTTCTGTAAAACTAGAAAAATTAATGAGTGAAGCATGTACAAAAGTAAATGACTACAGATTTTTGTATTAATGAACAACAAGAATCCTTAGATGTTTAAATACAATGCACAAAGATTAAATTAGAGTTATAACTTAAACTGTGTATTACTAATATAATTTTCAAAAAAATAAAAAAATAAAATTAGACTAGAAATTACTTTTATCTGAGAAAAATAAATAAATCATAAAATTGTTATAGGCACCTCTCACTGACACCAAAGAGATGTTACCAGACAAGACAGCCCCCTGAGCCAGTGGGAGACAGCTGTCCCAAACTCTGATCCTTGTCTTCTCATATAAATGACTTTATATGAGAGACCTTGACTGCATTGTGAAAAGCCAATTTATTAAAGCAATTAAAGTGTGCACCTTTTTTGAAAAAGGAGACAGAGCAAGCAATTCTATTTCATCAGGCTTGGAGCTCTGGAAAAGCAAATGTCTGGAGCAAGTTTGAGGAGTAATATACCCTCCTCCTCTCCATAGGTTTCAAAAGATTCTTTTGCTGAGTATCTTGGTACAGATTAAGTTTCAAGGTTTTCTTGTTGTGGTCTTCCCAGAATCCTGGTGATTTTATCTTGCCAAGCCTGGAGATCACTGGCTTCTCTACTTAGGGAATAAAAGTGTTCTTTCTTTTTCCCCTTTCCTGCTGCGTTCTCTCATTAGGGAGGTCATTAACTATTTGCTCTCAGAGTGTCCTTGGCTAGAGAAGATAGTGGTTTCTTATTTCAAGCCAGCTGCAAATTATTCAGACCGTTTGGTTTTCTCCTCATTGTCCTGCCTGTTTCCCCTATACTTCCTGCCCTGGAATCCTGTAACAAAATAATGGAATATCATCAAATACTGAGAGAAAAAAAAATATTTATCCATCTGATGAAATACCATTACATTTAAAGTTATATCCAGATCAATTCCTACCTGCTTATTTGTTATCCAAAAGATATTTTTATCTTTACATCAATGCCCATAAGTACATATTTTTGCTACATTTTATAGACTTACTCATAAGTAAAATATTTTGTTGAGTTGTGCTTATATCTTTTTTGCATTTTTGTTATTTATCCTTAAAAGGTTGTGCACACAGTCCACAAAGTGGTGCATCAAGAGTTTTCACCTCAGGTAACTGGGGAAGCAGAGCTATTGGGCCATATGGAACACCTAGCAGCTTCTCTACCAACCCAGAGAAGCAGCAAAAATGCAGAGACAAAGAAACAGATCACAAACAACAGAAATGGAGTAAAACAAATGATTGGATATAGAGTTCAAAACCATGGTTACAAGGTTTTTCAAGAACTTCCTAGAAAAGACAAATAGATTTAGCAAGACCCAAGAGGAGATGGAAAAGGACCTACTAGAAATTAAACATACAATGACTGAAATAAAAAAAAATATTATACAGAGACTTCACAGCAGACTAGAGGACTACAGTGGTACCTCGAGTTACAAGTGCCCTAACATATGAGATTTTTGAGATACGAGCCATCGAGTGAGGGAGTTTTGCTTTAGAATACGAGTGACAGTTGAGATACGAGTAATCGCGCTGATCGGCCGCCTCACACAACCCACCAGTTTACCACGACTCAAGCACCTCATAGTTTCCCATACCTCAAGGTTACAGAACGAATTAAACTCGTATCTCGAGGTACCACTGTACAAGAATCAAGTCAAAAATTTGAAATACAAAATAGCAGAAAACACTCCACTGGAAAAGCAAAAAGAAAAAGGAATCCAAAAATGTTAAGATATTGTAAGGGGCTTCTGGGACAACTTCAAGCATACCAACATCAGAATTATGGGGGTTCCAGAAGAAGAGAGAGAGCAAGATACTGAAAACCTATTTGAAGAAATAATCACTGAAATCTTCCCCCACCTGGTGAAAGATATAGACTTACAAGTCCAGGAAGTGAAGAAAACCCCAAACAAAAGGAATACACAGAAAACCACACCAAGACACATCATAATTAAAATGCCAAGAGCAAAAGACAAAGAGAGAATATTAAAAGCAGCAAGAGAAAAACAGTTAATTAACTACAAGGGAGTACTCATAGAATTGTCAGCTGATTTCTCAAAAGAAACTATGCAGGCCAGACGCGGGTGGCAAAAAATATTCAAAGTGATGAATATCAAGAACCTACAATCAAGATTACTCTACCCAGCAAAGCTATCATTCAGAATTGAAGGGCAGATAAAGAGCTTCACAGATAAGAAAAAGCTAAAGGAGTTCATCAAATCCAAACCAGTATTATATAAAATGCTGAAAGGTATTCTTTAAGAAGAGGAAGAAAAAGAAAAAGGCAAAGATAAAAATTATGAATAACAAATATATTTTTATCAACAAGTGAATCCAAAAATCAAGTGAATTAAAAATCTAATGAATAGAATAAACTGGTGAATATAATAGAATCAAGGCTATAGAAAGGGAGTGGACTGACAATTCTCAGGGGGGAAGAGATGAGGGGGAGGAAAGAAGAGACTGGATAAAAATCATACACCTATGGATGAGGACAATGGGAGGGGGAGGTAAAGGCAGAGGGTAGGGTAGGAAACGGGTGGAAGGTAGCTATGGGGAGGGGGGAAAGAAGAAAAATTGTAATAATTTGAATAATAAAGAGTTATTAAATTAAAAAAGATAAAACTAACCCTCTCCTGCACAAATGCAAGATATTTATATATGAGTAGAGAAACTTGTTCTGCATGCGTTGGTATCAAATTTTATAAATGTTATAAGTAAACACAAAATTTTAGTAGATGTTTTTCCACAGATATCACATACTTTTGATAATTTCTAAAATAGTATTTTTAAGGTAGGAATGGTTTTATGAATTTTCTAAATTCTTGTTAATATATAAAAATGCTATTTATCTACAATACACACAGACACATACATTCACACAACTTAGCAAAATTATCTAAGTATATCAATTCTTTATAAGTAGATTCTTTCTTAATAAACTATATCTTGTGAAATATTTTATTTTCCTTATATTTTTCTGATATAATTTTTTATTTTTCCATCAAATTTGCCAGAGTAATGTTTTCTAAATTACATTGCAAAGCAAGCATTTTATCTATTCTTAAATATAACAATTCTATATTTATTCAATATTATTTTCAATAACTTTTGGTATTTGTATTTCAAGGTGAAGCAAACCTCTTTTATTACTGAGTGGTTAGGAGATTTCATTATAAATAGATATAAAATTCAATAGGTTGACTTTTGTTGTTATTTTTTCAATTTAAGTTCTTTATTGTTTAAAGTATCACATATGCCTCCTTTTTGCCCCATTGACCTGTCCCTGGTTCCCCCCCCTAACCCCCAATAGACATGTCTTCACCCTCCTAGTGTCCGTATCCATTTGTTATGCTTATTTGCATGCATATAAGTCCTTGGTTGATTTCTTAAACACCCCCTCCCACCACTACCACCACCACCTCCTCTGCCTTCCCTCTAAGGTTTGATGGTCTGTTTGATACTTTTATATCTCTGCATCTATTTTTGTTCATCAGTTTCTGTTGTTCATTATGTTCCACAAATGAGTGAGATCATGTGATATTAATCTTTCTCTGACTGCCTTATTTTACTTTGCGTAATGCTCTTCAAATTCATCCATGCTGTTGCAAATGGTAAAATTCCTTCTTTTTTACAGCAGTGTAGTATTCCATTGTATAGATATACCACTGTTTTTTTGATACCCTCACCTGCTAATGGGCACTTAGGCATTTCCAAATCTTAGCTATTGTAAATTGTGCTGCTATGAACATAGCAGTGCATATATCCTTTCTGATTGGTGCTTCTGATTTCTTGGGATATAGTTCTAGAAATGGGATTACTGAGTCAAATGGGAGTTCCATTTGTAATTTTTTGAGGAAACTCCATATTGTTTTCCACAGTGGCTGCACCAGTCTTCATTCCCACCAGCAGTGCACAAACTTTCTTCCTTCACATCCTTTCCAGCACTTGTTTTTTTGTTGATTTGTTGATGATAGCCATTTACAGGTGTGAGATAGGACCTCATTGTCATTTTTATTTGCATCTCTTGAATGATTAGTGATTTTGACTTGTGTAGAAAAGAAGTAAAATTGTCATTATTCACAGATTATATAATATACATAGAAAACCCTAAAGACACCATCAAAAACTACTTGATTTAATAAGTGAATTTGACAATGGAGCAGGATACAAAATTAACACCCAGAAATCTATGGAATTTTTATACAACAATAGGAAACTCACAGAAAAAGAAACTAAAAACAAAAATTCCATTTACCATTGCAACAAAAAAGGTAAGATACCTAGAAATAAACTTAATGAAGGATGTAAAAGACCTGTACTTAGAAAACTGCAGGACATTGAAAAAGAGATAGTGGAAGACATAAACAAACGAAGAGCATACTGTATTCATGGATTGGCAGAATCAACGTCATTAAAATGTTCATACCCAAAGCAATCTATATATTCAATGCACTTCTATTAAAATACCAACTGAATATTTCACAGACCTAAAACAAACCCTCCAAAAATTTAAATGGAATAAAAAGACCCCAAAAAGCCACAACAATCCCGAGGAAGAAGAATATAGTTAGAGGGATCACAATGCCAGATATCAAACTATATTACAAAGCCACTGGTCTCAAAACTGCCTGGTACTGGCACAAGAACAGACATATGGACCAATGAAAGAGAACAGATAACCCAGAAATTGACCCAAGCCATTATGCTCAATTAATATTTGACAAAGGTGGAAAGAACATACAATGGAGTCAAGATAGTCTGGATAGATACATGCAAAAAAATGAAACTAAACCACCACCTCACACCATACACAAAAATAAACTCAACATAGATAAAGGACTTAAGTGTAAGATGGGAAACCATAAAAATCTTAAAAGAATCCATAGGCAGAAAAATCTCAAACACATGTCGTGGCAATATCTTTACTAATACAGCTTCTACGACAATGGAAACTAAGGAGAAAATAAAAAATTAGGACTACATCAAAATAAAAAGCTTCTGCACAGCATATGAAACCAACCATCGATAAGAAAGCCCACTGCAAGGGAGAACATATTTGCCAATGTTATATCAGATAGGTGTTTAATCTCCAAATTTATAGGGAACATATACAACTTACCAAAAAGAAGATAATGCAATAAAAATGGCCAAAGGGCCTAAATAGACACTTTTCAAAAGAGGACAAACAGAAGGTCAAGAGACAGATTGCCTTTTGTAATATGAATTATAATTCCAGCTTTATTTCACTTTCACTAATTATTTTAGAAAACATTTTACTTATTACTCACCATGCAAAGTAGAAATAAGACCTATAACAATTTTTGCAAGTTCACACGTTAATTTTTGTAGTTTCACCTAAATACATAAAAATGTAGAGTTCAAAAATGTCATTACTTTAGAATAAAAAGTGAGATTCTATAACAGGTTCAAGCCTTCACTTTATATAAATAAATAAATTAGGAGCAAAAGAAAGGTGGATAGCCATTAAACTAAATTGCTGTGTATGAACAAAATAAAGCATCTTACGTTAAAAATGTAAAAATTCAGGCCTGCAGTTAAACTGGGAAGTTTTAGAAGCACTGTAAAATGTGTAATTATCTACATGAAAGAAGACACTCGATTCTATATCTTCTAATTTAACTACCTACTAAGTCAGAAGCTTCATGGCAAAAAGAAATGGTCCTTTAGACACTGTTTTCCAACAAAGCAGCAGTGGGTTTTAAGGGAGATTCCACAAAGTACTACTGGAAGCCCAGGCTAAGGCATAAGGGTAGCCTTGAAATTGATGGGCTGGCTATAGTATGAAGTATTTAAGAGAAACACACATAAAGTACTCAACAATAAGGACCCTCAGAAAGATATGTGTTTGTACATGTTTCAGCATGTGTTTATGTTGGTAATCAAATGTTATAAAAAATTAAAATAAAAAAAAATTAACTGGAGCCCATGGCATGATTAGTGGTTGACTGAACCAGGAGGTCACCGTTTGATTCCTAGTCAGGGCACATGCCTGGGTTGTAGGCTCAATCTCCAGCATGGGGCATGCAGGAGGTAACTGATCAATGATTCTCTCTCATCACTGATGTTTCTATTTCTCTCTCCCTCTCCCTATCTGAAATCAATACAAATAGATTTAAACATTCAATTAAAAAAAATGAGTGAGCAGAGTATTGCTAATTATTTGCTCATTTATTTATTCATTTATTTTACATTAATTTTTATTGTTGAAAGTATTACATGTTCCATTTTCCCCCCATTGACCCCATCCACCCCACAGGTGCCCACCTCAGGCCTACCAAACTAGTGTCTATCTCCATGGGTTATGCATATATGCATATAAATTATTAAATTAATCTCTTCCCACCCACACACCCACCCCAAACTTCCCTCTGAGATTCAACAGTATGCTCCATGCTTCCATGTCTCTGGATCTATTATTTATTTTTCAATTTATTTTGGTCATTATATTCCACATAACATTGAGATCATGTGATACTTGTCTTTCTTTGACTGGCATATTTGCTTAGCATAATACTCTCCAGGACCCTCCATGCTGTTTCAAAGGGTAAGAGATCCTTCTTTTTTATAGCTGCATAGTATTCCTTTGTGTAAATGTACCACAGCTACTTTAACCACTCACCTACTGATGGGCTTTTGGGTTGTTTCCATACCTTAGATATTGTAAATAGCACTGCAATGAACATAAGAATACATATATTCTTTTTTTTATTGATCTTTATTGTTGAAAGTATTATAGATGGCCCCTTTATTTATTTTACCATTGAACCCCTCCACCCTGCAACTGCCCCTCCCAAGCCTTTGCCACACTATTGCCTGTGTCCATGGGTTATGCATATCTTACCTAATAATAGAGAAACATATTAATTGACCATATCTCCACTAGCCCACAGCCAATCAGTGAGTATGCAAGTTAACCCAACAAAGATGGCAGGTTATTTGCACATGAAGGCAGGACAGGCAGCACCATGACCTGCTCCTAGGGTCTAGGTCCATTGGTGGTGGGGGAGGCCAGACGGGCAATGCCACACACCACCCACAAGGTACCAGTCCATGGGGCCAGAAAGGTGGGGTGGGAAGAACCAGATGCCGCCCGAGTGTTCCAGGTCTATCACAGGCCCACCTAGACAGTCCTGTGGGGCCCTAGGAACATCGCTGCCTCCGGGAGGCATGGCTGGGCCTGCTTAGCCACTCCCATGTAGCCCCGGGAACATCACTGCCCCAATGAGATATCTCCTCACACCTCTCAGAATGGCTACCATCAGCAAATCAACAAATGACAGTGCTGGGAAGTGTGGCCATGCCCTGGGCACAGACTCACAACTTCTCCCCTGGGATACCAAGGGCAGGGATCTGCCTCACCTGCAGAGAGAGAGAGGATCTGCAGTGGCCCCAAGACATGGGTGGGCCACACCAGGGATCCAGGGGCATGGAAGGATACCCAGGCGGAGAGGCAAGGACCCGCAGCCCTGAGGCAGGGGTTGAGGGGCGGTGCCACCTCAGTGGAGGGGTGCCGCACTGCAGGGTACAGGACTGACTGAGATGATTCAGACAAGCTCCCAGTGCTAACAAGCCTCGCCTAGGCAGTCTTCACACTTCAGAGGCAGTGACTCTGCTTCCGCCTTGACCGAAAAGCAAGCTTGCGCTATCCTGCCCCATGGCAGAGCATGACTTGCAGTGAGTGCAAAGCCTTCCACCTCTCAGAGAACGGGGGGATGTGGCAAAAAAGAATGGAGGTGGAGAATGGGGGAAAGAATATGGAGTGTCTGCAAAGAAGAAGTGCTTGAGAAAGAAGCTCAGAAGCCCGACAAGAAGGTTTATTCTGTTTTCCAAGCAGCTGCCCCTTAGTAAGAGCAGAGTGCATGGCTCTGAGAGCTCCCTGTGTGCTGAGTCAAGTTCCACAGCCAACTGGAATTGGCCTCAGTTTCCTGGTCTGTAAAATGGATTAAGCATGTCTCAGTGCCTTCAATGAGCTTTGATGGCCCATTGAGATTCTATATAAGGAAAGTGAGGGAAGAAGTGAGAAAGAAAAGGAAAGGCCAACAACACGAAAGAAAGACTGGAAGGAACCTATAAGCCCGTTGTCACTTAAATAGGGAATATAGTTGATAGTAGTGTAATGATGGTATGATGCCAGGTGGGTACTGGAAATATCGGGGAACACTTTGTAAAGTATATGATTGTCTAACCACTATTCTGTAACTAATATAAAACCTGAAACCAATACAAAATTGAATATAAGGAAATGAAAATTGGAGTGAAATATTTATAAATTTCAAAGTTTAAATGAAGCCTGTAAATGGAAGGAAGGGGGAGATTAAAAATAGTGTTTTTCATTTTACCACTTTGTCTTTTCAGTACATGAAAAGGACAATTGTCTTTATATGGTGCTTTTATACTTTTCTAAGTCATTATCTTATTTTAATTTCAGGGCAACTTAAAGACAAGGTAATTATTCTTTCCACTATTCAAAGAAAAGAAATCTTGGTGTCTGGTCCCAATGATTCAATCATCAAGCCCTTATTATAAAGCAGGGTTAGTAAAATTTTCTGTGAAGGGTCATATCTATCCTACTAAAAGCCTTGGGGGTGATCAGGCCACATGTTGGGGGCAATCAGGCTGGCAGAGGAGCAGTTAGGTGTCAATCCTGCCGGAAAGGGAGCAGTTAGGGGGCAATCAGGCAGTCAGTTGAGCCAGTGGTCCTGGATTGTGAGAGGGATGTCTGATTGCAGGTTTACGCCTGATGCCTGTGCAGTGGGCCCTGTGGGATTGGGCCTAAACCTACAGATGGACATCCCCTAAGAGGTCCCAGATTGAAGAGGGTGTAGGCTGGCCTGAGGGACACCCTCCCCAGTGCATGAATTTCAATGAATTTCATGCACCAGACCTCTAGTTAATCACTGTTTAATCACTCCCTGGTTAATCACTCCCCACTAACTCCACCCCCACCTTTTCTCTGAAATCCATGCTTCTATGATTTGATCTATTTCATTCATTACTTTATTTTGTTCATTAGATTCCACATATGAATGAGTTTATGTGATACATATACTAATATTCTTTTTGATTGGTGTTTAGGGATTCTTAGGATATATATTTTAGAATTGGGATCACTGGGTCAAATGGCAGTTACATTTTTAATTTTTTGAGGAAACTCCATACTGTTCTCCACAGTGGCTACACTACTCTACATTCCCACCAACAGTGCATGAGGGTTCCCTTTTCTCCACAACCTCACCAGCACTGTCATTTGTTGATTTGCTGATGGTAGCCATTCTGACAGGTGTGAGGCGATACCTCATTGTCATATTAATTTGTATCTCTCTGAGAATTAGTGGCCTTGAACATTTTTTCTTATGTCTCTTAGTATTCAGTATGTCCCCTTTGGAGAAGTGTCTATTTAAGTCCTTTACCAATTTTCTAATGTGGATTAAAGGAATGATGAAAATATATAATGTTATATTCATAGACAATTTTGAGAAAAATAATTTAAATTATTAACTTAATTAATAGAGAGTATAGCAAAACTTAACACCTTCTAACTCATATAAGATTCCATTATTTTCACCCTGGCTGGTGCGGTTCAGTTTGCTGGGCATTGGCAGTGCACCAAAGGTTGCTGGCTGGATCCTTGGTAGGGGGTGTTCCCAACTTCTCTCCTGTGCTGGCCTGGTCACCCCTAACTGCTCTCCCATGAAGGCTTGATCGCCTCCAACTGCCCTCCCCTGCTGACCTGATAGCCCACAACTGCCCTCTCTTACAGGCCTGGTCCCTCCCAACTGCCATCTTGTGGCAACCATCTTGTGTCCACATGGGGGCAGCCATCTTGTGTGTTGGAATGATGGTCAATTTGCACATTACTCTTTTATTAGATAGGATAGAGGCCTGGTGCATGGGTGTGGCCAGGCTTGCCACACCCCCAGGTGACCCAAGCTTAGGCCCCTGTATATGGGATTTATTTATCTTCTATAATTGAAACTTTGTAGCCTGGAGCAGGGGCCTGGGCCAGCTGGGGTGTGCAGAAAGCTTGTCTTCCTCCATCTCTGGAGGCAACTCAAGCCTTCTGCTCTATCCAGCTCCATGGCTGCCACTGTTTTTGTTGGGATTTATTTATCTTCTATCATTGAAGCTTTGTAGCATTGAGTGGAGGCCTGGCCCTTACAGATGTGTGGAAAGCTTGGTTTCCTCCATTGTTGGGAAAACTCAAGCCTCCTGTTCACTCCATAGCTGCAGCCTTGGTTGGGTTAAATTGCATACCCACACCTGATTGGCTGGTGGGTGTGGCTGGTGGGTGTAGTGGAGTTATGGTTAATTTGCATATTAATCTTTTATTAGATAGGATTAAACAAGGTGATCACAATAAATTCAATAACAAAACTATTGCATGCTTTTTTCTTTGTTTAATAGGATTTTATTTTGCTCTTTTGCATTTTTGCCATCTCTATAAAAAAGAGGTATCCCCACTCTTGTTCACTGACCCAAGAGAAAGTTGAAAAATATCTGTGCCTGGATGGAGTAGCTTAGTAGTTGAGGATTGACTTATGAACAAGGAAATCATGGTTCAATTCCTGGTCAAGGCACATGCCCTGGTTGCAGGCTCAATCCCCAGTGTGGGTCATGCAGGAAGCGGTCAATCAATGATTTTTTTTTCATCATTGATTTTTCCATCTATTTCTCCTGCTCTCTTCCTCTCTGAAATCAATTTTAAAAAATTAAAAAAAAAAACAAAAAGCAACCAGGTAAATCTGTATCAGTTAACCACTACTTACACACGAGATAGAAATGTTCATTTTTGTATGCCACTAAGATTCTGTGACTGCTTTTAATCAGCAATTTTGCGGTAATACTTATTTGAACTAATTGAGCTAACTATCCGAAACCAGTCAAATAACATAGTCCCTTTTAATTGTTTTCTCATACAATACTCACAAATAGCATTTATGTGTATGTATCAGATTTCACTGAAGGTTTTGGATATACACTGTTTCTAATATCAAAATCTTTAAAACTGAAACTGTTGTGTAGTCCTTCAGTCATCTTGTCATTAGGAAGTCCTCATTTTGTATTACCCCAGAGTTCTACCTCCTGACAAGGCTCTCCCATTGAACAAGAGATTAATTTGCCTCTACATTCTCCAACCCTCTGTGCCTTTGGCTCCTCTTTTTATTTGATCACATAGATGAATTAAACTCCACCGTTATTCCTTAGGTCTAAGTTTACTTTGCATATAGAAAGGGTTTTTAATGGGTTTTTCCTAGCAGATTACATAATCAGTGTCTCATCACTTCATATCTAAAAGAACTGGCTAAGCTTGAACATACAATCTTCTCTTTCTCCCTTCTCAGGTCCTGTTGAAAGTAAGAAAAATACCTTTTTATTTTTCAACTGATACAAAACTATGCATCATTTTTTAAAGGTAGAAGCATTTATAATAATTTTAAAATAACAAATAGTTTTTCTTCAACTCTGTTAATTTGTATACTACTTATGTTTACAGGAACACTGCACATGCATACACAATGATCTATATTTGCCAATTTATTATTGAAAAGTTGTGATTGGCAGGGTCTTATGTAACTGAACTAAAATAATGCCAATACATTATTTGATACATTATGAAAATTATATGTATCTACAATTATTATAAAGAAAAGTCTTCTGCTAAAAATTACATTTTATTATAAATTCATATTAACCTAGAAATATCAAAGTGAAATCTAAAACTAAAGACACATTAAAAGTGGGATAAGTATCTCTGAAACTCAGAAAACAACTGTGCTAATAGTATTAATTTGGTCATGACTTGACTAGTATATGGTGTAATTTAAAAGGTGCACTATGTTGTTCAAATTTTATTTTTTGCAAAATATCATTTAGTAGCAACATGAAGACTAATTTGGAAGAGACATAAGAAGTCTCATTAAATGTTTACTGTATTCATCTAAAATATTATTAATTATTGCAATTAAAATTGAACAATATACTAGCTACATTTCAAAGAATTTGGGAAGCAAATTTATACAACTTAAATATAGATTGGGTAGTAATTGTTAGGAAGAAAGACTAGAAAAATAATGCTCTATGGTTTATACTTAAATATGAACTAATGTACAAATTTTGATGATCTCTGTTTCTTATAGTTTCAAATGCACTTACTACTTTTTGATTTAATTGCAGATAATAGAAGTATTGACACTACATTCAAACCTGCATTTATTTTCACAAAGTATTTCTGGCTATTTAATAAGAGCCCAGATATATCATTTTCCCCTAATAATGGTACTGAACTATAGATTTATTTGTGGAAGTCAGAAACATGGCTAGCATAATAAATTCATTATTCATTAATTTTATTTTATTTTTCAATTACAACTTACATTCAATATAATTTTACTTGTTTTAGGTATACAGCATAGTGGTTAAACAATCATTTAATTTACAAAGTTGTCTCCCTGATTTTTCAAGTACCCACTTGGCACAATAGGTAGTTATTAACAGATATTATTGACTATATATCTTATGCTGCACTTTCTATTCCAAGGATTACTTTATGACTACCAATTTGTAGTTTTTAGTACCTTCACCTTTTTTACTCAGTCCTCAGCTCACTTACTCTGGAAAGAACAAATATTGTGGTCCCTCTCATGAAGATGGGTGGTATTATGCTTGACATCAAGTGAGACATCTTGAAGATACTTCAATCTCATACCTAAAGGCTTCCCCAAATATAAAATGGGTAGAACTAATGTCCTGGTACTTGTAAATTCCATCTACCAAATAGTGACTCATATCAGTTACCATAAGAGAACCTTCTTAGTGTTCTTTTCTATTAAACTAGAGATGAAAGCGGGGACAGGAAAAATTTCAACTATCTCTACCGAACTATTAGATTTACACCTCAGGAGTTGCCAGGGGTCAAAGGACAAAATCTAGCTGTGATTGAAACTAACATTCAGAAAAAAGCAGTAAAAGAGAGACTAAAGAGCTATCACCAATATTATTCTTATGATTCCTATGTGTGGATTAAGTTAAATCCACAGCCTTGTGGAAACATATGATTATAGGATCAATTAATTCCCTTTCTGGCCCACACTAATTTCAGTTGGATTTCTGACCTCACAGTCAACAATCATATTAAATTCTATATTGCAAAGGTTATTTTTTAAAAAATGGACATTTATATAAAAAACTAGAGGACTGGTGCACGAAATCCATGCATGAGGTTGGAGGGTGTCCCTCAGCCCAGCCTGCACCCTCTCCAGTCTGGGACCCCTTGAGGGATGTCCGACTGACTGGACAGTCGAACAGCCCTCTCACAATCCAGTACTGCTGGCTCCCAATTGCTCGTCTGCCTGCCTTCCTGATTGCCTCTAACCGCTCCTGCCTGCCAACCTGATCATTCCCTAATCACTCCCCTGCAAGCCTGGTTGATTCCTAATTGTTCCCCTGCCAGCCTATTTGCTTCTAACTGTCCTTCCCTGCCTGGTCACACCTAACTACCCTTCCCTGCAGACCTGGTCCCTCCCAACTGCTGTCCCTGCTGGCTATCTTGTGTCCACATGGGGGAAACCATCTTTAATCATATAGGGACAGCCATCTTGTGTGTTGGAGTGATGGTCAATATGCATATTACTCTTATTGATAGGATAGAGGCCTGGTGCATGGATGGGGCCCAATTGGTTTGCCTTTAAGGGTGTACCGGATCAGGGTGGGAGTTCCCTTGGGGTGTGGGGTGGCCTGGATGAGGGGCCTATGGTGGTTTGCAGGCTGGCAGCACCCCCAGAAACCCAAGCAGAGACCTTGGGATCTGGGATTTATTTATCTTCTACAATTGAAACTTAGTAGCCTGGAGCAGAGGCCAAGACAGGCCAGGGCTGCAGAAGCTTGGCTTCCTCCATCACCAAGGGAAACCCTATCTTCCTGCTCTCTCCAGCTCCATGGTTGCAGCCATCTTGGTTTGGGTTAATTTGCATACTCATTCTTTATTGACTGGTGGGTGTGGCTTGTGGGTGTAGCCAAGTGATGGTTAATTTGAATATATTACTCTTTTATTAGATAGGATATTATATAATTCATTATTTTGCTGGACATATTTTGTATTACTTATTTAATCAAATTGCAGCCATAATTTTGGTTTATGCCATAGTGGTTAACAGTCTATGTTTATGCTTCATGAAGAATATATACTGCTTATGAAATTAAATATTTTATATTATGCCTTAAATATATAACCTTTGTGATATCAATATATCACAAAGTATTTAAAAATATTTTAAGTTTTTCATGGCATCATTACCCTGTACTCACAGATTCACATATCTAGAAATACTTGCAAGTAAAATTTTAAGTGCCATTGACCATGTGTGATATGTATATAGCTATATTTTGAAAAATTTGATAAAAAGTATAATAATGTGAAGGATTCATTGCAACTCCATAGAGCCATTTTTAGTCAATAGAATCACTTCTCATTGTAAACTTGGGGATAAAGATAAGAATTGTAATGAACAATAAGTTTAGAATCAAACTATTGAGTTAATAGAAAAAATTCAAAACCATGTGGTTAAAAAAAACCCTGGAATTTTAAAGTAATATACAGAAAATAAACACAACATTATGATTTCCATCTAAACATAATTCTTTTTTTGAGTTGAGGTAAAGCTCTGACTAATCAAAGCTACTAAGGATCAATAAAGAGAAAGCCTAAAATACATAAAGAACATTTTTACATTTTAAAGACTACATTTCCAAATAAGTATTTGACTATCAAAAGTTGAAATATGTATGGTATAACTAACCAATGTTAGTCATTCCAATAAATTAAATTAAAATAAAAATTTTTAGTTTTGTGACCAGTAATGCTAATAATATTCTTTCAATGATATTTCTATCACTGTGAAATACTTAACTCCCCCCCAACCCCCGACACACACACACACTCAGGAAATATTAATTGAGCATAAAATAAAATAGTTTTGTGGGATTTTTCAAATGCTTTTTAAAGCATTTTATACTCATGCTCATAAATGCAAAAAATATTCTTAAATTATATAACAAAAATATTGCTGTTTTGTTTTCTTTTAGAAGTATTAAATGTTCATTTGTTTTAAACTCTAAAATAGAGGTAGCTATTCCAGAAGACTAACATATTACTGAATAGAGAAATCACAGAGCCAAGCCTTGTGACTATGTCCATGTAGCACCATGCCATAATTAAATCTTTAGCATAATACAGTGATATCCTAACAAAAGCATTCTATCTTATTGTGATAACACTGCAATTCCTATAATTCTATTAAAATTCTCAGATAATGATCTTATCACTTGGTAGATGGCTGTAACATCTTTATCAGACTTTTAGTAATGATGTAGAATAGCACAAGCATCCTCATTTGCTCTATAACAGTTTTCAAGCTAGTTGTCAGTGAAAGGAATAAAAACTATATTCCACTGTGTTTCACACTCTGTCTTTTAAAAATGTAAAATAAATAAAAATATTAAAAATAAAGTTATTTCACAAAAAAGAAATATTTTCTGTTTCTTTTCAAAAGTAAGGACATCTGATCAAAATTGACACACATTTCCAGAGAGCAACAGTTTATCTCCTCAGAACCATGGTTGTTTGTTTTCATAAAGTGCTACAATTTCTTATTTTCATTTCTTATATGTTTTTCTTTGATAATTGTATCATGGAATGACCCCTGTAGCTCTTTGAGTATGTGATTTATGTTTAATAATAAGTCATTTAAGTCATGCTAAATAGTTCCTAAGATACAAATAATTCAAAATATAACATAACATGGAAATCATAACTGATAAGCTCTTTGAACCACATGAGTAGAGTTGATACCTAAATGTGTAAACACTGCTCATATTATAAACTTCACATTAAGAAAAATAAATTTGAGTACAAAATATTTTGAACATTAACAAAAGCTAGACAATATTCATAAACTTAAATGAATAAAAGTGGAATATTGTCAGCCATATCTACTTATGTGACTAGTCATAATGATAGTTTTCCTTTCTAAGACAAAATATACTATACTAGAGGCCCAGTGCATGAAAATTCATGCACTGAAGAGGGGGTCTCTCAGCCTAGCCTTCCCCCTCTCACAGTTCAGGATCCTTCAGGAGCAGGAGGTGACCCAGAAATCAGGGGAAGGCACTGATCCCATCACACCTCTGCTGTTGCCACTTTGGACAGCAAAGAACTCAGCCAGTCCAGGTTACCTAAGCCTCAGTGTGGCCCTGGGTGGCTGGGCAGCTGACATCCGAGGCTTGCTACATCTCAGGCTGGCCCTGGACAGTTTGAAGAGACTGGGGTACTTTTAGTGGAGTGGCCAGACTAGTCTGGGAGTGGACCCAGCCATGCCATGCACCTGTCACTCCAGCAAGGCTGAGGGGACTGGGCACTACCATCTTGTGGCTGTGGGCACCACCATCTTTCTGAGGGCATGACAGCCAATTATCATATTCCATCTTTATTAGGTAGGATGCATGAAATATTGGTCCCTGGATATTAAATGCAGTTAGGAATTTTAAAGGTGTAACTCAAAAAATACTTTAATTATAATAAAAATATTTGGGTTACAACAATGAAGAGATTGTGCCTTTTTGTTCAAGTTTTACTTATCATAGACTTTTTTATTTTTGCAACTATAAGAAAGGGTGTATAATTTTATATCTAAGTATTATTTTTGTGCCATATGATAATTGATTTTGAAAGGCTTTTATAAATAATAAAAGGTGTAAAAAATAATTTCTTATTTTATTACTAATGGCCTAGTGCATGAAAATTCATGCTCTGAAGGGGGTTTCCCTCAGTCTGGCTTGCCCCTGGAAGCCCTCAAGGGTGGGAGGTGACCTGGCAATCAGGGGAAGCTGACGCCCCATTACACATCTGCTGAGCCTTGACTGGACCTGGTTACCTGAAACTTGGAGAGCCCTAGGCAGCTGGGCAGCCAACATCTGTGCCCCGGGTGTTGGCTGGGTAGCTGCCTGTGCCGCAGGCCGGCCCTGAGTGGCTGGGGGACTGAGGGAACTGGGGGACTTCATATGCAGGCATGCAGAGCAGCCAAAATGCCTGGGGGTGGGCCTGGGCCATCCTGGGTGACTGCCACTTTGGTGGGGCTGAGGAGACTGGGCATTGCTATCTTATGGCTATGTATGCCACCATCTTTGAGGGTGTGACAGTAAATTAGCATATTCTCTCCTTATTGGCTGTGGACACCACCATCTTTGTGAGGTTGGGATGGTTAATTAGCATATCCCCTCTGTATTAGATAGGATTTTTATAGAACTTCAAAACTTTGGTATATATATAAAATTTAAATGTTATACAAAGGAGAAAATGCTGAGAGTTTTTCTCAGTTACTGAAATAAATACAGTACCAAAGCACCACAATTTTTAAAAATATAGTTCTTGTTAGATCATATTAGTGAGGACCAATCTTACAATATAAAATTGATATCAACATAATTTTTTACTTTTATATAATTAACTTTTCCTGAGTATACTAATTTAGTAGTTTATTGTTTTTCATAAGTATTAAAATTTAACATATTTCCACATGTATATGTCGGTTTTAAAAATTCTTATATGTTCAAAGAATAGACCTATACTTAGAACCTTAAAAAGTTCAACTACATAGATACACTCAGGTGATTGGTAGAGAAATATCAATAAAAAATAAGTTAAAAACCTCTTACTTAATAGAACTGGCAGTCTAACAAGCAGATACATATGAACATTTAAAAAAATTATACAGCAATTTTAGAGATAGAACAACATGCTAATAGTTAAGTAGGGTACTCCAGGGAGCCTTTAATGAAAATATAACATTGATTAATGGCAAGGAAAAGATGATATATAAGTAATAAATATGACTAAAGAAACCGAGAAAAAACAATTTTCAAAATCATTGAGTTGTAGCCAGTATATTATGTTCCAGGAACAAACAGGAGACTGCTGTTTTTAGGAATACCTACTGAGAGAAGTGAACTCCTGACTGGATAGAGTTTAAGAAAAAACATAAGGGGAATTGGAAACAAAAGGAGCAATGATCTTTTACTACTGAGAGAATTTGAAGGGCATGGTCAGGTTACAAGGAGGTTCTTATGAAAAATGGGAGAAAAAATGGAAAAGATACAAAAAAAATAAAGAAAAAATTGAGTGATATTTTTGAGTAGGCAAAATAAATTATATCTAATGTAAAATAAAAGAATTCCACTTAAATGTCAACATGGGTAGGTAAATTGGAAATCTTGAAGATAATTGGCCTAATATTTGAACCACTGAACTGCATTTATGAGATAACAAAACATAAATGGCTCTTAATATATCCATCCTCAGATATAGTCTTAATCTTTCCACTAATTGGCTCCAGATTTATTTATAAAAGTCACTTATCCTTAATTCAGAAATCAATATAAGCTAACTTGAGTAGCCTAAAGTAGATCTAAAATAGTTCTTTTGGTAAGGAGACTTGAGCGTAGGCATAATAATGACTTACTTAATACATGCTAAAACTTTTGTGCCAACATGTACAAAGTAAAATTCAAACATTTACTTTGATGATATTAATGGGTCAGACTTATTAAATGTCAACTACTCTGCAACCTATATTTTCTAAAGGCCAAAAGAAACATTAATTAAGGCATTGAAAACTATATGAGTAAGGGAAACACTAACATCCTTAAAAGTGATGTTCACAGAAAAGGCTGGGAATGATGAGCGATGAAATGAGAGTGAGAGCTCATGAGCATGCTGTGAATGTTTAAACATTTGGTAATATTTAAATAGTCCTGTTGTTGTTGTTGTTAATCCTCACCTGTGGATATTTTTTTTTCCATTGATTTTTAGAGACCTGCAGCTGAGGTATGTGGCCTTGACTGAAATCAAATCTGATGTCCTTCAGTCCTTTGGTTAACACTCTATCCACTGGAGAGTATTGAGCTAAGTGAAATTAGCCAGTCAAAGAAAGACAAGTATCAATGATCTCATTCATAAGTGGAATCTAATGAACTGATGAACAAGATAGAATCAGATAGAAACATGGAACAGATTGTTGAATATCATAGGGAAGGCAGGGTTGGGTAAGTGGGAAGAGATCAACCAAAAACTAGTATGCATTTATATGCATGACCCATGGATACATACAATAGGTTGGTGAAAGACTGGGGTGGGTGAAAGGGGCTGGCCAGAGGGAGTCAATAAGGGAAAAAGAAAAGAAGAAAAGCATGTCATCCATCAAAGTTTATTGGATATAGGATTGGTAGAGCTCGGTTAGTGACACTTCATCATAAGAAGCAAAATAAATGCAATAACTATTATAGGGAAGAAGAATGGAAATCAGGGTATTTCAAACCAGAATGTATGGTAGTTTCTAACTGATTAGGAGGTCACTATGAATGAAATATGTTACCCTCTATTGCTTCCTAATCTATATAACAGTAAAAATTCTAGTTCTGGTGAACCAACACCTGACCTTAGACAACTCAATAGATTCAGAACCTCTCAAATAGTTCTTAAACTTAAGGTAACTCCATATATCAAGACTAAAGGCCTGATGGACGAAGATTTGTTCAAGAATGGGCCTTCCTTCCTCTGACTGCCGGCACTTCCTTCACTCTGGCCAGAACAACCTTTCTGCTCCAGCCCAGAGATGCCTTTCAGCCTTCCCAAGCTGCCCAGAAGCTCAGAGTGGCTGGGGTAGTGCAGAACACCTGCATTCCACCCCCCACCACCTTTGTATACAAATTAACCTACCATCTTTGTTGGGTTAATTTTGCATACTCACTCCTGATTGTCTGGTGGGCATTATAAAGGTACAGTCAATTAGCATGTTACTATTTTATTAAATAGATTCCATGATTGAAGTGACTTTTAGAAAATAATCTATGCTACTGCTGAAGTTATTACTGTAAATATTTATCTAAGTACTAGAGGCCAGGTGCATAAAATTCTCCAACCGCCTTGGCCCCGGGCTCCACTTACCATTATAACCTCTGACCCACTGTGGCTTTGTCTGGAAGAAAGGACTTCCAGAAGAATGTCTGATCTAATTAGCATATTATGCTTTTATTATTATAAATTTTCCAAATAAATCTATGAGAAGTTATAAGAATGAATGTGCAATGGGAAAACAAAACAAAACAAAAAACCTGGAAAATATAGGGATTATATGACATTGGATGCAAATCAATGCCAATATCTGCAAAACCAAAACATTACTATTATTTTCTGGTCAGAATGGAGATTTATGGAAGGTCGGATAACAAAATTATATTTTCCCCTAAGTTAATCTCACAATATTTCTAATAAATGTGCTGAACCAACAAGCAATTATTTATCCAGTTGCTGAAAATACTAACTGGATATAAAATACTTTTCTGGTAACTAAAAATATCCATATATTAGAATCCCAATATGTGTAGTAAAGTTTATTATGTTTGCAAGTATCAAATGGAAGCTCTTTCATCTGCCTCACTCAACCAAAATCCATTGAATAATTACAAAGATTAGGGATATTACTAATATTTAAAAGATGCAAGGTAATGGTTTCTACCCAATATTTATTCCCACCTCTGGGAGTAGTGAAAAAGCAAGATAGTTCTTGGGAATTATTACACACATAATCAGGTGATGCCTGCTATTGCAGTTTCCATTCAAGGTGTGGTATACTTGTTGAAGCAAATAATTATATTCTCTGTACCTGGCACACAGCATTGATATGGAAAGCAGGTTTTTCTCCATTTCAATTAGTAAGAATGATCCATAACAGCTTGCCTTCATGGGACAAAAGAGCATTTAACTCAGGACTATATTAATTCTCTTTCTCTGTATTGCAACATAATCCACAAATGATCCATTATGTTGATGATATGATGCAGTGAGATACATGATTAACAGAGGTATGCTATGAGCCATTAGAATATTGAAGAAACTACCTTATTAATAGATTTCTGAAGACCCAGTTGTTTGTGGTTTGTCTAAAGGGAAAATAAGTTACTATACGTTGAGTCACAGTCATTACAAAAAAGCAGTGGTTGCTGGCTTCTTCTGATTTTAATGGTAACATATACTATATATCAATGAGGTATTCCAATTCAATGAATGAGAAAAAATAAAGATGATATTTTTGAGTAAGGCCCAGAACAAGGAAAACTTCAGTCCCATGTACAATTATATGTGTACCACATTTTAGCCACTCATCCATCACCTGATATTTAGGTTGTTTCCACATCTTGGTTATTGTGAACTAGAGGCCTGATGCATGAAAATTCATGCAACAGTAGGTCTTCATTCCCCAGGCTGGTGGCATAGGCTGCCCTCTGGAATCCAGGACCTGGGCTGGCTTCCCTCAGGCCTCCTGCAGGCACCTGGGACACAGATGAAGGACGTCTGTAATGACATCCAGTCTAATTAGCATATTACCTTTTTATTATTATAGATAATGCTGCAATGAACATGGGTGTGCAAATGTCTCTTCAAGATTCTGATTTCAATTGTTTTAGATAAAAACCCAGAAGTGATATTGCTGGATAACATAGCAGTTCCACTTTTAAATTTTTGAAATAGAACTGGTTGAGCCAGCATGGCTCACTGGTTGTCAACCTATAAACCAGGAGGTAACGGTTTGATTCCTGCTCAGTGCACATGGCTGGGCTGCAAGCTAGATACCCAGTGGGGGACATGAAGGAGGCAGCCAACCAATGGTTCTCTGTTATCATTGGTGTTTCTATCTCTTTATCGCTCCTTTCCTCTCTACAATCAATACAAACATATTTTTAAAAATTGAGAAAACTTTATACTGTTTTTCATAATATTTGCATCATTCTGCAGTTCACTAAGGGCATGAAGGTTCCAATTTCTTCATATTATTGCCAACACTTATTACCTTTCATCTTGCTTTTTATAATGGCACTCCTAACAAAAGCAGAGAGATATCATTGAGGTTTTGATCGCCCTTTTCCTGATTATTAATGATGTTAAACTTCTTTTCTTATACTGGCTGGCCATTTCTATTTTTCTGTAGAGAAATGTCTTCTTAAGTACTTTGCTCATTTTTTAATTAACATATTTGAATTTTGTTACATTATTGATATTGAGTTGTAGTTATTAATATATTTTTATTATTAACCCCTTATCAGATAGATGGTTTGCTAATATTTTCTCCATTGAACTCTATTTCTTGTTTCATTTGTCAAAAAGCAGAACTGTTTTTGTTTAAAACAATTTATCTGTTTTTGCTTTGCTGTGTTTTTGGTCCAAGAAATCTTTATCTGTATTTGTTATGGTTTGTTGTGCTTTCATAACCAAGAAATCTTTGCCAAGAACAATGTTATGAAGATTTTCATATTTTAATGCAAATTATAATTAAATTTATTGGGGTGACATTAGAAAATAAAATTATATAGGTTTCAGGAATAAAATTTAACAGTACATCATCAATACACTTACTCTTTACTCTCTTCTATCTCTCATCCCTTTTCCCTGACAATAATAACACTATTGTTTTGTCCATGAGTCTTTCTTATTTTTCCTTTGCTTAATTTCTTTTTTTTTAATTTTTATTAATTTTTTATACATATCTACCCATTGCCCCCCCTCCCTCCCAGGCATACCCCAACCCCCCAGTGTCTATGTTTATTGGTTATACTTATATGCATGCATACAAGTCCTTTGATTGATCTCTTATCTACCTCACCTAACTTTAATCTTCCTCCTGTAATTTCACAGTCTGTTTGAAGCTTTACTGTCTCTGTATTTATTCTTTTGTTCATCAGTTTATAATGTTATTTATTATCCCCCAATGAGTGCGATCATGTGATGCTTCTCCTTCATTGACTGGCTTATTTCACTAAGCATAAGGCTCTCCAGTTCCAACCAGGTTGCTGCAAATGGTAAGAATTCCTTCTTTTTAATGGCAGCATAGAATTCCATTGTGTAGATGTACCACCGTTTTCTGATCCACTCATCTGCTGACGGGCACCTAGGCTGTTTCCAAATTGTGGCTATTGTAAATTGTGCTGCTATGAACATAGGGGTGCATAAATCCTTTCTGATTGGTGTTTGTAATTTCTTAGGATAAATTCCTAATAATGGGATTACAGGGTCAAATGGGAGATCCATTTTTAGTTTTTTGAGGAAACTCCATACTGTTCTCCACAGTGGCTGCACCAGTCTGCATTCCCACCAACAGTGCACCAGGGTTCCTTTTTCTCCGCATGCTCGCCAACACTTGTCGTTTGTTGATTTGTTGATGATTGCCATTCTGACAGGTGTAAGATGGTATCGCATTGTCGTTTTGATTTGCATCTCTCGGATGATTAATGACTTTGAACATGTTTTCATGTGTCTCTTGGCCTTCCTTCTGTCGTCTTTTGAAAAGGTTCTATTTAGGTCCGTTGCCCATTTTTTTATTGGATCCTTCATCTTCCTTTTATTAAGTTGTATAAATTGGCTGTAGATTTTGGAGATTAAACCTTTATCAGTGATAGCATTTGCAAATATGTTCTCCCATGAATTGATCTTTCTTGTTGTTTTGTTGATGGTTTCTTTTGGTGTGCAAAAGCTTTTTATTTTGATGTAGTCCCATTGTTTATTTTTCTTTAGCTTCCATTGCCTTTGGAGCAGTGTCAGTGAAGAAGTTCTTTTGGCATATATCTGAGATTGTGCTGCCTGTGGATTCCTCTAGTATTTTTATAGTTTCCCTTCTAATGTTTAAGTCCAGTATCCATTTTGAGTTTATTTTTGTTTTTGGTGTAAGTTGGTGGTCCAGTTTCAATTTTTTGCATGTATCTGTCCAATTTTCCCAACACCATTTATTGAAGAGGCTATCTTGGCTCCATTGAATGTTCATGCCTCCTTTGTCAAATATTAATTGAGCATAGTGGTTTGGGTGGATATCTGAGTTCTCTATTCTATTCCATTGATCTATATGTCTGTTCTTGTGCCAGTACCAGGCTGTTTTGAGAACAGTTGCTTTGTAGTATAGCTTGAAGTCTGGTATTGAGATCCCACCTACTTTATTCTTTTTTTTCAGAATTGCTGTAGCTATCCGTGGTATTTTTTTGTTCCAGATGAATCTATGAAGAATTCTTTGTAGGTCTGTGAAATATGTCGTTGGTATTTTAATGGGTAGTGCGTTGAATCTGTAGATTGCTTTGGGTAGTATGGACATTTTAATGATGTTGATTCTCCCAATCCATGAGCATGGTATGCTCTTCCATCTGTTAACATCTTCCTCTATCTCTTTTTTCAGTGTCCTGTAGTTTTCTGCATAAAGGTCTTTTACCTCTTTAGTTAGGTTTATTCCTAGGTATCTTAATTTTTTTGGTGCGATGGTAAATGGGATTGCTTTTTTAGTTTCTCTTTCTATAATTTCACTGTTAGTGTATAGAAATGCCACAGACTTCTTAGCATTAATTTTGTATCCTGCTACATTGCCGAATTCATTTATTAAGTCAATTAGTTTTGGAATGGAGTCCTTTGGGTTTTTTATGTACAATATCATGTCATCTGCAAATAAGGACAGCTTTACTTCTTCTTTTCCAATTTGGATGCCTTTTATTTCTTCTTGTTGTCTAATTGCAATGGCTAATATTTCCAGTACTATGTCGAACAGGAGAGGTGAGAGTGGGCATCCCTGTCTTGTTCCTGTTCTAAGGGGAAATGGTTTTACTTTTTGCCCATTGAGTATGATGTTAGCTGTGGGTTTAACATATATGGCTTTTATGATGTTGAGGTATCCTTCTATTCCCACTTTGCTGAGAGCTTTTATCAAGAAAGGATGTTGGATTTTGTCAAATGCTTTTTCTGTATCAATTGATATGACTATGTGATTTTTATCTCTCAATTTGTTTATGTGATGTATCACATTTATTGATTTGCAAATATTGAACCATCCCTGCATTCCTGGGATGAATCCTGCTTGGTCATGGTGTATGATCTCTCTGATGTACTGCTGGATCCGGTTTGCTAGAATTTTGTTGAGGATTTTGGCATCTATGTTCATGAGAGATATTGGCCTATAATTCTCTTTCATTGTGTTATCTTTATCTGGTTTTGGTATTAGGGTGATGCTGGCTTCATATAAGGTGTTTGGTAGTATTCCTTCTTCTTGAATGTTTTTGAATAGTCTGAGGAGGATAGGTTTTAATTCTTCCTTGAATATTTGGTAAAAATCTCCTGTGTAGCCATCTGGACCCGGGCTTTTATTTGCTGGAAGCTTTTTGATGACTGCTTCAATTTCTTCAATAGCTATTGGACTATTGAGATGTTTGGCTTCCTCCTCATTGAGTTTTGGGAGGTTATAATTTTCTAGGAAAATGTCCATTTCTTGCAGGTTGTCCAATTTGTTGGAATAGAGTTGTTCATAGTATTTTTTAACAATCCTTTGTATTTCCACAGGGTCTGTTGTTATTTCTCCTCTTTCATTTCTGATTTTGTTTATTTGGGTCTTATCTCTTTGCTTCTTGGTGAGCCTGGCTAGGGGTCCATCAATCTTGTTTATCCTTTCAAAGAACCAGCTCTTTGTTTTGTTGATCTTTTCAATTGTTTCTTTGGTCTCCAAGTTATTTATCTCTGCCCTGATCTTCACTATTTCCTTCCTTCTGAGTACACTGGGCTTTTCTTGTAGCTCTCGTTCTAGCTCCTTGAGTTGTAGGTTTAGGTAATTTATTACCATTGTTTCCTGTTTTTTGCAGTAGGCTTGTAGGGCTATGAACTTCCCTCTCAAGACTGCTTTCACTGTGTCCCATAAATTTTGTATTGTTGTGTTGTCATTGTCATTTGTTGCCATGATGTTTTTTATTTCTTCCTTGATCTCTCTGGTTACCCAGTCGTTGTTTAAAAGCATGCTGTTTAGTCTCCATGTGTTTGATTTCTTTCTATTGTTTTTATTATAGTTGATTTCCAGTTTTATGCCACTGTGGTCTGAGAAAATGCTTGATATGATTTCTATCTTCTTGAATTTGAAGAGACTTTTCTTATGACCCAACATATGATCTCTTTGAAAATGACCCATGTGCACTGGAGAACAATGTATATTCTGTGGCTTTGGGGTGAAATGTTCTGAAGATGTCAATTAATTCCATCTGTTTTAGTGAGTCATTTGGGATTGATGTTTCTTTGCTGATTTTTTGTTTAGAGGATTTGTCCAATGCTGACAGTGGGGTATTAAAGTCTCCTACTATGATTGTATTGCTGTCAGTCTCTCCCTTAATGTCCTCCAAGAGTTTTTTTATGTATTTAGGAACTCTTATATTGGGTGCATGTATGTTTACCAGAGTTATTTCTTCTTGTTGGAGTGTTCCCTTTAGTATTATGAAGTGGCCGTCTTTATCTCTTGTTATGTCCTTCACTTTGAGATCTAATTTGTCATATATAAGTATTGCAATCCCAGCTTTTTTTTCATTTCCTTTTGCCTGAAATACCATGTTCCATCCCTTCACCCTCAATCTGTGTGCATCTCTTTTCTTAAGGTGGGTTTCTTGCAGACAGCAAATATATGGATCATGTTTTCTTATCCAATCGGTTGTCTTATGTCTTTTGATTGGAGTATTTAATCCATTTACATTTAAAGTTATTATTGATAAGTACTTATCTGTTGCCATGTTTAGTCCTTACTCCCGAGTTCCTTCTTCACTTCCTCTTTCTTTTTATTACAGCAGACCTTTTAACATTTCTTGCATTGCTGGTTTGGTGGTAATATATTCCCTTAGTCCTTTTTTGTCTGTGAAGCTTTTGATTCACCTTCAATTTTGATTGAGAGTCTTGCAGGGTACAATATTCTTGGATTCAGACCCTTCCTTTGCATGACTTTGTATATTTCATTCCATTCCCTTCTGGCGTGACGAGTTTCTGTTGAGAAGTCAGTAGCTAGTCTTATGGGGGTTCCTTTGTAGGTAACTTTCTGTTTCTCTCTGGCTGCTTTTAAGATTCTTACTTTGTCATCGGTGTTTGCCAATTTAATTATAATGTGCCTTGGTGTCGGTTTGTTGGGGTTCATTTTGCTTGGGACTCTGTGAGCTTCTTGGATTTGTGTGGGTTTTTTCTTTTCTATATTGGGGAAATTTTCTGTCATTATTTCTTCAAACACATTCTCTAAACCTTGTTCAGTTTCCACTCTTTATGGAACCCCAATTATGCGGATTTTATTTTGTTTCATGTTATCCCAAAGTTACCTTAGACTCTCCTCTTGCTTTTTGACTTTTTTTTTCTAGAAGCTGCTGTACTTGGGTATTTTTTCCTACCGTATCTTCTAGCTCACTGATGCGGTCCTCTGCTTCTTCTAGTCTACTTTTGATGCTTTCTATTGAGTTCTTTATAGCAGTGATGTCATTATTCATTTCTTCTTGTTTATTCTGCACCTCCTCTAGTTTCTTCTGCATTTCTTTTTGCGTCTTCTTTATTTCCTCTTGGCTCTTACTCATATTGTCAAATTTGTCTTCCATTCGTTTCAACCACATTACGATAATTTCTCTGAACTCTTTCTCTGGTAGGCTTATTTGTGGTTCTATTTTGTTTACTTCCTTTTCTGGTGAAACCTGCCTTTCTGTCTTTTGTGGGCTGTTTCTTTTTCTGCCCATGGTCTTTCTTCTCTGGGTGTCTGGTTATGTAGTTCTCTCTCCTACATTGATTGAAAGGCACAAACTACAACACGACCAGGTACAGCACACATGGCACTGAGTAGAAATGTATTCAAGATGTTAATAATCACAAATAAGGTGACCACCAATGAAGGACAAATTAGGGGTAAATAGAGAAAAAATAATAGGAAAATGAGGAAAAAAGAAAAGAAAGAAGTGCCAAAATCAAATTGGGAGAGTGAGAAAAAAAAAGATATATAAATGAACAATAATATAAAATAAAATAAGAAAATGAAAAGGAGAAAAAGGAGAAGGAAAGAGGAAGAGAAAAAAGTCAGAGAGAAAAGAGGAACAAAATATAGATGTCAGGAGACAACTCCAACAGAACAGTCACTAATCCCAATAAAGGCCAGCAACCAGTACCTAGAGA
>JAAGEH010000012.1:27176292-27212206 GCA_011751065.1 Lasiurus cinereus
CTGCTACTCTGTGGTTCCCAAAACCAGTTTGTGTGGGTTTTGCAGCCTGGACAACACTGCAATAACTCCCAGGCTGTCCCTCTGCCCCAGAAAAAAAAAAAAAGAGTCTTCCCTCTGTCAACAGCTCAGAGGGTTTGCCTTCACACTCAGGGATCACGCCCTGACCACCTCTGCGGACCTCTTCAGAGGCAGCTTTCCCGCAGCCACATTGCGCGTCTCTGTCCTGGGGGGGTAGGAGACCTCACCCTGGCCCAGGCTAAGTCTGACCCTTCCGCGCGTGCCTTGTGGATCTCTGAATCCTCCGCCTGCGCGTCTGTGCCGCCTGGGAAGCCACGCTCTGGGTCCTGGCTGCTCTGTGGGTGCCTCCCTCAGCAGCAGCTTTCAGGCCTAGGCAGACATCCACCTACTCCTTAAGTCAGGCGCAATCTGACCTGTCCCTGTGCTCTGTGGATCTCTGGTTCTGCCGTGTGTCTGCACTGATTGGAGAGCGGAGTTCTGGATCCCCGGGTTCCTGGCTGCTTGATGGGTGCCCAGCCAAAGGCTGCAGACCGCCGCAGACATCCACCTCCCACTGCAAGATGGCTCGGGCTCCGCATTCGCGCTGGTGGCTCTGGCTGACAAAAACCCCGTGGCAGTGGGGCTACCTGGCCAGGAGAGCCCCTTCCAGCAGTTCTCCGCCTTCCCCTGGAGGACAACTGACTCCTAGCTTGCCAACAAACACTCCCAATGCAACTCTCAGCCGCTCTCTTTCCCTCTGCCCAGCGACAAAGCTCCAGACGCGTCCTTCTACTCCGCCGCCATTTTCCTCCCTCCTCCTTTGCTTAATTTCTTCATGATTCTCACTCAGCCCCCATCTGTTTCCTTCTCTTTTTTTTTTTACTTTCTTCTTCTTTTTTAAATTAAATCTTTATTATTCAGATTATTACATTTGTTTCTCTTCTTTTCCCCTCCATAGGTCCCCTCCACCTGGCTACCATCCCTCCCTCTACCTTTACCTCCTCCGCATTGACCTCATCCATAGATGTATGATTTTTGTCCAGTCTCTCCCTACAACCCCCTCACCCCTTTTGCCCTGAGAATTATCAGTCCACTCCCTTTTGGTGCTCCTGATTCTATTATACTCACCAGTCTATTCTGTTGATCAAATTTTTATTTCAATTAATTTTTAGATTCACTTGTTGATAGATATGTATTTGTTGTTCATAATTTTTTATCTTTTACCTTTTTCTTCTTCCTCTTCTAAAAGAGTACCTTTCAGCATTTCATATAATGCTGGTTTGGAGTTGATGAACTCCTTTAGCTTTTTCTTATCTGTGAAGCTCTTTATCTGCCCTTCAATTCTGAATGATAGCTTTGCTGGATAGAGTATTCTTGGTTGTAGGTTCTTGCTATTCATCACGTTGAATATTTCTTGCCACTCCCGTCTGGCCTGCATCGTTTCTGTTGAGAAATCAGCTGACAGTCGTATGAGTGCTCCCTTGTAGGTACTGAACTGTTTTTCTCTTGCTGCTTTTAATATTCTCTCTTTGTCTTTTGCTCTTGGCATTTTAATGATGATGTGTCTTAGTGTGGTCCTCTTTGGATTCCTTTTGTTTGGCATTCTGTGTGCTTCCTGGACTTGTAAATCCATTTCTTTCACCAGGTGAGGGAAGTTTTCAGTCATTATTTATTCAAATATGTTTTTAGTATCTTGCTCTCTCTCTTCTTCTGACACCCCCACAATTCTTTTTTTTAAAATATATTTTATTGATTTTTCACAGAGAGGAAGGGAGAGAGACAGAAAGTCAGAAACATTAATGAGAGAGAGATATCGACCAGCCGCCTCCTGCACACATCACACTGGAGATGTGCCCGCAAGCAAGGTACATGACCCCGACCGGAATGGAACCTGGGACCTTTCAGTCCGCAGGCTGATGCTCTATCCACTGAGCCAAACTGGTCTTGGCAACACCCGCACAATTCTAATGTTGGTATGCTTGGAGCTGTCCCAGAGGCTCCTTACACAATCTTCACATTTTTGGATTCTTTTTTCTTCTTGCTTTTCCAGCTTAGTGTTTTCTGATTCTTTATATTTCAAATTTTTAACTTGATTTTTGCATTCCTCTAATCTGCTATTAGGTCTCTGTATAATATTTCAGTCAGTGTATGTTTAATTTCCAGTTGGTCCTTTTTCATTTACTCTTGGGTCTTGCTAAATTTATCCATCTTTTCTAGGAAATTCTTAAAAAACCTTATAACCATGGTTTTGAATTCTATATCCTCTATTTCTTTTGTTTGTAATCTCATCCTTTGTCTTTGCATTTTCACTATGTTGGGAGAACTTCTTTGTTGGATTCAGCCTTATGATACAAGACTGACAATACTGCAAAAGCCTCTCTGCTGAGCTTGGGAGGGGTGGAGTCTCAGGGCTTAATGGACTTCCTTGTCTTCCAGTCAGCCCCGCCCTACAAGGCCTCTGGTCCCAAGTGTCTCTGGGTAATTGCTGGAGTGGTTCCTGTGCACACGCGCAGTGCCTCTAGACCACTGCCTTTCCAGCTCCCCTGCGCTCTGAGACCGTATGAGTCTGGGTCCCCAGGGTCTTGCCTGAAACGGGTGTTTAGTGGATTTAGAAGTGGCAAAGTTGGGAAGCTCTGTCTTCTGTCCACTAGTGAAAGTCAGTGGCATAATTAGCAGTCCATCTTCTGCATGTAGTGTTGTGCATGCCACCAGACTTCTACCTTTTTGCAGCCCCCCCTAAATTTCCGTGCACTTCTTCCTTTTCACAGTCCAAACTCCCCCTGTATAAGTTTTGGCCAGACTGGGGTTCAGTGCTATAGGATAAATGGTTCAGTGCAGTGGGGAGTCTCCCATCTCTTTCCTGCCAGCGAGGCAATTCGGCACCTGCTCTCTCCACACACGCATCTCTGTACCTCAGCTTTTTGCAGCTCCTCTGGGTCTCCATGAGCCTTTCTCTTTACTTCTAGTTGTAGAATTTCCACTCAGCCAGCTTTCCTGTGGTTCTGGATGATGTCCATTCTGTCTTTTAGTTGTAGTTTTGAAATTGTTGTACAAGGCAGCACTTTAGGTGCTCACCTATGCCACCATCTTAGATTCTCCCCATCTGTTCCCCTCTGACAGCTGTCGGTTTGTCCTCTGTATACATAAGTCTAGGAGTTTTACACTTACAGTTAAGTGTTTAATCCACTTTTATACTTTATATATTATCTAAGAAATGGGACCAATTACAGTATTTTACATGTGGGTATCTAATATTCAGATTCTCCAATACCATTTGATGCTGAGACTATCTTTCTTCACTATGTATTCTTAGCATGTTTCTTAGTAATCAGGATTCTTTGTTGTTTCGTATGAATTTTAGAATATTTTTTGATATTTTTGTAAAAAATGTCACTGATATTTAGATGTGAATTGCACTGAATCTTTGGATACTATGGACATTTTAACACTATTGTCCTTCAATTCATGATCATGATATGTCTTTCCATATATTTACCTCTCTTTATTTTTCATCAATGTCTGAGTCTTTATTGCACCAGTTCCAATAGTGCTTACTTGGTTAAAAGTTAATAATATTCTAACAAAATTAATTAAGCTAAAGTATTTAGGTGTTAATGCAAAGCTATGAACTCTTCTATAGTTAACTATTTTCATTTGAAAGAGTAGTTGCTACCTTATACTGAAAATATATAGAATGTTTTATTATATTAGACACTAAAATATGTAGCCTTAGTTGCTCACCATGAAGCAAGTATTATCTGAGATAGAAATATGTCAATGAATCAAAGAAATGTTGAGACTTATCTTTCTCTAGTTCAGCCATCAAAATTCTTTATTCCATATTTTAAGAATTTGCTTTTTCTCTTAGGACCAGATGTTTACAAAGAGAACCTGATAAGGCTAAACATGTCCTCTCCTTTGTCATTCTGCCACCTTCAAAATCACATCATATTCCTAATTACCAGCGAAGCTTTTAGTGTTACTGTAAGTATTCTGACTCCATCAAATATACCACAAAAGACCTCTGCCTCTCAAGTTGTCATTTAGATGCCCTGAATAACCTTTATTTAACATCAGTCCAACCTGTCCATATGTGATCCTATTATCATCATTGCATCTTTACCAAATAAACATTACATTCTTCATGCATCCTAATACTCCACTTTCCATTTTGCAACTCAAACCAATTAGCCACTCATGAAAACTTAAGTGACTCTGTTGCTACTGCATGCAAGAATTTACACCTTAAAACTCCTACTTCACATGCATATATTGACCATGAATATTAAATGGACCGATTGGCTATATAATAGTGAGATATTCAAATCCACAATCAATTCTGGGTTCTGATTCCTTTCTTTCTTTATTTTTCAGAAATCCTACATTATGCAGAAACATAAAAATATTTTTTGCAAGTTCACAAATGGAAATCAGTCTGTATTATATTAAAGGATTGATAAACATAGATAAGACCAACATATAATTTTTAATTGCATACATACTTGTATAATATTATAAGATATATTTTCTTTTGTAATATAAATATAAATAAATAAATAAAATTTCCAGTATACACTAAAACATGAGTGTTTGATTTTTTTCTTCTATTTTGGGAATTATTGCCAAGACCTATGTCACAAAGTTCCCTCTATATTTTTATTCTAGAAGTTTTATTGTTTCACGACTTAGATATCTAAGTATGTAGTCTATTTTGAGTTTCTCTTTTTATATTAATGAAAGCTATTTTTCTTTGAATTCATATAAGTATATATAAATAATAATTTAAAAAAACACTAAAATCATTTGGGAATAAATGTTACTCATATACTTTTCTTCTATAACATGAAACATAAAAGCAGAAAAATATTAGACCTGTTTTCTTAATATAGAAACAATAACCATGAATTTCTTTAGCTGTCAGCATTTGGCTTCATTAACCATACAAGTTATCACTTTGTTTCATAGTTTATTATTAAATATGGGCTAGTGACGAAGGCCGTGCATCTCTATTAACAGTTATCCCAGAAAACATTTATTTACTAGGATAATTTTATTTACTCTGATGTTTTATGTACTATAGTAATTAAAATATTTTATGATAAAACTGGAGACAATAAAATTTCCTTAAATCACAAACTTGAAAAATAAACATAAAGACAGATTTATGAAAGGGCCTGTTGTCATATTTACATTTGTACTATATCTTATAAAAGTGTTTCTTACTTTTTATGAAAAAATAAATTATTTCAACTTTATTGTGAACATATTTAATAGATACACAAACTCTAAAAGTTTAAAGTTATCTCTTATGCATTATAGCCATTAATCTTCTATGGGTTCTAATTAATTGTCATATAAAACTTTTTTTCAGTCATCTGTCTGAAAGTCATTTATATGTTTCTAAATTTCTTCAGTTGGCAAGATGTTATTTCATTCATCGCTCTGCTTCTTCTTTTGTGTTGAGTGTTATTAATAAAATCTCTTATTCTATCTGAATATTTGTCTTTAATTAGTGTTAAAAAGGTATTTTTATCTATATGAAATAGTGTCAAAATCATCCTAAATTTATGACTGCATACTCCGTTGGCATATATTTTATTTATTCAGCTCTGCTGCAGAAACCATGTCACTAATTATTCCTATCCAAAAATTATCAAACTATGAAAATAGAATGGAATTAGGAGTGGTAGAACTTGACTCAGTTTTGAGACCTATTGCCACTTCTATGATAGTTTCTATACTTTGGGGTTATTTTCTTTCTCTGTAATGAGTATTTTGACTTCAAAGTCAAGTTATAAATTCTAATTTTAGCAGCACATTTATGAAAAAGGCCAGGAGAAAATATATGAATAACTATAATTTTCATATACTATATTCACAAAATATTTTCCTAGGGCTTAACATGAAGCATTGATTTGAAGAGGCTATAATCTTGTTTAATTTTTCTTTCTAATTTTCAATTTTAATGTTAAATCCATTAATGCTTTTGTAACTTAGCTGTAAAATCTCCATTATTATGAACATGTTTTAAAGTTCTGGTACTATCAAAAGCTTTAAATAAAAATGTTTTTAGCATTGCATATCTGTGTATGTGTGTTTTCATAAATAAGACAAATGTCTATTTATAAAAAGATATATGAACCTAGCTTTACTCAAGAGGAGAAAAGTTTATTTTAACAATTTTTATTTATTTATTTATTTTTATTTCAAATATTTAATGGATGCCCTCCATTAAATGAGATGCACCTGCTCTCTTTCAGGATCTTCAAATGAAATAAGAATATCAGGAATATTCAGTGAATTTTTTTAAATAATGATTATGCCATTCATATAATATATTCAATATAGTCAAGAACATTTAATTTCATTTATAGGAGCAAAAATAATATAAATTTGCCATCATCTAGTTATTCAAGTATGTCAGAAGAAAGGCTGTTTAAAGAAACAGAAAAGACAAGGTCCATGGAGAACTGAATCCTATGTATTGAGTGGCAAACTTCATCAAATTCATTATGTATTCATAATAGGCATGTCGTTATTTTTCTTGGCATCCAAAACTTAGTTATACTGTTAATAAAGCTAAATGGACTGTAGCCAGTCCTTTTCCCACAAATTTTAAAAATTCTATGTAGTGCTTTTTGAAAATACTTAAGAACAATAATTGCTAATAGTGATAATGGTAACAAAAAACACAAAGGTGTTCTTTGCAGGATTTATCTATGGTCACTGTATTTCAATAACAAATTTTAATATAGTTTTATCAGTTGAATTTCCTTGAAAATTACAATTATGAGGCAAGTTTGATCACAGAGAAAAAAATAAAGACCTAACTAGAAAGCTAAAATCAACAGATATAAGGTGAACTTATCAATGCACTTTTTTATTTTACCTGAAAAGAAAGTTAATGTACAAATGATAACTAAATAGTTATAGTATTTTTTGTATTGAATGTTTAAATTATAAATAATAAAATTTCATAAAAATAATCTTCAATTTTATTGGTTAATTCATTTATATGTGATGATTAAATATAAAAAGTCATTTTTATTAACAAATAATAATGAACTTTTGAACTGCATCTTGAAAAATATTTCAAAAAAACATTTATTATTGAGAGGAATTTTAGAGACAGAACAAGTAGTTAGGGAAAGAGGGGGGGCAGTGGTCCATGGGAGAGGAATTCATATGTGAGTGATGGGAGAAGGTTCCAATTAGAAGAGCATGGGGGACATAAAATAAGGAAGGGTCCAATTAGAAAGTGGAATGAACAAAGAGCTACTAACAATTATAAACCCATAGACAAACTCAGAAGACTGGTTTTTTTGTTTGTTTGTTTGTTTTTTTCACTTGAGAGAGAGAGACAGAGAGAGAGAGACAGAGAGCACTCCCATTTTGGGGACCCTTCCCAGGGAAGTTTGTATATGCTTGCAATAAACTTCCACATTTTTGCTAAAATTTTTTTTTAATCTGTCAATTATATTCTCCAAACTTCATAGGACAAGAACCCACAATGAAAAGAGTCCAGCTTACCACTCATTCTACATCCATTATTGTTGTTGCTCTGTTTTCATATTTCCAACCTTATAGGAAATCATTAGTAAAGTCATGGTAATTGAATTACTTTTTACTATGTTTTCAAAAAATAAATTCAGTGGTAGAAAGGGCAAGATGAACATATAAAGAAGAAATGCAATTGTTTAATGGTTGTTTAAACATAAAATTACATAAAAAGACTTTTTTATGTCTCTAAATTTTGGATAAGAGATTATATCCTTTCAAAAAGAAATAAATTTGAAAGTACCCACTCCATACTTCAAAGGGCATTTGAACTGCTAGAATAATATATCTGCCTATTTACTCATTCTTATCCCTAAATGATTGGTAGGTCTCAGTATAAACAGCTTCATTCAATTAAAAACTTGGTCAAACTCCCAGAGGTAAAACTCACAACGTTGTGAAGGCTCCCTTATAACTTGGTTGCCATGAAGTTTTTATCTCTCAGAGTTTCCACACTGTGCCTCCAGCTATTCCTCAGTTGCAGTTTAGGTTTTCCTACTCCAGCTTATGAGTCTCTGTATCCAGAATCTATGGCTCTTTGTATTTGCCTGTCTGTCTCTCTAATCTTGGGGTCAGCAGTCTTCCCTATTTCCTTTGCCTCTCTTTTAGATATAAAGTTTTATTTCTGTTTCATTATATTACAGTGACCTCTAAAGATTAGTTAATTACATTCTCTTCTGTGTACTATAAATTCTCTGGTCTGAAGAAAATAATCCCTTGCATTATTGGATTTCATCTAACTACAAAACATAGTTTTCTGTATTTTCAAGATTAATGATCATAGAAAAATACAATTAGCCCATCAATAATAATTTAAATATATATACTTTTTATTTATCTCCAAACTAAGTAAAGTGATTTTTACATATCCTATTTTACTCCTACAGCAAAATAATGAAATTACTGGCTAAGATTGTTGTCTTTGAGACATCTTTCAAGTCCTATCTTTTTATTTTATGATCAGAGGAGCAATAGAGAAGATAAACCATTTAACAAAATACAAGTAAAAATATGTCTTGAATGTTATTTTATACTTGTATTTTCTAAGAAAATAGGAATAAAACACTCTAAGACTCTCATCTTATATATGAAATGAATTAATTATACCTGCTTGAAGTTAGGAAATCATGTTATCCTAACTAATAAAAGAGTAATATGCAAATTGACCATCACTTCAACACTCAAGATGGCCACCCCATGTGGTCAAAGATGGCTGCCTCCATGTGGAAACAAGATGGCTATCACAAGATGGCCAGCAGGGGAGGAGAGTTATGGGTGATCAAGCCAGCAGGCAAGGGCAGTTGGAGAGGGGGGACCAAACCTGCAGGAGAGGGGAGTTGGGGATAACCAGGCTTGCAGGAGAGGGCAGTTGTGGGGGACCAGACCTGCAGAGGAGGGCAGTCGGAGGCAACCAGGCTGGCAAGGGAGGATAGTTAGGGGTGATCAGGCCAGAAGGGGAGGGAAGTTAGGGGAAATCGGGCTGGCAGAAGAGCATTTAGACATCAATCAGATTGGCAGGGGAGTGGTTAGAGGGTGATCAGGCTGGCAGGCAGAAGTAGTTAGGGGCAATCAGGAAGGCAAACAGGTGAGTGGTTGGGAGCCAGCATTTCTGAATTGTGAAAAGGATATCCCACTGCCCATATAAGCCCAACCCCACCAGGGTCGGACCTAAATGGGCAATCGAATATTCCTCAAGGGATCCTAGATTGGGGAGAGCCAGGCTAGGCTGAGGGATACACACACACCTTTCTTACCCCATGCATAAATTTCATGCACCTGGCCTCTAGTATCAAATAAATATAAGGTCTAGTTACTATTATTCCTCCTGTTAATAATCAAATATTATCACTATGCTACTTTATATCTTTTTAATTTCATAAATAAATAGAGGAGAATTAAAGCTTTCTAAGATTTTACAAGAAAATGAGAACACATCCCGAACTATTATAGTTTAACTAAACAACATTACAACTAACCATGTGTTGAATGGCATATTATCTTTAATACTAGAGTTCTGGTGCATGGATTTGTGCACCAATGGCATCCCTCGGCCTGGCCTGTACCCTCTTGTAGTCCAGGAACCCTAGTAGGACAGGCCAAGGAATCCATGCATTGGGCCTCTAGTATCTGTGTGTGTGTGTGTGTGTGTGTGTGTGTGTGTGTAATCTTTGGTTAATCTCTTCCCACCCTCTCTTCTCTTCCCTTGCCTCTGAAATTCATCAGTCTGTTCCATGTTTCCATGCCTGTCCATTGAGCATCTGCCCCCAGTGGTCAGTGCACATCATAGCTACCAGTTTTATAGATGATAGATAGATAGATAGATAGATAGATGATAGATAGATGATAGATATTTCAGTTAGCTATTTCATTAGTAAGAATATAACAAGAGCAAGCAGATTAGTTTGGTGACTTTTAAGCACCGACTAGGAACTAGCTTTCTTTTTTTTAAACACAACATATTTCCTTCTAATTATTAGAACCTTGCAAATAACTATTAAAACCTCTGTACTACTCTCCTTGTAAGTAGATAGATGTAGTGATATTATTGCCAGAAAGGGGAATTCAAATTCCATTACCTCCCATTATCTTACTAGGCATTTTACTTCTGCTAGTTTTAATTAAGTTAAAATCTACTTCACTTGCATTACTGATTAAAACTAATTGAATTTGTTGCTTAATCCTATCTAGAAAGTCTATTCCTTAAACAGGTTTACTTCCATATAAAATTGTTTTAGAGGGGAAGTCTCTGCAATATGAGGACTTTATTTTATTTAATTTAAATTTTTAATATGTTTTCTGGATTTATTCCTGTTGAGGAAATTCTCCAATCCAAATTTGAGAGACTTTTTCTTTTACATTGTTTTGGAAGTGTAGATTGTTTGATACTGATAAAAGTTAATCTTTGCTACTTATTTGAAAGGAAAAAAAAACTGGCAAAATGAAAAAAAGCACCAGGGTTTAATTATTTCAATTCATAGACTATAGATTGACCTGATTAATCTTTAATTTATTTAATATATAAGAATGTATTACTGTAATTTATAAGTAATTTTTCACAAATGTTTAAGAATCTTAAACTGTAGAATATTACTATATAATTCATCATACATGTTTCTGTAACTAAACTCTGTATGTGCCAAAAAAGAAATAAAATAAACTATTTTCTTTGTTCTGAGTTATAAAAAAATAAGACCTCAAAACCAACAAATTATCTTCCAAATTTATAATGCTGTTCTATAAATTTTCCAGCTAATGTGGCTCAGCCATTGCACGGTAGCCAAATCTCACAGGAACTCTTTTAATCTTCTGTATCCACTGGGAAGATGACAAGAGTATAATCCTCAAAGCAGAGTAGAACTGGAATAAAACAAAACTCCCAGACTCACTAGTCCACAGTTCACAGTAAGCTGAAATCAACAGACTGTCACTCTTAGACTTCTTTTGCCTTTAGTTCTGCTCAAGGGTCATTATGCCTCTATCAGACAATATAATTTCAGAATAGTCAAGGAAAAATAAGATGTAATTCAAATCTTTGTAAAATAACACTAATTAAATTTTCCTTTCATAGCTGTGGTGATATCAATTTTTTAAAAGATATAGTAATATATTAGCAGTTCGAAATTGAACACTCAGTTTTCTTTTTTTTTAAATTAAATCTTTATTATTCAGATTATTACATTTGTTTCTCTTTTCCTCTCCATAGCTCCCCTCGACCTGCCTCCCACCCTTCCCTCTACCCTTACCTCCCTCCCGTTGACCTCATCCATAGGTGTATGATTTTTGTCCAGTCTCTCCCTGTACACCCCTCACCCCTTTCCACCTAAGAATTATCAGTCCACTCCCTATTTGTGCTCCTGATTCTATTATATTCACCAGTTTATTCTGTTGATCAAATTTTATAAAAAAAAAATATATATATATATATTTTTTATTTTTCACAGAGAGGAAGGGAAAGGAATAGAAAGCCAGAAACATCGATGAGAGAGATACATAAATCAGCTGCCTCCTGCATGCCCCCTACTGGAGATGTGCCCGCAACCAATGTGCATGCCCTTGACTGGAATCGAACCTGGGACCTTTCAGTCCCCAGGCCAACGCTCTATCCACTGAGCCAAACCGGTTTCGGCTGTTGATCAAATTTTTAATTCACTTAATTTTTAGATTCACTTGTTGATAGATACGTATTTGTTGTTCATAATTTTTTTTTTATCTTTTACCTTTTTCTTCTTCCTCTTCTTAAAGAGTACCTTTCAGCATTTCATATAATACTGGTTTGGAGTTGATGAACTCCTTTAGCTTTTTCTTATCTGTGAAGCTCTTCATCTACCCTTCAATTCTGAATGATAGCTTTGCTGGATAGAGTATTCTTGGTTGTAGGTTCTTGCTATTCATCACGTTGAATATTTCTTGCCACTCCCAGCTGGCCTGCATTGTTTCTGTTGAGAAATCAGCTGACATTCGTATGGGTGCTCCCTTGTAGGTAATGAACTGTTTTTCAATTGCTGCTTTTAATATTCTCTCTTTGTCTTTTGCTCTTGGTATTTTAATTATGATGTGTCTTGGTGTAGTCCTCTTTGGATTCCTTTTATATGGGGTTCTGTGTGCTTCCTGGACTTATAAATCCATGTATTTTACCAGATTTGGGAAGTTTTCAGTCATTATTTCTTTAAATAGGTTTTCAGAATCTTGCTCTCTCTCTTCTTCTGGCACCCCCACCGTTCTGATGTTGGTACACTTGAAGCTGTCCTAGAGGCTCCTTACATTATTTTCACATTTTTGGATTCTTCTCTCTTCTTGCTTTTCCAGTAGAGTGTTTTCTGATTCTTTATATTTCAAATTTACAAATGATTCTTACCTTCTTCTTATCTACTCTTAGGTCTCTGTATACTATTTTTTTATTTCAGTCAGTGTATGTTTAATTTCTAGTTGGTCCTTTGCCAGCTCTAGTTGGATCTGTTCCTTCTCTAGTTGGATATGTTCCATCTCTAGTTGGTTCTTTTCCATCTTCAGTTGGTTCTTTTTCATCTCCTCTTGGGTCTCGCTAACTTTATCCAACTTTTCTAGGATATTCTTGAAAAAACTTATAAGCATGGTTTTAAACTCTATATCCAGTCATTTGTTTTTCTCCATTTCTTTTGTTTGTGATCCTTTCCTTTGTCTCGGCATTTTCACTATGCCGGAGGAACTTCTGTGCTGGATTCAGCCTTATGATACCAGACTTGCAAAGCTGCAGGAGCCTCTCTGTTGAGCTTGGGATGGGTGGAGTCTCAGGGCTTAAGGGACTGCCTTGCCTTCTAGTCCGCTCCGCCCTCCATGGCTCCTGAGTCTCACGTGACTGGGTGATTGCTAGAATGGTCCCTGTGCGAGTGCGTGCACTTTCTCTTGCAGTGCCTCTAGACTGCTGCCTTTCTGGCTTCCTTGCACTCTGGGACCTTATGAGTCTGGGTCCCCAGGGTTTTGCCCTAAACCAGGGTTTAGTGGAGTTAGAAGTGACGCAGTTGGGAGGGTCTGTCTCCTGCCCACTCGTGAAAGCCAGTGGCACAATCAGCAGTCGGTCCCCTGCACACAGTGCCATGCACACCACCAGACTTTCGATTCTCAGTGACTCCCCTAACTTTTCATGCACTTCTCCCTTTTCACAGTCCAAACTCCCCCCATATGAGTTTCAGCTGGATCTGGGGTTCAGTGTCATAGGATAAGGGGTTCAGTGCCTTGAGAGTGTCCATCTCCCTCCAGAGAAAGCCAGCCAGGTTGTCCAGCACCCGCTCTCTCCACATGCGAGTCTCTGTACCTCAGCCTTTTGCAGCTCCTCTGGGTCTCTGTGAGCCCCTCTCTTTCCTTCTAGTTGTAGAATTTCCACTCAGCCAGCTTTCCTGTGGTTCTGGATAATGTCTGTTCTGTCTTTTAGTTGTAGTTTTAAAATTGTTGTGCGAGGCAGCAGTGTAGGTGTTTACCTATGCCGCCGTCTTGGATTCTTTGAACACTCAATTTTTATGCCCCCAAATGACCATGGCTTTTTGTAATGTGGGATTTTACTGAAAGATAATATGAATCTTATGCAAGCTTGTTAATTAGGTTTATGTAGCTAATTCTATAGCATGCATGATGCAATTTCTGCATTCATCTTTATTTTGATCTAAGCTAATTTTTTTTTAAATCTAAGAGTATATTTTTTAGTTTAAAAATATTTTCCCAAAGAAAGGGTCTTTAATACTGTTTGTCATGAACATGAGATATGTGATAAAAAAAATTAAAGAACAGATCTCAAATTTGGTAGTATATGGCATAATATTATTATGTATTCCTTGATCCTTATAAAAAATAAGGATCAAGGAAATAAGAAAAACTGGCTCATAAAAATGTTTTAGAAAAAGTTATATAACATATATTCAAATGTGACTGTTTGTAAAGATATATTTTTATCTCTTGAGAATGTAAGAGACTTCCTGTAATACTTGGACAATGAAAAATCAGAAGACTAAATGTATTGGTAAGTTGATGCATTGCTATCACTTCTCATCTTCAAAGAATGATTGATATAAATGGAATATATTCTAGTATACATTATGGGGAATAACAATTATATTTCAAGACATAATACTGATATTATCAGGAAAAAGTAATGTTATAGTTTTGAAAAGTCATCTACGGGGAAATAAAGCAGTAATAGTTACTTTCTAGTTATTATTATTATTGTTAGAAGTTAACATTTATTTTATATTTTCTGTCTCTTATAAATATATTGGGGTGATATTGGTTAATAAGATCACACAGGTTTCAAGTGTTTATTCCTATAACACAGGATCAGACTTTTTTTTAAAAATCAAGGCACTGAGAGGAGAAAAATCTTTTGGTGGGAGGCAGTATTTGCCATCTCAAGAAATTAAGAAAAATAATAATAGATGAGAAGAACCTGTCCGTATATAACACTTTCACCAAGTGGCTTGAGCTTGAAAACTGTCAGCAAGCAAGGACACTTCTGATTTTAATTGTTTTGAAAAAGCATACCTCTTAAATAATTTATACTTTTATATACCATGATTGTTAACAATAAAAATGAAGTGCTGCCTTAGCTGATTTTAATCAGTGGATGGAGTCTCGGCCTGAAGACTGAAGAGTCCCAGGTTTCAATTCTAGTCAAGGACATATGCTTGGTTTTGGGCTCTCTTCCCAGCAGGGGGCATGCAGGAGACAGCCAATCAATGATTCTCTCTCATCATTGGTGTTTCCATTTCTCTCCCTCTCCCTTCTTCTCTGAAATCAATAAAAATATTTTTTAAATGAAGTGCTCACATATATAATCTGTTATTTAAATTCATAAAATTATACCAGTTAGCATGACCAGTAAGCAAAATCATTGTTTTCTTTTAAAATGTTTATCAGTCTTTCTGAATATTTTAAAATATATATATATATTTTTTTTTGTGCTATAAGAGAATGCTAAATATAAAAAATCAAAATTGGATAATTGAAAGATAATTTTTAGAAACTCGATATAAATAAACCTTTGTGAACAAATGTTTCAAATGTTACTTCTTGTATTAAATCTATGTTCTCTGATTTCCCATTTTGCACTCTAAACCAAAGTTCAATTAGAAATATTTACTTTATTCTTTAGTGATATGAATATTGTACATATAAGTGCATCTCTAAATCAGTTTAAGAAATATTATTAGTAGGTAAATGTTGAAAAAGATTGTCTCCATTTGTCTTTAGAGCTTCATTTCACTTTAAATTCTTTCTTAGAACATGTAGTGCTCTAGTGTTCATATTATGTTTCTCAGAGCTATCACAGCTAGATAATTCCTTATGTGTCAGTGAATGACAGTAATCCTGTGTTGAATTTCAATATCTCCCGTTCTGAGTAATTTAGTGGGAAGATAAGATCTATCCTAGATTTATTTACCTGCAAGCAATCCCACACACTACAGTCATTCAAAAACCTCAGAGACCAATGACTCAGCAGTATATGGCTCAAACTGTTAATACGCCTGTAGCAGTATTCACTTTTGATTTTTGCTGGTGCTTGTTTTTTATTTTCAATATTGCACATTGAAACTTTTATAATAGTAATTCCCAAATGCAATGAAATTGACGACTCTACTGCAACTTACCCTTATATCCTCTGTCCCTTCATAAGCACATAACTGAAACTTATCCTTATATCATCTGCCCCTTCTTAAGCACATACCTCTATGTGCTTGACAGATCATCACTTAATAATTAGTATACATTTTGAAGGGGTGGTGAAAGTAACTGTAAGAAGGAAAAATACATTTAAAAGGAGAAATTCTAGTGAGTAAAAGTGCTATGTAGTCCTGAGCCTATGGGTTTTGTCTACATGTATTTGCTGATTGAAGCCCAGTTCTGATATTCCTGAAGATTTTGGTGTGCCTATAAAGTGAATCAGAATATTTAGAGCACTCATAATGGATACTTGATAATTTTAGTAATGAAAGGATGAGGAAATATTAGCATTTCTGCAAAATTATTTACTTTTTTAGCATGCTAAATTAAAGATCAATCAATAATTATATATACCTGAAATAGTAAGCAGATAATTATATAAATAGATATATAATAGATATATTTGAATATATATATATATATGCACAAGAAATGAAATATAGAAACATCACTCATATGAGAAACATCACTCAGCTTAAAAAAATTTCTGACCAAAACTGGTTTGGCTCACTGGATGGAGTGTTGGCCTATGGACTGAGTGGTCCCATGTTCGATTCCGGTCAGGGTTATGTGCCTTGGTTGCAGGCACATCCCCAGTGGGGGATGTGCAGAAGGTAGCTGATCTATGTTACTCTCTCATCAATGTTTCTAGCTCTCTGTCATTCTCCTTTCCTCTCTGTAAAAAATCAATAAAATATATTTAAAAAATTCTAAAGAGTCAAAATTATTTTCTTAATACCAATTTACTAAAACATTAACAATTTTACCATACTCATATCCCTCAAACTTTCACTTGCAGGTTATTTGCTTCTAATTTAAAATATAATTTTAATCAGTTTAGCAATTTGGTTTCCAATCAAAAGAACATGATCCTCAGTAAAATAGCCAAAGGAAAAGAAGAAATTCTAAAATAAAACAACTATACAATTAGGAAGTGATCATTGACATCCAAAAAAGGGTAATACAAAAAGCAACAATATTAGATAATTTAGCCCAAGTTTAAATGATCCTGTGCCACACAATAGAACTTAAGGCTATAATTCAGAATTCCTGCACAATTACATAATTGTTTCTCAGAATAACAACCAGAAATATAATTTATAAAATGGAAATAGGATTTTGTTGATAATATTCTCAATTTGAGCTGAACTAATAAAGTGCATGGCTGAATTATAAATATTAAACTTGAAAACTATTGGAACCCTGGCTAGTGTTGGTTGGGTATAGACCTGTGCACTGAAAGGTTGCTGGTTTGATTCCTGGTTAGGGAACATGCATGGGTTAGGAGCTCCATCCCTAGTAGAAGGTGGTGTGCAGGAGGGCAACTAAGTGATGTTTCTTACTCATATAGATGTTCTTCTCTCTTTCTCTCTCTTTTTAAGAATCAATAAAATAAATCTTTAAAAAAATGAAAAATGCTTCTGCTCTCCTAGTTATGTCTCCTAATATATCCTACATAATAAAAAAGAAATATGTAAAGTGACCATACCTCTGTGATGCTCATTAGCCAATTAGGAGTGAGTATGCAAATTAACCTAACAAAGATGGAAGGTTAATTTGCATACACAGGCACCAGGCAGAGAGCAGAGTGGGAGAGTCTGCAAAGAGTGGAGCAGCTTGGGGAATTTGAATTCCCAAGCTGCCAGACAGAGAGCAGAGTGGGCGAGCTGGTGCCTTGGAGGACTTGACAGAGCAGAAGGGAAAACCAAGAGCATTGTGAGCACCAGTAATTCTGGGAATAGTAGTTCTGGTTGCAGCTCTAAGACAGGAAGCAGAAGCCAAGAGTGCAGGGAGCACCAGGAATGTTGGGAATCGTAGTTCTGGTGGCAGATGGATCTCCTAGACCCTAGAGTAAAATAAGCCTGGAGCAAATTGCTATTGATGGGGAATGGAGGGAAAGCAAAGATGAGAGACAGAAGTAAAATCAGAGTGTCTAGGAAAAATTAAAGGAAATATATCCTAAAACTTTGAGGAAATCTCTACCAATGAAGTAAAGAAAAAAAATGCCTCTATTATTCTGTGAGCAACAAACAGAATTGGGTTGGGGGTCTCAGAGAATTCACTCACATTATTGCAAAGACAGATAGAAATTCCCAGATTAGAGAGGGCTCCCCTGAAGGCTCCCAGATTGGAGAGGGTGCGGGTGGGACTGAAGGACCCACCCCCTGTGCAAGAATCTTTATACACCTGGGCCAAATCTTCATTCACCAGGCCCCTAATGTGTGTATAGTGTATATGATGAATGGCTAGATTATTATGATCTCTGAATGGATAAAATCTGGCCACTCAGTGTATATCTTATATAATAAAAGGCAAATATACAAAATGTTCCCTCAACCAGGAGTTTTACCAGCAGGCAGGCTGGCCAATCACCCATGTCCTCTCCCCCTGGCCAGGCTAGCCGGACCCCATCCATGCATGAATTTATGCACTGGGCCTCTAATATATATACACACTGAGTGGCCAGTATATATATAGTAAAGAAGGATCAGTAAAAAATTCTCTTAACATTAACTTGCATAACATTTTAAATTTGGAAAAGAACTTCTTCATTTTATACATGATAATCTATAAATAGCTCTCATGTTTTCCAATGAACACTTTCACTTTTAACTTGCCCAAGTATGTAAGCAATAAAAGAGTTAATATTCATTATCAGATGAAAGACATATTTTTATTGATTTCAGAGAGTAAGGATGAGGGAGTAGAGATACAAACACCAATGATGAGAGAAAATCATCAATTGGCTGTCTCCTCCATGCTCCCCACTGGGGATAGAGCCTTCTTGTGCCCTGACTGAGAATTGAACCCTGACCTCCTGGTTCTTAGGTTGATTCTCAACTACTGAGCAACACCAGCTAGGCTTTTCATCATCAGATTTGAGTCCAAGTATTAAGTTATTAAATAAGTAGCCCATTATAATTTTATTTACTCCTGGCAGCAACTGTACTTTTTAAAATCTGTATGCTTGGTGCCTGTGATTTCATCTGGCACACTGTATATGAGTATGTCCTTACTTAATGACTATTCAATGTCCATTCGTCTCTCAGCTGGAAGTCTCAAACTTTTTTATTATGAACTATTTCAAGCATGAATCTTCCTGGAAAGTAAAGCAGTATTCTATCCTACTTACTTATAAACCCACAGAAGTAAAGTAGTGCAGATATTTTTCCCTAAGATACTGTGAGAGTTTCATTGGTCCTTCATTTTAGGCTATGAACTTCGAAACAATAGTTACTGCTTTGGCCCTTAGGACCAAAGAAAGATCTCTGACTGAGAAATTTACATTCTAGTGTGAATAAGAAGATAGATAATAAACAATTATTGTAATATAGAAATACTATATTAGAAAATAAATGAAAAATGGGGGAAAAAACCCGGTAAGAGGGATGAGGCATGCAGAGGTTCTGAGTAGGGAAGTAATGTGGTAATGTTAACTAGAATGTACCACATGAACATTTAGTCCTGATCAGTAATTAACATGAATGGGTCAATTCTTATAAAAATTAATTGATTTTTTCTTAATTTTGCTTTTTAAAAGTTGTTTTTTAGTAGTCCCATTTTATTTTCATTTGAATATTTAACTCATTGTATTATATTAATGCAAACACAAAATTATGTATGGAAAATCTAAACTGGAAAATAATTACTATAAATTTAGATTCTAGAACACACATAAATATATAAGAATCATACCTAACATTTACATAGTAGTGTTTGAGATTTAAATTTTTAAATAAACTCAGTTTAAATGTTAGCAAACTTGATGGAGAAAAATGAGATATGGGACTTATATTCATTTTTTCACTGTTGGATTTCTACTGACCTAATAGGAAAAAAAAACAAAAAACAAAACAAAACAGTATTTTTGTTTCTACTATAACAGATGAACAGTTTGTTTTTTTCCTAATCAGTCAGGACTACATAATTAAGAAAGGGATTTATATTTTGATTACTTGGGGGGATGTGAAATATATTATTTATTAAAGAAAATATTTGTTCTAGGAGAACATAAATTGATTTAATAAAAATAATTGGGATTATATGAATGCTCTTTTGTTACTTTTTCAAAAGATGGTCACTGAGAGAACTCCTTATTGGATTATGATTTGGAAACTACTAAGAACAAATTTATAATAAACACATATTGATTTTATAAATATAGATACAGTCTAAATGTTTGAAGTACTTGAAAATATAGTTCTTTTAAATAATTAAATCTTTACTGATAAACATATTTACATAATTTAATTAAACCACAGAAAATCATTTCAGCTAACCAAAGAAACTTTAGTAAGGTGATCTTTGACATCTGACTTAGTGACATCTAAATAAATGGGATTTTTTAGTGTTTCATTTTCATGGTCATTTTAAACTTGTCAACTTTTTTTAATACTTTTCATATATTAATATGTGCTCAATATCTATCTCATCAAAAATAAGGAAATTCATGTGATTATTTCAGTTTGCATAATTTGTATCTCTTCAAAATCCCAATGCCTTGATTATTATGAGTTTTTGATAAAACCTGCAAAGGACATCTACATAAATTTTATACTTAAATACTTATATTTTAAAAAAAAAGTAAATATGGAGTAGAATAGCAGTAAATTTGGGAACTCTGAACTCAAGGGCCATCTCCACCAGTTACAATTTCTCCCTCACTGAACTTTATTTTCTTCACCTGAAAAAGAGCAAAATAATACCTCACAGTGTATCCTGAGAATTAAATAAACGATGTAACTGAAATTGCTTTGTAAATTTCTAAATATATTATGACTTCATGGAATTATTATTTTCCCAACCAGAAGACAAAGTTGTGCTTTGTTTTGTTTTTTGTTTCTTACCAAACTGGTTTCTGGTATATAGGTGGTATTTAATAAAATTTTGTTTAGTGTTGAATAAAAGTCCTCTGGCAGAATAAACTCTAAAGTTCTACAATAAATGTTATTTAACACAAACACACACACACACACACACACACACACACACACACACACACACTGTTTTTTTAACAATTCATGCGTGACTGTTTGCCAAGTATAGAATCTATAAGACAAACCAGCAGTTAATCTTAAAGATTACATGGGAAAAAATGGGAAAATCATAAAAGGTTACTACAGAGCAGTTGATTTATCTTGTCAAAATGCCAGACATTTCTTACTCTTTGAGTCTAGATATTTTTAAAGCTGCATTTAAGATTTCTCTCTTTCTCTTATTTTCTTTCTCTCTTCGTATCCCAATCAACATATTGGCTGCATTGCTCAATTATTGGACAAATGTAACTTTCTCTTCTCTGCTCAGCCACTTTTAAAACCTCCTTAACAGATGCTATCATAAGACAGATACTCAATGAAGAATCATGAACTAAGTATATTCGTTGCCCTTCTTGCTTTTTAATTTTAATTAAAAATAAACCATCACTTTTTACCTTCTTAAAGTTGCAAGTTTCTTTGTAACATCAACCTTGCATTTATCTTCATAACGTGAATATATATTTAAACCTCAAGTTCAGGTGTATAATTTGTAAAAAGCTATATGCTGGCACTGAGATCATAAAATTTGAACATCATATGTTAGATCTTATTTTTTATAATAGTTTTATATTTTAATCATATATATGTAAAAATAACGAGCATGCTTACCCTTTTTTACCATATGTAATTTTAGCAAAAAAATACAGTTTCATTAAAATATATTGTAGAATTGACCTGTAAACACTAAATAAACATTGAATTTATGAAATTTTCAGGCATAGGCAATTACATGGGCAATAATAATATAAATACTAGCATTATTTATATTCACACATAAAAAAGATCAGTGCTAGTCTATTGAAATACCAACCTGAAGAAAAATTTAGGAATATAGAACTTAAATATGCATAGTAGATAACTAAAGTAAAGGAAAACATTAATTCAGAATTTGTGACATGCATTAACACCCATATTTTGTATTTCATTAATGATAAATTTAAGAGAAAATATAATACATTTTTACATTAATGCTGAGTCTTTCAAAAATAGTACTTTTCTAAAAAATGAACTAAGAGTTTTAACGGTTGATAAAGAAAAAAGAGAAATTACCAATTGTTATTATATTTCTAGTACTGTAACAAACCATGCAATAATTCCAACAAAATAATAAACTTTAATATATTTTTCTCAGCAGTAATATACAGCAATTCTACTTTTATCCCACTCTTACTTTGGTAAAGCCTTTGTTTTTCTTCTGCCTTTTCTTTCACTTAATTCTGTCAATTCTCCATTTCCTTTGGAAAATCTCAACCTGAGAGGGCCCTGAGGTTCTATACTTCCTAAAACTGACCAAAAGCTACTAAGCTGCCCAGGGCTTTAGCTAAGAATACAAATGATTAAAAAACGCATGACTCCAGTCAAGACTTCTCTCCTAACTAGTGGACATTAACTTTTTAACAAGTCTTTAATTAAAATCTTGATTCCTTACCTCCCAAAACCACTCTTTCAGCTCACATATCTCAACAGATTATAATTTGATTCACTTTTCCATCATTTTATTTTATTTTTAAGAGCTATTATCAACTGAAATATTACATATCTTTATGTTGGTTTGCCCATTTCCACTATACTATAGAATCTCCAAGGGAGTCTCGTGCACATTTCTAGAAAGAATAGGAATGAGTCTGCTGACTGGACGTTAACATCCCACACAGACAGCAATAAAATACTATTTTCAGTTTTCAATGTTGCTGTAACAAATTACCACAGCTTTAGCAATTAAAGAACAATTTTTTAAACTTTGTAATTATAGAATATAGAATTTTCACACAGGTCATACTTAGCCTAAAATCAGATGTTAGCTGGGCAGCATTTTTTTTTCCTTTGTTTTCTGGAGGCCTTAGAGCAGTGGTTCTCAACCTTCCTAATGCCAGGACCCTTTAATACAGTTCCTCATGTTGTGGTGACCCCCAACCATAAAATTATTTTCTTTGCTACTTCCTAACAGTAATTTTGCTACTGTTGTGAATCGTAATGTAAATATCTGTGTTTTCTTATGGTCTTAGGCAACCCCTGTGATGGGGTCGATGGAGCCCCAAAGGGGTCGCGACCCACAGGTTGAGGACCGCTGCCTTAGAGGATAATCTGTGTTATTGTACTTTTCCAGATTCTGGAGAGCACCCACATTTATTTTTCTCTATTTTCAAATCCAACAACATTGCACCTTTATTTTTTACCATTCTTCTGTAGTTATATTTCATTCTGGTTCTCTTCTTCTACCTAATTGGGACACTGTTAAGATCCCTGTGCACCCACTGGGTGCACCTGGATATTAAGATACAATCTTCCTACATGCAAATTTAATTCCATCTACCGCCTTAATTCTCTTTCAATATGAAACCTAAGATATTCACATATTCTGAGAATTAGGATGTGCATATCATTCAGAGAAACATTTCTGCCTACTACAAATACCCAAGAATCTGATTATGGTCTAAACAAATGTTCCAGCAATCCTTCTGTGAAATTAAAAGAGAGTTCATTATGATTTGAAAATCAGGGAATATAGCCTTTGATATGAACTGAAGGTGCTCTCCAAAGTTGGGAAGACAGAGCAGGTTTTATATTTTTTTATTTTATGAAAGAATTTGAGAGAGAGAGAGAGAGAGAACAATAGATGTTAGAGACAAATATCAACCAGTTTCCTTCCTTACCTGCCCCAAATGAGGATCAAACCCACAACCAGGATATGTTCTCTGACTTGGAATTGAACCTGCCACCTTTTGGTGTACAGACAATGCTCCAACCAATTGAGCCACACCAGCTAGACCAGAGCAGGGTTTTTGAAAACACAAGTTGCAAGGAGGTGACTAACAAAGAGATGAGTTGTTAAGAAAACAAGGTCATAATCTTAGGTCACCCATTTTCTCTTTGGAGGGACAATTGGTCCTTCAATGTTCAGCTGACTCAGTGGTCAGTAAGTGGGGTTCTGAGATAAGAACAATGAGTAAGATATGATTATGCATTTATCAATGTCCTAGTTTCACTTCATTAGTCATCAATCCAGTAATCATCTTATTTTTTAAAACAGTTTATTTTGAGAAATAAGATTGCTTAGGCATAGTCCAAAGATTATATTGTCTTGTTTTCACCTTCCAAAAGTTTTATAAAAACAATATGCAAGACAGTTCCTCTGGCATGGCAACTCCGGCTCCATTTTAAAATGGCCCCATTTATATATTGTTTACAATGGTACAGTAAGTAAAACTTAGCTAATAAGAAAGTTGGGTTTTAAAAATTGCTGAGGAAACAGAGTTTTAAAACAAGATTTGGGCAAGTTGCCATCCCTTAGAGGAAAATAATTTAAGCCAAATCCTTTAAAAATAAGAAAAAATTATAAACAAAAATCACCAAATAGTACTTATATGGAAAAAATAAAACAAGAATATATTTATAGCCAAAACCGGTTTGGCTCAGTGGATAGAACATCGGCCTGCAGACTGAAGGGTCCCAGGTTTGATTCTGGTCAAGGGCATATATCTTGGTTGAGGGCACATCCCCAATAGGGGCGTGCAGGAGATGGCTGATCCATGTCTCTCTCTCATGGATGTTTCTAACTCTCTATCCCTCTCTTTTCCTCTCTGTAAAAAATCAATAAAATATATATAAAAAATAATATATTTATAATACTAGGATTTGAACAGTACAGTATATTCAAAACATACAAATTGGTCAATGAAGCATAAAGATAAATTTTAGAATGGATAAGATAGAAATACAAACAATCACATATATATCGACAATTAAAAGGCACAATCACAATGGTAAGTCTAGACAAGATACTGAAACCTTTATTTGTAAAGAATTCTTGAAGTCTATGAGAAAAATACTAAAGATAGAAAATCAATACCAAAAACAAAGGTCAGTTACAGAAAAATAAAATTTAAAAGCATTAGGCTAATGAATAAATTATTTTAATGTTTGAAAAAATCAAAAACAAACAAAAATAACCTCTTCTTTATGATCTTTAACTATGATAATATATGTACTCATTAGGTTGTAAGAATATTTTTAAAGATGTAATGGGGAATTTTAAGTGGAATTTCATGATATATTTGAATTATGAAAACATTGCAAAACCCAGTTTTTTAACCAGCCATCAGGTAAATTGTTATCATTATGCTAATTATTGTTACCATAAATTTCTACCAAATATATGGAGTAGTGCTGGGATGGGCAGGGTTCTGGATTAGTATTTATACTGTTCTCTATTCTGGGAAATTACCTTCAGAAAACCTTCAGAAAATCTATTACAACAATAATTCTTAGTATTCAAGGAACAATAAGGATGGAAAAAGTAGGCAGAAGCAGTTTGGAGATTAGGGGTTATACCAGGAACCCTGGGCTTCAGGGCTGATTTGACCTGTTTCCTCCAAATGTACTATCAAAGCTACCAGCTTGAGCAGAATAATAGCCTTGTGTTACTCAATGCTAAGCACCAAAATAAGTATAATTAATTTTTAATTAAAGTTATATATACAGATCACAGGTAACAGACAGAAACTTGCTGACAGCAGCTGCCCTATATCTAAAGTCAGCATAGCACTAGGAATGCTCAGTGCCTACTCAAGAATGCAAACACACCTTTCCACTAATATTTACAGGGTAATCTAAAACTTTGGTAGAGTATTATATTTGACAATAAAAGAGCAATCAAGCTTTCAGATTAATTTAAATTGGTGAATTGAAATAAGTGAATACCCAAGAAAATTTAAGTGTACTGGACAAAAAGCTGTTTCTAAATTATTAACTAAAATTTATATTGGTAATTCATCTCATGGTAAATTTGCTTAACATGTAATGAACATAAAACAGGCATATATGTGTGCAAAAAATTAAAATGTAAAGTTATCAAGATTTCATTAAAAATTTTACAAAAGTCTCCATTAATCAAAAAAAGAAGGGGGGGATAGAAGGATGATATCATGTAAGGAATATATTCGTTAAGTAAATTACATCTAGAAAATTTTTACTTTAGAAAATTAATTTTCATTTGTAATACTAATAGCAACACACCCATGAAAAACACACATGATGTCAAAATAAGCCAAAGGAAAATTGGGTAGGCAAAAATAAAAAGGACCCCAAGTCAGTTTTATAGAAAAGATTCCTGTATTAACTTTTGGTCAAGAATATGTTTATGTACTTTCAGAAAACAACTCCAAGACCAAGTGAACTCCTGCAACAGAGTGTGACTGATCTGCGCCAACCACGAAGACAAGAGGAGAAACAGTCCAGAGATGGAATACGCTGACGACGCCTTGCCATGTGAGCAGTCAGCAGCTGAGCAGCGCTACAGGATGCCTAGGACCAAACCAGAGAGGGTCGGACCAGCATTGCCACCGTTTGTCCACTATCCAGATACCATTGATGACATGTACACATAAGGAACTATTAGACATTGAAATTGTCAAAGCTATCAGACATTGAAATTGGGATTCAAACATTTTTTGTTCTTGTAAGTTTATTTCTAGCCTATGAAGGCAAGATGCTTTTAAAGAAAAGAATAGGGCAGTGAGGGAACAGATACAGAGCCAAAGGAGCAATGAACAGACTGTCATGCTACAGTGGGAAGGCAAGAGAGGTTGCGGAGGGTGGGGGACTGTAAGAGATCAACCGAAGGACTTATATGCATGTATGTAAGCATAGTCAATGGATATAGGACATTGCGGGGGTGCAGGTGAGGGCATGTACTGGGATGTGGGGAAGGCCGGAGGGAGGTCAACAGGGGGGGAAAAAAGGAGATATATGTACTACTATTTGTAATACTTTAAACAATAAAAATGTATATTTAAATAAAATAGTTATATATAATGTATACCTATAACATTATTGAATTCATAACAATGGTTCTATTTTTTTAAGATTCTTTTATACTTAAGAAATAATTCAACTGATTTTTTTTCACTTCTGTTCAACACACTTCAGAGTCTATAAAGTCTGCGATGGTTATTATTGGTCCTTTTTTTTTAAATAACTCATTTTAATCTAGCTCTATAAAGGTGATGAGATGTTGATAAAAAATAATTTTCTGAATCAAATTTGTTCCAGAAACTTCCTAAAATATCACTTATTATGGAAAGAAAAGGCTGCTTCTATTCAAGTCAGACATGACCTGAAGAAATAGCTGATAAACTTCAATTACCTTAATAACATCTGTCTAATGCCTCTTGAATTTTTTCTTCTTTCTCTGTCTAGTACCCTTTGTTCCAATTGCAAAATCTATCCTTTCAGGATCACATTTTTTCCCCCTTGGCATCTGTCAAGGATTGAAATTCATTTTGAGAGCTCAGAATGCCTAGAAGTCATAAGTAGGTTTAGATAAGTTGGGTGTTTTTGTCACTTTCCCTGTTATTTATTATTTTGCCCTTATCTCCCTTAGTAGAATAAGGTGCATTGCTTCTAGCTTTTTCAGATGCAATAGGAATAAATAAAGATTTTAAAATAATATGTTCCCTAAAATCACATTATAATAGATTTATAGGTGTGTTGGGTTTTTTTATATATGAGACAAGGGGTATTATTTTTGATATTTTGTGTTTTTTAATAAAAACATAAAGTAGATGAAAATGGCAAGAAATCACAAACAAAATAATTTTAGGACAGTAATATGAGCACCCAGTCAAAATAGTTACAGTTAGGGGGCATTTTGATTTATCTGAACATGATCAGTCATCTGTCTATGCCTATATGTGATATATATTCAGTTGGCTATTTTATACATATAGTACTTTTTATAAATTCTTAATAAGTAGGTTGATAAATATTTGTATTCACCACTAATTTATCTTCATCTTGTCTTCCATTATTAGTAATAGTTCATCAGGAATGTATAGGTTTGTCCTATTTGAACTTCTTAATCTTTCCATTTTCTGGGACTTTCTAAGATGCAAGGTTAAGATTGCATGTGAAATAAAAAAGAATTCAGGGCACTAGTTATATGATAGATGTAGGATAAATGTCCGAGAAGCAATGTCTTATGGGACCCAGGGAAGTTCTGACATTACCTATCTTATGGACTTTTGTTTGTATTTATAACCAAGAAAGGTGACAAAGAACTCCTACTTTTATTTATAAATATAAAATAATTTTTCAGTTTTCTTTTCTTTCTATTCCAAAAGGAAACTTAGATTTTCTTGATATTACACATATATACAAAAGCAACATTTTAACAAAAGCCACCTCTGAGTGTTTTTATGTAATGCTTGCTTATCTGAAAGTGCTTTATACATAGTAAACATAATGATCAGGTAGGAGGATTTCTGCACACTCTGTGTGACTGTTCCCCAACGTTCAAAGGGTTGTGACATTCATAACCAATTGATCTTGTGGTACTTGACTTATGGACCAGCAATTATCCTTTAATTAGCCTTCTACCGTGCAGACTTTTCACTCCCATCCAAGAGGGCTAAAATAATCATTATTACATATCACATTGACTTTGTTACATGGCTTTAAATTGGTTTGTATTCTCCAGAACTTCAAATCTGATTTGACTTGGTCACCGAAGTGCCAAGACCTCTTGAGTGGCTATTTCTGCCTATCTCATCTCTGCCCATGAGTCTCTTTCCTACCTTTCAACTTGAAACAGTATAATGATTATGATACCCAGACCTCTCTGTTCTTTAATTCTGTCCTCTCAGTCATTTTTTATCTTCTCTTACACAAAGAGAAAAAGAACTCTTACAGTTACTAGCAACCTTGTCCTCCAAATTATTGTATAATCTTGGCTATTTTCATGGAATTACATTCCCTTTTCAGAGAAGAGCTGGTAATCTCTTCATTCTTTCTCATAATAATAATGTTAAAATTTGTCTTAATATCAAGTATTGAACTCTTTTCTCTAAAAAAAACTAATTTACTAAGTTCCTTTATGTGATGCATAGTTTAACATAATGCACACACAGGTATCCATAGCTCAAGAAATGACTGTATTTTGAAAACCCAAATTCACTCAGAATCTTTTTGGTTCATTTAGAAACAGTTAAAATGTCAATTTTCCTTTTTTTTTAAAATGTTTCACTAATGAAAAGGTCAAGTTACCTCTTCATTTAAACAAAATAAATAAAGCACTGTACCCATTATGTTTATCCTGATGAAACACATAGCCTCTAAAAACATTAAGATGAGGACAGAAAAAGGTAAAGAAGATCCTAATAAAGTAATATCTACTCATTAGGGTTGTTATTTTTTTAACTAAAGTATAAAATATAGAAATGCGAGTACTGTAGATTCAGATGATATAAATATCAGGAGTTATTAACAATGATATAGACATAGATATATGCATATTGGAAAACATTGCATACAAATGCTTATAGGCATTGATGTATATTGAGAGAGTTTAGGGGAAGGAAGAAACTTTTCTCTACCCATTAAGGTTCTTTTGGCTACTCTGACAAATCTAGAAGAGACAGATTTACAAGAGGAAATCACCAAATTTAGTTACATATGTATGTGTGGGAATTACACATATATTTGAGTGTTAGCAACCCCACATACATGAGATATTCAAAGACAGAAAAGGAAAATGAGATAGATGTGGCAATTTGAGCTAAAGATGAGGTAAGGTACTTTTGGGCTTCAGAGGTAAGGTGCTTTTTGGGGGGGAAAATGGTTATTGCAGGACAATAAGAGCAGATATTTAGTAATTAGAAATTTGCCTTGGCAAACAGACAGATAAAAAAAAGTTATTTCTGGTTAATTTTTATATGGGCAAGATCCCCAATTTAAATTATTCTAGGTAGTTAAGGCAGGTGTGGGGACCCAGAGCAGTTTCTTGAACCTTCAGTCTTTTCGTTGCTTTAGTTAAAAGCAGTCTGCATACCACAGAGCCATCTTGTGCCGACTCATTCTGAACTTCTACAGAGTAATTAAGTTAATGAACAGATATATTTTAGAGGCAGAGATTCCCTTGTATTCAAATATTAATAAGGAAAACAAATTGGGACCTTGCAAATTCAGTTTTATCCCATAGAAATAAAACTTTCCACCATAATCTTCTGCCCATGGGGGCCTCAGGAAATTTTTATTCCCACAGCACCCCAAGAAGACCTCTTCCACCAGCAACAGGTGGAGACATGGAGTAGTCCCCTCTGATAACAGAAGTTGTTCACATTTATCCCTTCTGCAACATGGGAGATACCCAGAAAAATGAGTAAAACTTTACTTGGGGTGATGAACAAACAATACAATAAGCATATGATATATTTAGAATTATATGCCTGAAACCTGTATAATTTCATTTATCAATGTCACCCCAATAAATTCAACTTAAAAACAAAAACTCTGTTAAATGGCCCAAGCCACCATCTTAAGCACAAACTTCTACAGAAGACATGAGATGTTAGAGACCAGTTAAGGAAGGTTATAAGAAAAACACAGTGAACAAGAGATAAGGTAGTTATGCAGATTTAAGTCTACCTTCTTCATTGACTAGAGTTTCTTGTGATTTAATTATCCTTTTCCTCTAGTATAGTGAGGGAAACCTTCTTACAAACAGAGTTTTTACTTATAAATGTAAGTTTCCCTTACACAATGGTAACCTCTACTGTTTTTGGAAGTTCTCTTTTGTCTGCACTTTTGCAAAATAATCAGCTTAAGAAAATCCTTATGCCTTGTTGGCATATTTTGGAGTGGTGTGTTCTGTCACCCTTCAACCCTATAATTTTATACATGAAAAAGCATAAGCAAAACATGCTGAGACTTGCTGCAAGACAGCATGACTACTTAAAGGCCAGCAGGAGTGCATGGGCAGTGCACTGACTGCAAGAGCAGCAATCCTGGAGGCCAGCTGCTGGAGTTAGAATCGTGACTCCATTTATAACATAGAGTATTTGCTAATATAATTTTAAACCAGTTCTGTAAACTCTCTGCCTGTCTGTTTCTTTAGAAAATGGGCATTACAGAAGCACATTTCTTATATGGGACGCTGACGAGAATTAAAGGTGTGTAATGGTGAGTCTGTTCTTGGCCTTCTGGGCCCACCCTCAAGACTATTTACATTAGTTCTCCTTTCATCTGAATCTTATCCACCCTCTGCCCCTTTAAAGCATGCATTATCTCTATGTAGTTATAATTTTGCAAGCCAGTCATTGAGAACCGAAAAAGGATAAAAATATTGACTTAACCAAATTCCTTAAAGGTGTTATTTAACATTTAACTATATTAACTTCTTTTTAAATGACATTAAGAGAAAGACAAATCCCAGGTGATTTTGCTTATATGTAGAATCTAAAAAAAAAAATAAATAAAATAAATGAACAGACAAATTGAAACAGAGGTATAGACACAGAGAGAATTATCTATGGTGGCCAGAGAGGTGGGGATTTGGAAGATCCGGTTAAAGAGGTGAAGGAATTAAGAAGTATAAATTGGTAGTTATTGTGTACAAAAAGGGTTCGAATGCTAATCTGACTAGCTCAGGGAAGGCTTGATTGGCAGTGAAAGGAATTGGGGGGGTGGGGGATAGGCAGGTTTAGAAAATTTTTAAAAATTAAGGTGTCCATGGAAAAAGCAGAGTTGCAAAAGTTAAATTTCTATAAGACAAGCTTCAGAAGTTACATTTCCATAAGATAAGGGAGCTGCACCTGCAAAAAAGGTACACATTTATAGAATAAAGAGGAGAAAGCTAATTGACCACCATGCCCTCACAAGATGGTGCTGTCCACAGCCACAAGATGGTGGGACCCAGTCCCCTCAGCCCCACCTCACCCAGCCTCAGCCCCCCAGTTCCCTCAGCCCTGCCTCAAACAGCCTTAGCCCTCCAGTCTCCTCAGCCCCACCTCACCCAGCCAGAGTCCCCCAGTCCCCTCAACCCTGCCTCATCCAGCCTCAGCCCCCCAGTTCACTCAGCCCTGCCTCATCCAGCTGGCATTGCCCAGTCCTTTCAGCCCTGCTGGGGGATGGCAGGTGCTATGTGCCTCATCTAGCCAGAGCCCCCCAGTACCCTCAGCCCCACAGGGGAATGCAGTTAGGGAAGATCATGCTTGCAGGGGAGAAGTTAGACATCAATCAGGCCAACAGGGGAGCAGTTTTTAGGGGGCTATCAGGCTGGCAGGCAGAATGATTGGGGGCAATCAGGGAGGCAGGCAGGTTAATGGTTAGGAGCCAGCAGTCCCATATTGTGAGAGGGATCCCAGATTAGACAGGGCACAGACTGGGCTGAGGGACATGACACCCCTCCCCACCATGCACAAATTTCATGCATTGGGCCTCTAGTAGAACAATAAAGGAGAAGAAGAAGGAACCTCATGTACTTCACATGAGGATTGAGTTTAGGAATTGCTATAGTGACCAAATCAAAGGGGAAGAGTGTCTAATCAGAGGGGATATTGAGGACAAAAAAACTACAGCCTTTATAAATCTTAGGGAAAGGGGACTTGGTCGGACTATTTTCCCCTCTCCATGTGGGAGTCTGGTCTGAACCTGTTCTTCAATAAATTTCCTTTACTATATCACCTTCCATCCATGGTTTCATTCTTCAAATCTGATAGACAAAGAGCCTGGGAAAAAACACCCTGTCTGAGGGAACACTGAACTTTCCAGTCCAAAAATATCATATCAGCATATCAGCTGTCTTACAAACTCAGAGACATAAATTGACTGCAAAAGATGGTCTGAAATTAAAACTTTAACTAAAAGCAATTTATGGTGTCACATCCTAGGCCTGTAACTTCCTTGAAAAGGATAAATTTTGATCTTAACTGAGTTATGGCCATTTTTTTTTAATCCTATATAATATACACCTAATATGCAAATCAACCAAATGATGAAAAGACCAGCAGACAACCACTATGGGGCACTGAGCACCAGGGGGCAGACCCTGAACATTAATGGTCTACCCACAGAGGAGGAGGTGACTGGCAATGGCAATCTGGGGGGCGGGGGGAGGGCAGGCCAGCCAGCTGGAGGCACATGGCCATCAGCCAAAGCAGGTGCCAGTAGGGGCTCCAGATTGCCCAACCAAATGTGCACCCCACAAATGGCCCTAATCACTGGCCAGGCCTAGGGACCCTACCCTGTACTGGCATTGATGACACAGTGTTGGCAATGAGGGCAGTGGAGGTGCTGCTGGCAGAATGGGCCCCCAAAAGAGCAGGACCATGGTGGGATGGTAGATTGGCAGGTTGGGGGGGGGCATAGGGGGGAGTGCCAGGCCAAGGCAAGTTGCCAGGCAGGCCTGCAGGGCTGCGAGGCTGATGGAGTGAGTTGGTGTCCTGATCACCACAGGTCACCCTGAAGGACCCCACCCATGCAAGAATTCATGCACTGGGCTTCTAATACAAAATAATATTGAAAGTAAACTCTAAATGAAAAATAAAAGAGAGAAATTACTATTTTCAATAAAAAAAACTTATTTTACTATTTATTATTATTTTTAATAATAATAAATTATTTTATTATAATTTAATAATTTAATATAATTTAATAATAATAAATTTCCTCAGAGAGGAAAGGAGGAGAGTGAGAGAGAGATAAAAACATCAATGATAAAAGATAATCACTGATTGGCTGCCACTTGCACACCTCACACTGGAGATGGAGACCAAAACCCTGTTATGTGCCCTGACTAGGAATCAAATGGTGACCTCTTGGTGCATAGGTTGACACTCAATGATTGAGCCACCCCAGCTGGGCTAAAACTCATATTAATAGTAAATAATTTTTAATATGTTGTTGATTTTATATTATATCCCAAATCAATAGCTGAATCTTATCTATTTTAAATATTTGTTGGAAGAGACTTAAAATGGTCAAAATCAGCATGAACAACTGTTATATAGAGTGATAATTTCTAGGTTAAAACCTGATTATCTAAGTGTATCTTTTTCATTCTCTCTTTGTCAGCATCCTTTAAAATGAATAATGCCTTCTCTAAGGCAACATTTCTACATCTAAAGTCTAACAGACCTTTCTCTTTACTTTGTATTCTTGTTAAGCCTTTATAATGGAGAATGCTTTCCTTTGTGTCCTGCATTTTCCCTTATCTGAGGAAAAAGCTGCCTTCTGGCAGTTCCTTTAAATTCTAGGAGGTTGCTGTAACCTTGTTTGTGATTAGGTGGCTAGCAATCTGCTACTTTCCTGCATAATGCATTTCTAAAACACTAATGAAAAAAAAATGAACCAAACAGTGATTTTTCTTAGGTGTGGATGGGGTGGCAGGTGGATCTTTTGGTTCTCAGGGAGAAAACAAGTACACTACTTCACTTTCAGCTTATATGATTTTGGAATATTATATGTGTTTTTATTTGAGTTTTGTCCTCCTTTCCCCACCCCCCCCTCCATCTTATTTCAAGAAACAGAATGGACTACCTTAAAAGGCATGCCAAATTAAAACTACAAGAGGGCCAAAGTTTTCTGATTATTATTTTTTAATATATGTGTTGAGGGTGCCTAGCACACAAAATTTGTGCACTCGGGAGGGGGGAGGGTGTCCCTCAGGTCACCCTGCACTCTCTCTAATCTGGTACCTCTCGAGGGATGTCCAACTACCAGTTTAGGCATGATCCCACAGGAATCGGGCCTAAACAGACAGTAAGATATTCCTCACAATCTGGTACTGCTGGCCTCTAACCCCTCACCTGCCTGCCTACCTGATCACCCCCTAACCACTCCCCTGCCAGCTTGATCGATGCCTAACTGCTCCCCTGCTGGCCCAATTGCCACAAAGTGCCCTTGCCTGCAGGCCTGGTCCCCCCAACTGCCCTCCCTTGCAAGCCTGGTTGCCCCCAACTGCCCTCACATGCAGGCCTATTCCCCTCAAACTGTCCTCTCCTGCAGGCCTAGTCACCCCCAACTTTTCTCCACTGCAGTTTGATCACCCCCCAACTGCCCTCCTTTGCCTACCTGGTCTCCTCATAACTGCCCTCCCTTGCATGCCTTGTCCCCAGCACTGCCCTCCCCAGCTAGCCATCTTGTGGTGGCCATATTGTGAACACATGGGGGCAGCCATCTTGTGTGAGGGCATGAAAGTAAATTTCCATATTACATCTTTATTATATAATATATGTGTTTGTGGATTTACTTTAGGATTTGTATCATCACTGCTTAACCTTTTAAAATGTTTTTCCACTACCTGGTAGGAGTTAAAGAAAAAAGTGCAATAAAATACACAGAATTTAACAGATCACTGCTTTTTTGAAATAAGAATTATTTTGAGATATTTATTTTTAAGAAACAGGAGACACAGGGACAGCTCTGAAAACCAATATGTTACTCTTTTGTAGGAGACAATTACATGTATAAGAGAAATCTCCATTTAGTCTTCTTAATACCAATGTCAAGTTTTCAATTATAGTTTAAGAAATGAACATACTGCTGGAGAGCATTGAAACGTGAGGTGCAGATCTCCCCCTTGTGAGTTCTTGTCTCATGAAATTTGAAGAATATAATTCATGAGCTAAAAGTACTTGTAAGTAAAAGGGTAGAAATTTATTGGAAGCAAATAAAGACTCCCATGTAGGAAGGGGGACCCCAGGGAGTAACCCACTTAGTCCCCTTTTCCTAAGGCTTCTAATGGCTCTAGTTCCTTGTCTCTCATGCTCCCTTCTAGTTGCACCTCTTCTCATTTTATGACTCTATGCTTTTCTAATTGGTCAGTCTTTTCCAAAATCCAAGTGGTGCCCTCCACTCTTTCACCCCCTAATTGTAACACATCTCTATCTCCTGTGACCATATGTTTCCGTTTTTCCAGCATTTGTCAACATTTTCTATCCTTTGTGTAAGTTTGTTTCCTTTTTCCTCATACTCTGTGAATTTTCCTTATTTTTTCTGTGAATGTATGCCTCTGGTTGCTTCAAGCCCTCATCTATATATTCCTCCCCCATGGACCCTCTTTATTCCTAAAATTTTCCAAACCTGCCTATTTTATACCTAAAATTCCTTTCATCATTATGTTAAGTGAAATAAGCCAGAAAAAAAAAAAGAAGAACCAAATGATTTCACTCATATGTGAAATTTAATGAACAAAATAAACTAACAAAATAGAAATAAATGCATAGATAGAGAACAGACTAACAGCTGTCAGAGTGGGTTTGGGGGCTGGGTTAAAAGGTGAAGGGATTAAGAAGAAAGAAAGAAAGAAAGAAAGAAAGAAAGAAAGAAAGAAAGAAAGAAAGAAAGAAAGAAAAAAAGAA
>JAAGEH010000012.1:27212306-27225890 GCA_011751065.1 Lasiurus cinereus
AAGGAAGGGAGGGAGGGAGGAAGGAAGGGAGGGAGGGAGGGAGGAAGAAAGAAAGGAAAAATGGAAGGAAGGAAGGAGGAAAGAAGAAGGAAGGAAGGAAAGAAGGAAGGAAGGAAGGAAAAAAGGAAGGAAGGAAGGAAGGAAGGAAGGAAGGAAGGAAGGAAGGAAGGAAGGAAGGAGGAAAGAAAGGAAAAAATTCATACACACAGTTAGCAGTATAGTGATTATCAAAGGGAAAGTCAGGTGGACAGAAGAAAGTAGAAGAGAGTATAGGGGGAGATAAATGTTGATGGAAGGAGACTTGGAGTGGAGAACACACAGTATAATATACAGATTATGTATTATAGAATTGTACACCTGAAATTTACATAATTTTATCAAGCAAAGTCACCACAATAAATCCAATAACAAAAAAAGAAAAAGCAGAAACTAGAACATTTACTTAATTTAAATATAGAATGGATGTTTGGCAAATTAGCAATCAATAATCCCTGTATGGTAATCCAAATATATATATATAAAATTTAACTCATTTTTTCTTTCTATGGAGAAACAAAATATATTGTAATTTTATATATCAATTTAAATATACATTATTTATACAGAGCTTTAACTCATTGGTTAAGAAGATAATTATCAAACTTTTATATATGAAATATGTTTTTAATTTACCAAAAGGAAGCTATTTACATTATTAATTTGAATTATGCCATAGGCATTTCTTATACTCTTGGAGATTTATAAAATTAAATCATTGGAAACCATATTTTTGAAGTTAAAAATCTGAGATTCAGAGAAATTAACTGTATGTATATGTGCTATGCAATGGCTGAAAGATAAATTCCTCTGTAAATCTGAATGACTGTGTGTGTACATTTCTGCAAAACATTTTACAGACTACGTAATGTATTTTCTACATTACAAATAAATAAAAAAGGTATTAGACAATTTGTGTGTGTGTGACCCTAATTAGAATTCTAAAAGTACTCAGGTGGTTGTTGAAAAATCATTGCAACTTAGTAAGAAAGAATCAGTTTTGTATAAAAATATTGCCTTGATATATATTATTGCTATATTATTTTTCTCTCTTGGTAATGGTAATACTTAGCATATAAATTTTACTTTTATTTCTACTGAGATTAAGTTGTTCAAATACACTAATTAAAATTGTTTTTGTTGTTTCCAACAATACTTTAACATCAATAAATCCAAAAATATGTTTTATGACTCAGGAACAACATTGGCACCTATGTAATGAAAATTAGCCTACATAAAGAACACTATGGCCTTTGCCTTTGATGATTGTGGGGTAATCTGCAGACCCCTGAAAGATTATCTGCCTGATAATATTATCTTTTGCTTGGTGATTGTGACCATCAGATTGTCTTATAATATGATTCATGATTAATTAAATATCAAAATATTAGTTCTGACCTCCTGAGAAATACCATGACTAAAGGTATCTGCCCTTCCTTTGCAAGATTGTGGGGACTAAAGCCAGTCATGTAGACAGTGTGTGATTGATTCTCAATAAAAACTCTTAGCATCAAAGCCTTTGGTGAGTTTCCCAAGTGTGCAGCACTTGCTCTGTGAGTATTGTCACACATCATGTACAGGAATAGGTAACACCATCCATGGTTATATAGGGAGAGTATGATCAGAGGCTCTACAATTTGGACCCTTCCCAGACTAGGCTCTATGTGCCTTTTCTTTTGATTTGTTTGAATTTTTAAATTTTCCTCATATTAAACTATAACTATGAGTGTAGCTGCTTTCTTTGAGTTCTGTGAGACCTTCTAATCAATAATTGAAAATGAGGTTTCAAAGCCCTCTATTTTTGTTTGTTTGTTTTTTTAATTTTTTAAATTTTTATTTATTTTATTTATTTAATTTTATTTTTTTATTTATTTATTATTTTCCCCTTATTGCCCTCCCCACCCCCCTGTACATGCCTTCACCCATCCCCCCCACCCCCGCCACCTTCCCCCATTGCCCTGTCTCCACTAGCTATGTCTACACACATGCATACAAGTCCTTCAGTTGATCTCCTATAGGCCCCTCCTCCCCAACTTTCCCTGCCTTCCCACTGTAGCATGGCAATCCATTCATTGCTTCTTTGCCTCTGCATCTGCTTCCTCCCCTCCAACCCCTGTTTCTTGTCTTTAAAAACATCTTACCCCTGTAGGCTAGAAATAAACCCACAAGACAAAAAGAAAAATGATTGAATCCCAATTTCAATGTTTGATAGCTTTGAGTCCCAGTTGCAATGTCAGACAGTTCCTTATGTGTACATGTCATCAATGGTATCTGGATACTGAACAGATGGTGCTGATACTGTAGCGATGCTCAGCTGCTAACTGCTCACATGGCAAGGCGTCCTCAGTGTCTTCCATCTCTGGACTGTTTCTCCTCTTGCCTTCGTGGTTGGTGCAATCCTGTCAGTTGCTCTCTGTTGCAGGAGTCCACTTGGTCTTGGAGTTGATTTCTGAAAGTATATAAACATATTCTTGACCAAGAGTTAATACAGGAATCTTTTCCATAAAATTGACTTGGAGTCCTTTTAATTTTGTCTACTCAACTTTTCTTTGGCTTATTTTGACACCATGTGTGTTTTTCATGGGTGTCTTGCTGTTAGCATTACAAATTAAAATTAATTTTCTAAAGTGAAAATTTTCTAAATGTATTTTACTTACCAGATATTTTATTTTTCCTTAATGCTATTATCCTACTCGCCCCCCCCTCTTTTTTTTGATTGATGGAAAATTTGGTAAAATTTTTAATGCAATCTTGATAATGTTAAATTTTAATTTTTGCACACAAATATGCCTGCTTTCTGTTCATTACATATTAAACAATTATACCATAAGATGAGCTATCAATAGAAATTTTATTTAATACATTAGAAACAGCTTTTTGTCCAGTACACTTAAATTTTCTTGGGTGTTCGCTTATTTCAGTTCGCCAATTTAAATTAATCTGTAAGCTTGATAACTCTTTTACGTCAAATTTAATAGTCTACCAACAATCTTAGATTACCCTGTATATATTAGTGGAAAGGTTTATTTGCATTGAGTTGGCACTGAGCATTCCTGGTGCTAGGCTGAATTTAGATTTAGGGCAGCTGCTGTTGGCATGTTTCTGTCTGTTACCTGGGTCCCAATCTGTGCTAAGCATGGGAAGCGAGGTAGTCATGGAAGCAGGAGACCACCCTCACAAGGGGTGGAGGTTCAGACGGCTGCAAGGTTGGTGGGGGGGGATGAGGGTGTATGCCCCACCTCTGTTGATCCCCAAGTTCTCTCCTGATGGCCCCTCTGCGACTGTGCTTGTCTTAGGTTGTTCCTTCCCTGAGGAATCTTACCTGTCTCTGGCTAACCAGTCATCCTCCAGGGCCAAACAGGTTGTTGTGAGGTTCAGTTCTGTCTCCATAGTAGCCTATGCCCCGCGTGGCCTCCACGCCCAGCACCTGCCTTGGGGATCCCCTCGCCTGATGGAGGGGCCCCAGCATTGTTCACTTATCTGGGGGAATTCAGGTTCCTTCTCCAGGGATGGCCCAGCTCACACCATTTGGCAAGAGACAGATTCATTATATCAGCCACCTCGAGGCTTCAACCTCAGGATGAGTAGAGCTCAGGCTACAGCTGAGGGCCATTGAATTTGCGAGAAGGGGATCCCTCTTGGCAAAAGAGGAAAGAGGGCCAGTATAGAATGCTCAAGTGCCTTCCCAGTGCCTCAATTCCTTCTGAAAGGAATTAAATCCTTTCATGTCCTCTTTTTAAATTGCTGCTAAACATTCAAAGATTAGTTTGTACGTTTGTTTGGGGTGGTTGTACAATATGTTGTTGTGAAATATCAAAAATTAAATGATGTCGTAGGATAATATCATGTAAGGATATTCTTTGCTCTGGGCCATGTCAATTCAATTTCAAACGGGCTGAGAATTTCTTTTTGTAACTTTATATAAACTATTTCAGGGAGGCAAAAACACAGCTTACTTACCTTAGCTCAATAGGCCAAATGTATTGACTTTCAATTCTGCTCCTTATGACAATTAAAGGAAACTTCTCTTTATTTCCTTCCAAAATGATTTTCATGTTACAGTTTCATTTAAAATCTTTGTCTCATGAAGTAATTTCTCTTAAGGTTATGGAGACCACTGTATGAATTTCCTCTCCTGCCACACCTTCCCCATTGTCTGTCCCCAATGCTTATGCTCATAAGCATGTACGAAGGTCCCTCTGTTGATCTCTCCCCCTTATTCCCACCAACCCCCACCTTCCCTGAGGTTTCATGCTTAGATAGATGTTTCTCATTCTCGAGATCTGATCTTGATCATCAGTCTATGTCATTCACTATATTCTGCAGATGAGTGAGATCATGTGACATTTGTCTTTCTCTGCCTGGCTTATTTCACTAAGCATAATGCTCTCTATCTCCATCCATGTTGTTGCAAATGGTATGAGCTCCTTCTTTTTTACCGCAACATAGTATTCCATTGTGTAGATGTACCACAGTTTTTTAATGCAATCATCTGTTGATGGGCACTTAGTTTGTTTCAATATCATGGCTATGGTGAATTGTGCTGCTATGAACATTGGGGTGCATATATCCTTTCTGATTGGAGTTTCTACTTTCTTGGGGTATAATGGGATCACTGGGTCAAATGGAAGTTCCATTTTTAGTTTTTTGAGGAGATTCCATACTGTTCTCCACAGCGGCTGTACCAGTCTGCATTCTCACCAGCAGTGCATGCGGGTTCCTTTTTCTCCACATCCTCACCAACACTTGTCATTTGTTGATTTGTTGATGATAGCCATTCTGACAGGTGTGAGATGGTACCGCATTGTTGTTTTGATTCGCATCTCTCTGAAGATTAGTGACTTTGAGCAGGTTTTCATGTGTCTCTTGGCCTTCCTTCTGTCTTCTTTCTAGAAGTGCCTATTTAGATCAGTTGCCCATTTTTTAATTGGGTTGTTTATCTTCTTTTTGTGAAATTGTATGTGTTCCCTGTAAATATTGGAGATTGAACCCTTATCATTGAGATCGTTGGTGAATATGTTCTCCCATGCAGTGGGCTTTCTTGTTGTTTTGTTGATGGTTTCCTTTGCTGTGCAAAAGCTTTTTATTTTGAAGTAGTCCCATTTGTTTATTTTTTCTTTAGTTTCTATTGCCCGAGGAGCTGTGTCGGTGAAGAAGTTCCTTCAGAATATGTCTGAGATTTTGCTGCCTGTGGATTCCTCTAGTAATTTTTTTAAACATTTAAATATATATTTTATTGATTTTTTACAGAGAGGAAAGGAGAAGAATAGAGAGTTAGAAACATCGATGAGAGAGAGAGACATTGATCAGCCGCCTCCTGCATGCCCCACAGTGGAGACGTGCCCGCAAGCAAGGTACATGCCCCCAACCGGAATCGAACCTGGGACCTTTCAGTCCATAGGCCAACACTCTATCCACTGAGCCAAACCGGTTTCGGCTCCTCTAGTATTTTTATGGTTTCCCCTCTTATGTTTAAGTCCTTTGTCCATTTTGAGTTTATTTTTGTGTATGGTGTAAGTTGGTGGTCTAGTTTCACTTTTTTTGCATGTTTCTGTCCAATTTTCACAACGCCATTTGTTGAAGAGACTGTTTTGACTCCATTGTATGTTGATGCCTCCTTTGTCAAATATTAATTGAGCATAGTGGTTTGGGTCGATTTCTGGGTTCTCTATCCTATTCCATTGATCTATGTGTCTGTTCTTATGCCAGTGGCAGGCAGTTTTGAGAACAGTGGCTTTGTAATACAGCTTGAAATCTGGCATTGAGATCCCACCTATTTTGTTCTTCTTTCTAAGGATTGCTGCAGCTTTTCGAGGCCTTTTTTCATTCCAAATGAATTTTTGTAAAGTTTGTTCTAAGTCTATGAAGTATGCCTTTGGTATTTTCATGGGGATTGCGTTGAATTTATAAATTGCTTTGGGTAGAATGGACATTTTGATTATATTGATTCTCTCAATCCATGAACATGGTATTTTCTTCCATCTGTTTATGTCTTCCTCTATCTCTTTTTTTAGAGTTATGTAGTTTTCTGCATATAGGTCTTTTACCTCCTTAGTTAAGTTTATTCCTAGGTATTTTAATTTTTTTGGTGTGATGGTAAATGTGATTGCTGTTTTAGTCTTTCTTTCTGTAAGTTCATTGTTGGAATATAGGAATGCCAAAGATTTCTTGGTGTTAATTTTGTATCCTGCTACATTGCTGAATTCATTTATCACATCTAATAATTTTTTGATGGAGTGTTTAGGGTTTTCTATGTACAGTATAATATCATCTGCAAATGAGGACAGTTTTACTTCTTTTCCTATTTGGATGCCTTTTATTTCTTTTTCTTGTCTGATAGAAATGGCAATACTTCCAGCACTATGTTAAATAGAAGTGGTGAGCCAAGACCGGTTTGGCTCAGTGGATAGAGCGTTGGCTTGCGGACTAAAGGGTCCCAGGTTCAATTCCAATCTGGGGCATGTACCTTGGTTGCGGGCATATTTCCAGTGGTGGGCATGCAGGAGGCTGCTGATCGATGTCTCTCATCAATATTTCTGACTTTCTATCTCTCTCCCTTCCACTCTGTAAAAAAAATCAATAAAATATATTAAAAAAATAAAAAAAAAATAGAAGTGTTGAGAGTGGGCATCCCTGTCTTGTTCCTATTTTTAGGGGAAATGGTTCTAGTTTTTGCCCATTGAGTATGATATTTGCTGTGGGTTTGTCATATATGGCTTTTATTATGTTGAGGTATGATCCTTCCATTCCTACCTTGCTGAGAGTTTTTATTAAGAAAGGGTGTTGGATTTTGTCAAATGCTTTTTCTGCATCAATTGATATGACTATGTGATTTTTATCTCTCAATTTTTTTATGTGATGTGTCACATTCATTGATTTGAAGATATTGTACCATCCTTGCATCCCTGGAATAAATACTACTTGGTCATGGTGTATGATCTTTCTGACGTACTGCTGGATTCGATTTGCTAGTATTTTGTTGAGGATTTTGGCATCTATGTTCATGAGGGATATTGGTCTGTAATTCTCTTTCATTGTGTTATCTTTATGGGAAGCCTTCTGTTTTAAGCATCAAGCAAGGACAGTCTTATGGGAACTGCACTTGCACTCTTTATAATTTGGCTAATTTTGGCTAACTCCCAATTTAGAACATGGTAGTATAATAATTTTATTTCTAATTATTTGGAAGCTTAAGTTCAATAACCTTGTATAACAAAATGGGCCTTTAACTCACTGATTAAAAATAAATATATCTTTCATTAGTAAAATGTATAAGGTTTGATATTTAATGAATTCAAAGAACTCAAAGTATTTATGAATTCACTGAGTAGAAACTAGATCCTTTTAAGACTATAACATCAGTTTTGAGTTCAATTTATAATATCATTGATGAAAAATTAAGAGGTAGTCTAAAATATTGAAGTAACTTTGATGTTGTACAATAACTTGGTTTTCTATGCTCAATATTAAACTTTGTCAAATTATTTATGACTTTTTACAAATATTTTACCTATTATGTTGTACTAACTTATCAAAAATAATAGGAAAAGATTATGTTTACTGTGTACTTATAGGCCTCTTCTCAAATAATTATTATATCAACACTGTGAGAGCAAATACTCCCTTCAATATTTAGAATTCAGAATAAATTTAGAGAAGTATAGAATTTCTCTAAATCCAAATAACTTATAAGTGGCTGGTCTAGGACTTATATTGTGTCAGTGACATCAGAACACTTAAAGGAATGTTTATACCATTTTGCTAATCCAATTAAATTATATATTTCTTAGTTGCTATCTGTTTGTACCCAACCACATCTCTATCATTTTTATCTTCCCTTCTTTATCTGGACTACACACTCAGAAATAACATTTTCTTAAAATTCTAATATCAAGATTTAAGATTATATTCTTAAAGGAATGATATTGCATACAATTGGAAGACAGAATAGGAAGCAAAAGTCATCATTTTCATCTTCAAACAACTATGCCTTAGTACAAAGGCAAATGGCATGTGGAAGGTTTTGCAATGACTAATGGTAAATTATTTGAAAATCATGTTTTTGAAATACAGTTTGCTGAGATTACTATGGCAAATTTCTGACTTACTAAGAGCAAATAATGGTTTTCCCAACTCTTTGCTTTCCTCTCCCATTCCAATAGTTCAAGTACCTAATTCCCTATATGAAATTTATTCTTAATAAACAAAAAATCTAGACTGATTTATTTTATCCTGATCAAACTGTGATAGAGATATGTGGAAAACCTATTATTTTTATCATGTCTCCATATAGCAGGAAGTAACTCTTTCTTTTGAGTAGGAATAGATTGTGACCAGGTTACTCATAATTTGAAATAATTCTAGCTTCACAATATTATAGTAATAGAGGTTTTCTAAGAATGTCAGGATTTTGGCTTATTAGAAACCTAAACTATAAAAATATAAACCCATAAATAACTGTTTTTATGTTATCATTGATAGCTATCCATACAAATTCTGCTTTAACATTTGGAATAATCTACTCATTTTTAATCTAGATGGGATAGCTTGATACAAAATGCCTTAAATGCTAGTCTAGAAATCTTTCATTTATATATTGTCCTTCAATATCTACCTGACTTTTGAGAACACATTATTTGCTGTGAGAAATGAACATAAACCAAGAATCAGAGGTCATTAAATTACATCTAGTATAGACATAGGCTTTTCATACACTTTTTTAAAAATTTTATCTTTATTGTTGAAAATATTAGATATCTTGTTATTTTACCTGTATCCGCCCCACCCCAGATCTCCATCACACTATTGTCTGTGTCCATGCTTTATACATATCTATACTAATAAAAAGGTAATATGTTAATTAGGGCGATGTCTTCTGGATGAGCTTCCGGACATACTCCCAGACAAAACTGCAGCAGCTGTGAGAGTACAGGAGTGGCTGCCAAGGGCCAGGCTCAGGCTATGGCAGGTGGCTGCGAATGGCCAGGCTCAGCAGCAGCAACAGGGTAACGGGGGAAGCACCTGCCCCTTATCCGCCAAGTTGTCTCCCTCAGAGGGAGGCCAGACTGTGGCTTAGGCTGGGGCTGAGTAAGAGGCAGTTAGGGGTGATCAAGCCAGCAGGGGAGCAAGTTAGGGGCGATCGGGCAGACAGAGAGAGGGGTCAAGGGTGATCAGGCAGGAAGGCAGAGGGATTAGGGGTGATCAGGCAGGCAGGCAGGTGAGCAGTTAGGAGCCAGCAGTTTCAGATTGAGAGTGGGATGTCTGACTGCTGAGGGGTCCCAGAATGGAGAGGGTATAGGCCGGGCTAAGGAACACCCCTTCCCCCATGCATGAATTTTGTGCACCAGGCCTCTAGTATACATATAAGTTCTTTAGTTAATTTCTTCCCACTCACCTACCCACCCACACCTTCCCTCTGAGATTCCATAGTCATAAACTTTTTAATTTTATTTGCTCTGATTATCTTACTTAGTTTCTTCTAAGTAGCATTATATGGATTAGTAACAGCAATACAGAGGCAAACAAAAATAAGGCTAGAGAAGAAATTAAAGATGCTTCTGCCAAAAAGAAAATATTCCCACAAGATATTATAATGTAGATCATTCAAATCTACTTCAAATGAAGTCAGACTGATGCACTCCATTGCCAGTAGCTTAACATTTATCAACAAAACTGGTAATTTAATAACAGTAGCAGCATCTCTTAATCACAAATATTTTTTGTCATTAAATAAGCAGTTCTATTTCTATTTAATAGCAAAAATGGAGAGTGGATGAAAGTTTTTCTGAATATTTTTATCATGACTGATAACAGGCATTTTTAATTAAGGTGAACCTGGAAGGATTTTGGCCTCTTTAACATTTTATTTTTTATCTAAAATTGAGAGACAACATTTCAAATGTATTTGAAAACCAAAGAACCATTACTAAGAACAATCAGTGATGCTACATTATTATTTTCTTCTATTGGATTCTGGCCAGTATTTATTTATCCTATCTAATAAAAGAATAACATGCAAATTGACAGTACCTAACCTACACCCCAAGCCATGCCCTCCAGTCACACCCACAGCCAATCAGAGCGAGTATATAAATTAACCCAACCAAGAATGCTATGGCCACAGAGAAGCAGGAGTGAGGCTTGGGTTGCCCCTGGCAATGGAGGAAGCCAAGTTTTCTGCACACTCTGGCCATCCAGGCCTCCGCTTAAGGCAACAAAGTTTCAATGGCTGTGTGAGCAGAAGGCTTGGCTCTGCTCCAGGCTACAAAGTTTCAATTGTAAAAGATAAATAAATCCCAGATACCAGGGCCTCCACTTGGGTCACTGGGGGGCGTGGCTGGCCTGCAAACCATCACAGGCCCCTAACCCAGGCCACCCCACACCCCAAGAGAACATTGACCCTCACCCAGGACACCCTTCAGGGCAAAACCAGCTGCCCCCCACCCATGCAGCAGACTTCTATCTTATCTAATAAAAGAGTAATATGCAAATTGACCATCACTCCAACACACAAAGTCACTACCCCAATGTGGTCAAAGATCCTGCCCCCATGTTGACACAAGATGGCCACCACAAGATGGCCAGCAGGGGAGGGAAGTTGGCAGGGACCAGGCCTGCAAGGGAGAGCAGTTGTGGGAAATCAGGTCAGCAGAGGAGGGTTGTTGGGTGGAACCAGGCCTGCAAGGGAGGGCAGTTATGGGCAAACAGGCTGGCAGGGGAGCAGGTAGGCATCAATCAGGCTGGCAGGGGAGTAGTTAGGGAGTGATCAGGCTGGCAGGTAGAAGCAGTTAGGGGCAATCAGGAAGGCAGGCAGGTGAGCAGTTGGGAGCCAGCAGTCCTGCATTGTGAGAGGAATGTCCGACCCATAAATGCAATATGAGTTAATGAGTTGGACATCCCTCAAGGGGTCCCAGATTGGAGAGGAAGCAGGCTGGGCTGAAATACACCCCCCCACCCCCGTGGATGAATTTTGTGCACTGGGCGTCTAGTTTATTATAACTCAGATACTGCATAAAACCTTGGGGATACTAAGATTAACTAAACAGACAAGATAAAACCAGTGAGATAACTATTTGTCGTCACATATAACAATTGTAACTAAGGAATGGCAGAGAGGAAAGAATTACTTACCTGCTCTAGCTTTAAGACATTAAAGTTACATTCACTCTTTAACCTTGTAAGTTGCTACATTCTTATTTTAAATTGCTTTTTCTTCCTGGAATCATTTTTTTTATTAAATTTATAGGGTGACATTGGTTAATAAGGTTATATAGGTTTCCAGTGTACATTTCTATCATTATCTTCTGTCACCATATATTTGACCGTCTGTACCTTTTATCCCACCCTTCCTTCTGGTAACACCATATTGTTGGTGTTAATGAGTTTTGTTTTACTTGCCTATTCATTTGTTGTTTTAGGTTTAATATTGCACTTATGAGTAAAATCATGTAGTTCTTAAATTTTCTGTATGACCTATTTCATTTAGTATAATTTTCTCCAAATGGCAGTCCTTCAACTTTTCTTATGTCTAGTAGTAATCCATTGTATATAGTATGTACCACAACATCTTTATCCAATTATTTATCAAAGGGCACTTGTTTCCATGGTTTGGCCACTGTGAATAATACTGCACTGAACATAGAGGAACATATATCTTTGTGAATAACTGTCTTAAAATTTGGCATAAATACACAGAAGAGAGATTTGTGGGTCATATGGTAATTCTATTATTAATTTTTGAGAAATTGCCATACTATTTTCCATAGTGGCTCCTACCAGTTCACATCCTCACCAGCAGTGAATGAGTCATAGCCAATTCACAAATGAGTTAACTTTTTCTGCTATAAAGCATGTTAAACTATTTCTCCTGCCATTCTTTACATTCATTACATCATTTATTATTGACTTTTTATCCCTCAGGCATATCTTTAGTACTGCCGTTTTGTAGACTTCTTAATATGTTTCTGTTGTTTAGCCTCTCCAAACATCATGACATATCACTGTAAAATATTGTCATGCAAGCTATTTGCTGCTCCCTTCTGTGGACATGGTTGGATTACATGGTTGGATTATATTTCATGGCTTCCTTTTGATTGACTATATTACTTTTTAATATGGAATATATTAGGGTGACTTTGGTTAACAAAATTATATAGATATCATGTATACAATTCTATAACACATCATCTGTGTATTGTATTGTGTGTTAACCACCTAAAGTCAAGTTTCCTTGGGTTCCATCACTATTTACCTCCTTTTCCCTCTTCTACCTCTCTCCACTTCCCTTTTTCTCTAATAATCACTGTATTGTTGTCTGTGTCTATGAGCTGTTTTGTTTTGTTTTGTTTTGCTCAGTCCCTTCCATTTTTTTTACCCTTTCCCCCAACTCCCTCATCTCTAACAGCTGTTAGTCTACTCTCTGTATCTATGAAAATTTCTATTTTCTTTCTAAGTTTATTTTCTTCATTAGATGGAAGTATAAGTGAAATAATATAGTACTTGCATTTTTCTGCTATATTTTTCACTTAGCATAATTTTCTCTGGGTCTATGTTATCACAAAAGGTAAGATTCCCTTCTCTTTCACAGCTGAGTAGTAGTCCATTGGGTAAATATATAACAGATTTTTAATCTACTCATCTACTGATGAGCACTTGGGCTGCTCCAAATCTGACTATCTTAATAGTTGTGATAAAGAGAAACATGATACTCTGGAATTTTGAGGTATTTAATGACTGCTGTGATACCCTGTAGAACTCTTTCCCTTTTACACGGTGATTCTCAACCTTTTTAATGCCATGATCCTTTAATAAAGTTCCTCATGTTGTTGTGACTCCCAACCATAAAATTATTTTTGTTCCTACTTCATAACTGTAATTTTGCTACTGTTAATGAATCATAATGCAAATATCTGTGTTTTGTGGTGGTCTTAGGCCTTACAGCACTGGTTCTCAACCTGTGTGTCACAACCCACAGGTTGAGAACAGCTAGAAGACCACCATGACCAGGCCCATAGGGAAGGCAGCTGAGTGCAACGAGGCTGGTGTGTGTGTGTGTGGTGGGGGGGATTGAAGGCAACCAGGTCAGTAGGAGGGGCAATAAGGGGTGACCCGACTGGTGGGGGAGCAGTTAGGGCCTACCAGGCCAACAGGGGAGGCTGCAGTTGGAGGTGATCAGGCAGGCAGGCAGGTGAGCAGTTAGGAGCCAGTGATCTTGGATTGTGAGAGAGATATCCGACTGATGGATATCTGGCAGTCGGACATCCTCCGAGAGTTCCTGGATTGGAGATGGTGCAGGATTGGCTGAGGGGGCCCCCTCTCCCATGCATAAATTTCATGCACCAGGCCTCTAGTATAGTATAAGGGAATAAGCAATGAAATTGAGAAATACATAATGCACATTACACATTATCTATATCATAAAAAGCCTGTGGTTGTGATGCCATAATGGTGGAATGACCAAACAACCAGTCACCAGGAGGTACTGGAGCAAGTCTTGGGCTTTCCTACCACCCCCCATCCACAAGGCACCAGCAGTGTCAGCGGAGCATC
>JAAGEH010000012.1:27225990-27288490 GCA_011751065.1 Lasiurus cinereus
TATATATATATATATATATCCCTAATATGTAAATAGACTGAATGGCGGAACAACTGAACAACCGAACAACCGATCATTATGATATGCCTGACTACCAGGGGCACACACAGAACATGGTGCCCCCAGCAGAGTGTGGAACATGGCAGGCATCCTGTGTGATAGGATGGTGGAGCAGGTGAGCAGGGGTACCAGACCAAGGTGGGGCACCAGTCGCTGTCATCAGGGCAAGCCTTTGGTGGTTACTGAAAATTCTTTTCTGGGCACTTGCACCTGCTGCTGATGCTAGTCCTGCTCACACCTGCTGCTGACACCTGACACTGGCTCCAATTTCTCGGTGCCATTAGCAGGTGTGAGTGGTGGCGGCCAGCCCTGTTAGCCCCTGAGAGCTTCTCCACCTCCCCCTGCTCCCAAGGGGTGATAGGGGCAGTAGCAGCCACTTGCACTTGCTGATAATACCAGCCTGCTTGCACCACTACTGGTTCTGGCCACAATCTCTCCATATCTTCAACACCATGGATTGTGCCAGAGAAAGCAGAGCTGCTAGCAGCTGGGACTAGCAGCTGCACTGGGAGAGGCTGGACTGGGTCGCAGAAGATGGGCCAAGACCTGCCTCTCTGCCCACTGCAGCCTTGTGGTCCACAGTTCCTTTCAAGGTACACAAATCCATGCACTGGTCCCCTATAATATGTATATGTATATGTATATGTATATGTATATGTATATACACACACACACACACAAGATACACTAGGGGCCCAGTGCACAAAATTGGTGCATTGGGGATGGGGGTCCCTCAACCCAATCAGCCCCCTCTCACATACTGGGAGCCCTCAGGGGATGTCCTACTGATGGCTTAGGCCTGCTCCTCCTGGGAGCAAGCCTAAGCCACAGTCTGGCCTCCCTTTGTGGGAGGTGATGGGGCTGATCAGGGGAAGGCACCAGCCCCATCATCCCACTGCTACAGCCACTGCCAGTCACCACAGCCACCAAGGTGGTTTCATCAACACGGACTCCATTCCCTTCACCATGAAAAAATGAAAACTTTCTTTAGGCATTTTCAAGATGAATTTTTCATAGGATATGACATTTCTTTATTATTATTATTTTTTATCCTTACCTGAGGATGTTCCCATTGACTTTTAGAGAATGTGGAAGATAAAGGAAAAGACAGAGAGAAACATCAAAGTGAGAGGAACACTTTGATTGGTTGCCTCCTGCATGAGCTCTGACCTGGACCCCAGCCAGAGAGGACCCTGCAACCTAGGTACATGCCTTTGATTAGAATTGAACCCAGACCCTGTGCTTGGCAGTCCAAGGCATTATCCACTGAGCCAAACCCACTAGGGCAAGATAATGACATTTCTTAGCCCTCCAGCAACAGACCTTCATTTTTTATTCCAGAAGTGTTGTGGAAAAACCTTATGCACTGGTACCTCGAGATATGAGTTTACTTCGTTCTGTAACCTTGAGTCATGGGAAACTTTGAGACGCTGGAGTCACGGTAAACTGGTGGGTCATGTGCAGCTGGCCGATCTGCTCAATTACTCCTATCTCAAATGTTGCTTGTATTTCAAAGCAAAAATCGCTCGCTCAACGGCTCATATCTCAAAAAACTCATATGTTAGGGCACTCGTATCTCAAGGTACCACTATATCACCTTTTTGGATTCTTATTACCCAAGTTACTAAGAATATTGCCAGTGGCATAGAGGAAGCTTAATTAATGAGCAGTTAGAAAAGATGTTTCCTCTGTAGTTCATACCAATTGCTGGCTGGGCTCTGCCCAGGCCGAAAATCTCTGGCCAATGCTTTTGCCTTGCACAGGGGACCCCCAGCTCACTCCTATTGCTGGCTCCGCCCTTGCCTTCTCAGGCTGAAGGCCTGTGGCCAAGTCTTTTGGCTTGAGGCAATGGAGATCCCCAGATCCCTCCAGTCACCAGCTCTGCCCCTGCCCCTTGGCTCTGATCGCAGGTTTGGCCCTGCCGAGGAGCCCCCTGGCTCAGGCCCTTTCCAGGTTGCTCAGGGCCCACACAGGGCCTACCTCAGAGTAACCTGGGTGCCAGGATGTTTCCTGGAACCAGGTACTGGGCGTGGGCCCTATGTATGCAAATTAATTGCCATCTCTGTTGGGTTAATTTGCATACTCACTCTGATTGGATTTGGGTGTAGCCGAGGTACAGACACCCAATGCACAAAATTTGTACACAGGGGTGTTTGTGGGAACCTCTTTCCACGTCCTGCGTGGTTCAGGGTTCCTAGTTCAGGGTTCGGGTTCTGAAGGAGGCCGCATGCAAACAAAATGAGAGACTAGAAAACATTAATTTGGCAATATTGGGGGGTCATGTGGGAGCTTTCTTCTAGTGGAAAGGACTACCCCTTGCTCTGGCCTTTTTCTTTCTTTTATTAAGGCTTTGGGACACACCCCCAGCCTTTAGGCAGGAAATAACAGAAACAGAAATTAACATGAAACAAACAGGTAGAGGCTGCTTCAGCTAACAATGTTTTTATCTAAACAGTGAATAATTAGCTCTGACCTTTCAGAGCAGTTAAGGTTGACCAGCCTTCTGGCCTCCTGTTTACATCCATTTAGTGAGAAGAATGTTTGGTTTCCAACAGATGGTATGTTTTTCAGCCCAGCCTGCACCCTCTTCATTTTGGGAGCCCCTACTGGGATCAGGCCTAAACAGGCAGTTGGACATCTCTGTCACAATTCAGAAATGCTGGCTCCCAATCACTCACCTGCTTGCCTTCCTGATTGCCCCTGACCACTTCTGCCTGCCAGCCTGATCACTCCTAACCACTCTTCTGCTAGTCTGATCAACTCCTAACTGCTCCCCTTCTGGCCTGATTGTCTGAACTGCCTTTCCATGCAGGCCTGGTCCCCCCAAAATGCCCTCTCCTGCTGGACTGATCACCCACAACTGCCCTCCTTTAATGGCCTGGTCCCTCCCAACTGCACTCTGCTACTGGCCATCTTGTGGCAGTCATCTTGTGTCCACATGGGGGTGGCCATCTTTGACCACATGGAGACGACCATCTTGTGTGCTGGAGTGATGGTCAATTTGTATATTACCTCTTTATTATATAGGATTCTATTTGTATAAGCTATTTGTACATATGATTTTGTATATATGTTTAAAATCAGTGATGTTACACTTTCATTAACACTTTCTTCAAAATTATAGCTTTTTCAGATTCTGATTTCAAAGTTTTCCCCACGTTTTAGTCTTTTGTGGGTTTGGGGCACTATTCAGCATTATATGCCAATTCTGTATAATTTATTTATTTCTGTGTAGTAAGGTGCATCAAAACTTAACAAGTTAAAAAGCACTCATTTATTTTTTTCACAGTTAATATTAATCAGCTATCTAATTCAGCTTATATGATTGTTTCTGGCTCAAGAATTCTGTCAGGATGGCTTTGAATTCTTTTAAGAGCTCTACTATAAGAATGGCAATCCTCTTCCAATTTGAACCATGTGGCTTTTTGCAGGTGTTAATACTTTGTTTCAGGAATTTCTACCAAGCTGCCTTACAGCACAACAGCTGGCTTCTGTCAGGGTGAGTGACCCAGACAAAGCTAGAGAATATGTGCAAGGTGGAAGATAGAGTGTTTGTTTGTTTGTTTTAAATAATTCTTTATTGTTGAAAGTATTACATATGTCTCTTTTCCCTCAAAGATCCCCCATTCTCTCCCATCCCAGTCCTTCAGCACCCTATTGTCTGTGTCCATTAATCATGCATATATGCATATAATGTCTTTGGTTGATTACCTCCTACCTACCCACCCTCCCCCTCTTATAGTAACCTAAATATTGGAAGGAGCATACAAGAGCATGTAACACTACCTCACACCATTCATATTGTATTAGTTAAAAGTATGTAAATACAGCTCATAACAAGGGGAGAGAATTGCATAAATGTGTAAAGGTTATAATTAGAAATCACTGATGGCATCTAAAAGGCTACCTATAATAATCTTATTATAATTTTGATTATAAACTTAATTCATAAACCAATTATGGGAACACTGACATCTTAAAAGTATTTTTCTTCCATCTAAAGGTAAGAATTAATGAATCAGAGAACTACTTCTTAAATTTTCTGTAATTTCCTAATTCAATTAAAAAAAGACATTCTGGAATTCTTCCTAAGGCTATACAACTCCAAAATCCCTCATTTTCTAATCTTCTTCATTATACCACTGCTCATCTAGACCATAGGTACTAGTTTTATAGTACTCTCCCACTTCCATTTTGCCCTATAGGTGTTGAGTTTCTAAGTTTTACTCTAGTCCTGTATTACAAACCTTTAATATAGACTGCACCATGAGCTTCTTCGGATTATGTGGAAAATGTGCAATCTGAGCAAAGGAAACATCTCTTACACATTCAGAGTGAGTCATTGTTGTGATGTTTCCTATTATTATAACTTCCAACATACCAAGGAATAAAGAATGTTTTTATATGATAGAAAATAAATTTATTTTAAATTATAAGGGTCAAATAAAACCATGACTTGATAAGCCTCATTAATGAATTACCTTTCTTTATACCATGGATGGACCTGGTGGTTATTATGCTAAGTAAAATAAGATAGTCAGAAAAAGAGAAGTATCACATGAGCTCACTTATAAGTAGAATCTAATGAACATAATAAAATGATGAACAAATAAAAATACAGACATAGATACATGACACAGACTGACAGTTGCCAGAGGACAGAGATGTTGAGGAACTGGATAAAAGAAGATGAATGGATTAGCCAAAAAGATATATACATTAGAGGCCCAGTGCACAAAATTCATGCACGGGTGGCATCCCTATGCCTGGCCAGTGATCCGGAATGATTGAGGTCTTATGGCTGCCGGTGGGGCCTTCTTTCATTCCACACCACCCCCTGTAGGTCACCACACATCATAGCAAGTGATCAGTCTCCTGGTCAAAACCCCGTGGGGACAATTTGCATATTAGGCTTTTATATATATAGATATGGATAACAATGTGTTTATAGTAAGGGGGAAGGGAGAGTGGGAGGTAGTTGGAAGTGGGAAAAGTGAAGAGAAATGGAGACTGGAGATGGAAAGGGATTTAGACTGGGGCAATACACACTCCATGCAGTGTGAAGATGATGCTTTATTGAGTTGTACACTTGAAACTTATATGGTTTTGTAAACTAATGGTGAACAATAAATTCAATTTAAAAAAGGAAGAAATTATTTCAGCTAAAACCATAAAATAAATTTATAACAGAGAAGATAGCCATTAAAAAGGAAGTGTAATATTTATTTACTGACCCATTAAAATGCCATTATTATTGTTTTGTTATTCAATCCCTAAAAATTTACTAAGGTTGAATTCAACAAATTTGCCTTTTTTCATTTTAGTGTTGTAGTATTAAGTAAAAATCAATTACAAGCAAAATTTGTCCTTTAGAATACATTTGCAGTTTGACACATGCCACACTTTTCTATTTAAAAAAGATGATTTTTTAAAAAATCCTCACCTGAGGATATTGTTCCATTGATTTTTTTAGAAAAAGTGGAAAAGAAGGGAAGAGAGAGAGAGAGAAACATTGATATGAGACACATTAATTGATTGCTTCTGGCATTTACCAACCAGGGACAGGGATTGATCCTGCAACCAAGGTACATGCCCTTGACCAAAATGCTACCAAGAACCTTTCAGTCCACAGACTGACACTTTATTCACTGAGCATAACTGAATAGGGCTAAAAATGATTTTTAAATTCTGCCTTTTCTAAAAGATTTGCAATCAGTTTTCCAAAAGAAGTTTAATTCAGTAAAAATTTTGGAAGATATAATTATTTCTGTAAGCAGCACTTTTTCTTTAAATATGAAAGACCCCTTAAAGCTTATTATACAACTGAATCCTAGGGAAGTTCCATGACTTTGACAAAGTCACCTATAGAATTAACATAACTAACACTGAAACCAGAACTTTTTATTCATATAGTTATTCCTAATACATACTGTTGTGTATTAAGTGTAATTATTATCCTAATATATAAAGAGCCAGAGTCTGTAACATCCAAAACGACCAAATGGATGACCAAACGCCAGGCTGCATGCACAGCAGGTTCAGGTGGGTGGGGACTGGTGAGTGGGCTAAACTGCTGACCTCTTGGTCCCTCCTGGGTCACTGGCACTGCAGTGATCCAGCACTGACTGCTGCTGCCAAGGTGGGTTTGATGTAATTGGTTGGGGGGTCCTGTCATCACCCCATGATCATGGCCAGGGGGCTCTGTGATCACCCCAAAGAGGGAGGCCCAGGCTACCTGTCTAGTGGTGGTGGGCAGGGCCTCTCTCTGTGGGGCAATCAATTGTGGGGGGCTCCCAGACTTTGAGAGAGCGCAGGCCAGGCTGAAGGCTACCCCTGTTCAAAGTGCTTATGCACTGGTCCTCTAGTCCTATACAATAAAAGCCTAATATGCATATCAACTGAATAGCAGAACGACCGGTGGAACAACCTGTCGATAAGATACACACCAGGGTGTAGATGCTCAATGCAGGAGCTGTCTCCAGCCTGCAGGCCCCAGGCCAGCCAAGGTGGGTGCCAGAGGGGGCCCTCTGATTGCCCCACCAGTCACTTCACAGATCACCTCTGATCACTGGCCAGGCCATGAACAAATTTTGTGCATAGGGCCTCTAGTTAGGAAATAATTATAAAAAGAAAAAGGTTCACAAATTATTTCATACCATCAGCTGGCAAAATATTCAACTATTTGTGAATAATGAGAGATAAACATCAATGGGTAACATCATTTAATATAGAAAAGCATGAAGTGTCTGCAAGACCCTACTACTGTTTGTAACATAAGCCATTATTAGCCAATACAGAAACCATAATTAATGATGGATTTATGGATATTAGAAATGTTAGAGATTTTCTTTCATTTAAAAGTATGGAGCTCAGCCGAGACTGGTTTGGCTCAGTGGATAGAGCGTCGGCCTGTGGACTGAAGGGTCCCAGGTTCGATTCCGGTTGGGGACATGTACCTTGCTTGCTGGCACATCTCCAGTGTGGGACGTGCACGAGGCGGCTGATCGATGTCTCTCTCTCATTTATGTTTCTGACTTTCTATCCCTCTCCCTTTCTCTCTGTAAAAAATCAATAAAATATATTTTTAAAAAAAGTATGGAGTTCATCATATTGTTCTATGTACAAATTCCAAAATATATTAGTGAAACTATAACCCATTGACTATAAACACTATGAAGTATAGACTTTAAAAAGTAAGTAAGCACTGAAAATATTATATTTACTAGAGGCCTGGTGCATAAAATTCATGCATATGTCCCTCAGCCCAGCCTGCACCCTCCCCAATCTGGGATCTCCCCAATCTGTACCCTCACAATCCAGGACTGCTGGCTCCCAACCACTCGCCTGCCTGCCTGCCTGATTGCCCCTAACTTGTTATGCCTGCCAATCTAATCACCCCCTAATCCCTCCCCTGCTAACCTGATTGATACCTAACTGTTTTCCTGCCAGCCTGATCATCTCTAACTGCCCTCCCCCCCTGCAGGCCTGGTCACCCTTAACTGCTGTCCCTTGCCAGCCTGGTCACCTTTAAATTCCCTCCCCTGCTGGCCTATTCTCCCCCAACTGTCCCCCCTTGCAGGCCTCATCCCCCCAAACTGCCCTCCCCTGCTGGCATGGTCCTTCCCAACTGCCCTTCCCTGTGGACCTATTTGCCCCCAATTATCCTCCTCTGCTGGCCTGTTCACCCCTAACTGCCTTCCCCTGTAGGCCTGGTCCTTCCCAACTGCCCTTTTCTGCAGGCTTGATAGGCCATAACTGCCCTCTTTTGCCAGCCATCTTGAGGAGGTGGCCATCTTTGACCACATGAGGGTGGCCATCTTGTGTGTTGGAGTGACAGTCAATTTGCCTATTACCCTTTTATTAGATAGGATTATGGTGTTATAACTGATTGTGATATTTTAAAAATAAGGGAGAAGAAGGGAGAGAAAGAAAGAGAGAAACATTGATTGGTTGCCTGTAACCCAGGTATGTTCCCTGACTGGGAATTGAACCCAGGCCCCTATGGTGCATGTGTGGACTCGCTAACCAACTGAGCCACTCTGGAGAGTTACTTTGTATCTTCAAATATCTTTAAATACTTCATGATTTATAGAGATATATGGTAACCTTTGTTCTCTTAGTAAAATTTCCCTTAGAAAGGAACCTGTATTTTTCTTAATTCATAAATAAAATGTGAACAGTTAAGTAATAGCTTTCTTTAGTTGAGAGCATAATACACAACTTATCTATTTTTCCAAACTTAATATAATGAGTATAAATATTTTATATTTTCCTCAGAAAAAATAGAAGTATTTGCTACTTGTTTATACCCTAAAGCTTCATTGCCCCGTCTGATATAATATTAAAATACTCAAAATACAGATCCAGAAGCATCTAGTTTTAATATACACAAACCAGTGGATGAAAGATGTAAAGCATGATTCAGTTTCCAGAAACGTATCTCACTTGTCCCCATGTCAGACACTCACTTTTTCTAACATTTTAAAGTTTTCAAATTGTACCTGTTGATTGGACAAAATGAAATATTTTCTGTTAAGTTGGTTTAATAAATAGAAGATGGATTTTTATAATACTCAAATGATGTTTACTTGTTATACTTGAAGTTTAGCTGGCATATTTATATACATTTAAAACAAAACTTTTTTACTAAAGAAAATCCCAGTTAACATCTGAACAAGGAAATGATATTAATTCTATCTGAAATAAATTAACTAAATAAGATAGGCATATATTATATGCCTTTACTTCTTAAACTTTCTCTGCCTCTTGAAAACTTTCTGTAAGTTAATGTCAGCATGAGTTCTTAAAATAAAAATAACCGAAGAATTTGACACTATAAGTCCTTTTGATTTCGTTCTGCTTGTGACAAGCTTACAATTGAGCTATGGAGATGTTTTGTTTATTTAAAAATATATTATTTATTAATTTCAGAGAGGAAGGGAGAGAAAGAGAGAAATAGAAACATCAATGAGGAGAAAGAATCATTGATTGGCTGCCTCCTGCACACTCCCTATTGGGGATAGAGCCTGCAACCTGGTCATATGCCCTAGACCTGAATCAAACCCTGGACCCTTCAGTCAGCATGCTGAGGCTCTATTCTACTGAGCCAAACCAGCTAGGATTATGGAGTTAAGTTGTAAGCTCCATTACAACTTATAGCTCAAGTTATGTCCTTCATGGAAGACATCTTTGAGAAGAGACCATAAACTGAGAATTAGAGTTCAAGAGCCAAAGGAAAAATGAAATAAAGATTACAGATAAATAGAAACTTACTAAATCAAAGAAGAAACTGTGACAAATCAGTTTTAATGAATAAGGTGAGAAGTTTCCATGGAAAGGAGATATAAGAGGAAAGAGGTTTAGAAGAGCTGAAAATTCCTTTAGTAGAAAGATGAAACAACATTAGCTAGCACAACTAGCTCTTACTAAAGCTGCATCAGTCTTGCTTTAGGAATTTGTTCAATGGAAATTCAGATTAACTGTAACAGATTATAAGGAAGTAGAGTTAATAAGATTTGGGTGATAAAGACTGGGTATTTCTATTATGTTTTGATGACAAATTGAAGCTAAAGGATTTTCATGTTTGTATGTGTTTTGAAGAATAATATTTATATTTACATTTTAAAAATCATGTATTTAGTTTTTATGAAATTGATATACAAATGACATTAAAAACAAGATTTAATAAATAGCTTTATATAGACAGTATTCGTACGCCACCCCATACATATCACCTCTGCTTTGTTGAGTGTATTCTTAATTGTCTTATGGTTATTTTTCCCATTATCTTTATTTTACTAAATGATATGCTTTACCATTATATATTTACTGTATTACAATAATTAAAATTTGTCTTATTTTAACAAATTTCAGGATATTAGCCAACGTATTTTTCAAGATAGATATATGATTAACTTTGTATCTTCTACTGTCTCATTTGTAAAGTTAAGGAAACTAAACTTTAATATTAGTATCAAATAGCTACAATACTATCTGGTTTTGTTTTGTTAACCATAAAATTGTCTGGTGCAAAATAATTGCTTTATAAACTTCTAGAACTGCTATCTTTGGTAGGTTACTTTGCCTCTTTATGCCTCTTTTTCCTTATTTGTAAAAGACAGTAAGAATAGAACATAGATTATAGAGTAGCTTTTTGAATCCTGTGAGTTCATGCATTAAAGAAAACATAAAAATTGATACAGAGTATGTATATAATATGTGTTAGTTATTGTTAGAATATTCTTCCATTAATTCTAATATTCATTCTTTTACTATTGATTTTGGATCATATTTTAGCCACTAGTTTTTTTCTCTGTGGCATGTGAAATAATGATGTATATGACAAAAGACTGACCCTTGGATTCCATGATAATTTAATGGATGAATTTTTATAATCAATTGACTCTTAGATTTTATTAAATATTTTTGTCTTATTTTATTTATATTATTAAACTTATTTATTGAATCAAATTTGAAATAAATGGTATTGATGCCATAATATAAATGTGATTTACATATTACATACACATAATTTGTGCAGTTATTTAAAATATTATGACTGAATTTTCTCTTTATTATTGTATTTTAAAATCTAAGTTATTTAAAATTTTGAATAGATTGCCCATTTCCTATGGAAATTTTTTTTCTGGAATTCCTCCATTGTTCTGATCTAATATTAACTGAGTCTCATTAGAAGAGTACCAGAGATATTCATGGGACATCATTTCACTGCTTTCCTGATTTGATCATATTCAAGTTTATAACAAAATTCTTATTTTTCTGAGGCAATTCAGGCATAACATTGTGAAACATTTTTGAAGTCTGTTTTATATGTATAAAATGTCTTAGCCCTTATTATTATTATTCAGTAATTTAGCTGAATTTTATAATTGCACATTAAGTAACCAGATATTTTTATTGATTTTTATCATCAATATGACTGATAAGATATCTGATTTTAGTCTGATTACCATTTCCTTTCATGTACTCTATTTTATGTGTGGATTATCTTGATTATACTTTTGGTTAGTTTTCTTTTTATGTTTTCTTCCAAGAAACTTTTATAATCATCCCTCATTTGTGTATTGCGATGTCACAATATATGTCTAGTGTTTTGTTTGTTGATGTGTGTGTGTGTGTGTGTGTGTGTGTGTGTGTGTGTGTGTCCCAACCCAGGTTCTGCAGCCTGCCATAATGAAAGTGAAACTCATAAGATAGGAGCTGGTTGAAATGAAAGAGGTTTATTCAAGTGCCAGCATCTAGAGAAGATGGGGCACTCTTATTCTCAGAAACTCTTCTGCACATCTCAGTGTAGGCAGAAGTTTTTATTATAAGGGAAAGGGAAAGTAGAACAAAGAGCTCAGAGGGGAGGCTGTAGACATATAAGCAGGGCAGTATCCTTGCAAGTTCCAATATGAATTTTCATAGTCATCATCCTTGAGTTGGCCATCTGGTTTTTTTGGTCAGTGAATTCCTGTATCTGGGTGGTCAACATTAGTCAGAGCCTTAAAGATTAGGCTGCTCCTTAGGTTCACACAGGAATTGAAACTGCTGCATTGTGACATATACTAAAAAAAGTTTACCATGTAAGCTGTAGTTTTGAGGAAAATCAGGTTAGAGTAACAGTTGGGTTTAACATTCACTAAGATTAATATGGATAGTTTTCTATATATATAGCTTATTCATTCCCCATCACATATATATGTGTGTGTGTGTGTGTGTGTGTGTGTGTGTGTGTGTGTTCTATAAACTGATTGATGTTTTTAATTTATAGAATTTTATTTTTTGGTGCTTTGAAAGTACCCTACATTATTTCTTTGGTATTTTCTTCTCCTATGTGTTTTTTCTTTTTTTTTTTCTTTCTTTCTAATATCACAGTTTTGTGTTATATACATATTATTTTTAATATATTTTTGTTTTCTTTAAAATGTGTTTCATTTTAAGGAAATATAATTACCTGGTGGGTATTAATTAGGGACAGAAATAATCAAATTTGTGCTTTCATGGGGGAGAGGGGAAGAGATCAACCAAAAAACTTATATGAATGCATATAAGCATAACCAATGGACACAGACACTAGGAGGGAGAGAGCAGGAGGGGAGGTGGGGGTGAAAAGAGCAATGGAGAGGTAAGAGCATATATGTAATACCTTAATCAATAAAAAAATAAACAAATAAAAAAACAAATTATAGCCCTAGTTGTTTTGGCTTAGTGGATAGAGCATTGGCCTGTGGATTGAAGGGTCACAGGTTTGATTCCAGTCAAGGGCATGTACCTGGGTTGCAAGCGCATCCCCAGTAGAGGGTGTCAGGAAGAAGCAGATTGATGTTTCTCTTTCATCGATGTTTCTAACTCTCTATTCCTCTCCCTTCCTGTCTGTAAAAATCAATAAAATTAAAAAATTATAAAAACATTATATATATATATAGATAAATCCAGTGTAGAAGACTGTTTACTACTTTCTCTAAAGATCTTGCCAGATAACTGAAGATATCTAAAGAATATGCTGAGATTATCATTTTTTCATTTCTCATAAATTATTCTTCTTTCCTTTTTTTTCTAAGAACATTCATTCTCACTCCTTTGATGAATTTTTTCTTAAAATTCAAGTTATATAAAATGCTTCTGACAAATTATGTTATGCTGTTAAAGACGTATATGTACACATAAACATGTAGGAAAAGTATGGCTGATAATTATATTGTTTAAAAATAACAGTTTGCATCTATCTAGATGTTAAAGTAATAAAGAGGAACACATTTTATTGGAAATCTGAAATATATAGCATTATATTAAGCTGAGAATAAATTAAGTATAGTTCTCAAGGAGTTCATGCTGTATTTATGCATTGAATATGTGAACAATTAGGTTTAATGTAATATTTAAGTGCTGTAAAAGAGACATGGAAAAGTAATTCTAACATTCAGAGAATTAATGCAGATGATTCTCAGATTCAGTTTGTGGGGGTTACTGAGGAGGCAAATGAGTGTTAAGTTTCTTAGAAAAAGTAACTTATGAATTAATTAGTCCTTTATGGGTTGGAAGTGTTGTACATGAAGCTAGAGACCAGATACTATGAATCATACATATAACTTTTATGGTAATCATAACCCCTATTATTTGAAAAAAAGTATAACAAGCTCAGTATTTTTAAAAATATTCCCAGGTTCTTTCACTGATGGACTTATGAAAAATAATATTGAAAATTGTGTTTGAAGAGTAAAGGTGAGATGAAATGGTAATTAGCCTTGAATGTCAAGCTAAAGAATGTGAATTTTAAGTTGGAAATGTTCAGGTAAGTTATAGTATGAATTTTTAAAAAGAAGTATGGTATTATAATCTGGAGATGAGAATTAAGAAATGCTTAAAATAACTCATAAATCCTAAAAAATGTTTCCTATATTATTTCAGCATACCACAGAAAGCATACAATTAAAATTCTTGTTAACATTTGATCTGCCATTCATTCTTTTTTTACTACTAAATCCAGGGAGATTAATAAATACAATACTGGATTTATGCACATTTTTGTTTTCAATTTTGATCCTTAACTGGAATTAGAAAAGTGATTTTTATTGTAGACCTTTTTTAATAGAGTCATGTAGGAACCATTGCAGGGATGCCAAGATGATGTAACTTTGTTGTTGTCTTTATAGTCATATGGGAGTTTCATTGTTTGTTCTCTGTAGAGTTGATTCATGCCAACACATTAGCATTTTTTTCCTAAGTATATTTTTTACAAAGGGTGGCCATGTAAGGTGTTTTGCATTGCAGGACTTAATATTTAGAGAAGAGAACTATGGTCCAAAGTGCTATCATATTGACAGAACAGAAAGAAAACATCATTGCTCAATATGTTGTTTTACCACGAGATTTCATATGGAAATATAAAAAATATACTTTATTGCAATTTCATAACTGTATGTCAAGTGGCATAAATTGGCTAATAAGGTATGATTTTCAATTTTTGTCTGCCTTCTATTTATGTAACATGCCCACTCATTTACATTTTGCCATGTATTTTAGCATGTGAAAGCCACCTACATTATTTTTTTAAGGTGTAATGCTTATTTTTATATGTACTTTACAATTGTAAACTTGAAGGGTTACTGAAATCCTGAAGGTTAATTCTCAGTGGATAATATTAAACAAAATAATACTTTATAACAAATTAATAGATAATTCTGTATTTTCACTCTTTGGATGATATCACTCACTAGATGTCCTCTGGCCATGGAGAGTCCAATATCCTTCAGCTCAAGCTATGGCCATTTTTAGTGGCATCTGACAGTAGAAAAAAAATCACCTTTTTACAGATGTGCTTGGAATCTGTAGGCTTGAAGAATGTAAGAGTGACTTAGAGGATATTTGTCAGTATTGACTTCAGCACACTCTGGAGAAATACTGATTATGGCTGTTGAACATTTTCTCAGCTGCTGACCCTCCTCAGTTTGGGATCCAATAAATATTTTCAGTTAAAAAAATTCTAGAGTAGTATTTGTAGGGTTATTATCTACCAGCAGGCAGTAGCGAAAGCTCATCCAACTTTAAAGTGTATGCAATTTTAATTTAGAGTCAGTACTATTTCTCTATTTGGTTATTTTATGTATGTCTATATACTCCTCTTGCCATTTATTATATTCTAGTGTTATATCTAATTTTAAAATGTTTTAAAATTGTTAAATTATAGTTGAAATTCAATATTATGTTAGTTTCAGGTATACACAGTTATTAGACATGTTTATAACTTACTAAGTAATCACTCCAATAAATCTAGTACCCATCTGACACCATACATTGTTATTATAATATCATCTACCTTTCCTATGCTATACTTTACATTCATATAACTATTTTTTAATTACCAATTTGCACTTCTTAATCCTTTCCCCGTTTGACTTATCTCCTCAATCACTCTCATATCAACCATCAAAATGTTCTCTCTATCTATTAGTTTGTTTTTGTTTTGTTGGTTCATTTATTTTTATTTTTTTTTAATTTCACATATAAATGAAATGAAATGAAATGGTATTTGATTCTTCTGCTTGAATTAATTTAATTTAGGAAAATATCCTGTGGTCCATCCAAGTTGTTGTAGATGGAAAGATTTAATTCTTTTTATGGCTGAGTAATATTCTATTATGTATATGAATCACTGATTTTTTTATTCATTCATCAATTCATGAACACTTCAGTTGCTTCCACATCTTGCTTATTGTAAATAATACTGCAATGAGCATATGAATAATATGTCTTTTCAAATTACTGTTTTGGATTTCTTTGGATAAAATCCCAGAAGTTGAATATCTGGGTCCTTCTTTGTCTCTTGTTATATATCCTTTACTTTAAAATCTATAATCAATTTGTATTTAAAGTCTATTCTATCTGGTAGAAGTATTGCTTCTCCAGGATTTTTGTTTTCATTTTCATGAAATATCTTTTTCCATCCCATTACTTTTAGTCTGTGTATATTTTTCAATCTGAAGTGAGTCTGTTGTAGAGAGCATATGTAAGGGTCTTATTTTCTTACCTATTCAGCCACTCTGTCTTTTGATTGAAGCATTTAATTTATTTACATTTAAAGTACCTATTGTTAGCCCTAACCAGTTTGGCTCAGTGGATAGATCATTGGCTTACGGACTGAAAGGTCCCAGGTGCAATTCTGGTGAAGGGCATGTCCCTTCGTTGCGGGCTTATCCCCAGTAGGAAGTGTGCAGGAGGCAGCTAATCGATGTTTCTCTCTCATTGATGTTTCTCTCTATCCCTCTCCCTTCCTCTCTGTAAAAAATCAATAAAATGTATTAAAAAATAAAGTACCTATTGTTAGAAATTTATTGCATTTTGTTATTCATATCTTCTATTTTTTTTCTTCTTAAAAATGACCCTTTTACACTTTATATAATACTGGTTTGGTAATGATGAATTTGTTTAGCTTTTTCTTATCTGCAAAGCTTTTAAAAAATATTTATTGTTAAGAATATCTTCCCCACAACTCCCAATATTCCCCTTAACCTGATTTTCATCCTACCCCAGGCCTTTATCACCCTTTTGTTTCTGCATATATGTATATGTTCTTTGGTTAATCTCTTCCTCCCCCTCTTCTCTCTGAGATTTATCAGACTGTTCCATGTTTCCATACCTCTGGATCTATTTTATTCATCAGTTTATTTTGTTCATTAGATTTTTTGTTCATTTATTTTTTATTTTTATATTCAATTGTATATAGCTATGTATTTATTACCATTTTTTTGTTCATAATTTTTTTAAAAACTTTTTCCTTGTTCTTCTTTGTTCTTGTTCTTCTTTTTAAATAATATCCTTTAACATTTCATGTAATACTGGTTTGGTGGTGATGAACTTTAGCTTTTTCTTATCTGTGAAGCTCTTTATCTGACCTTCAATTCTAAATGATAGCTTTGCTAGGCAGAGTAATCTTGGTTATAGGTCCTTGCTATTCATTACTTTAAATATTTATTGCCACTCCCTCTAGCCTACAAATTTCTGTTGAGAATTCAGCTGACAGTCATATCTCTCCTTCAATTCTAAATGATAGCTTTGCTAGGTTAAATAATTTTGGTTGTAGGCACTTGCTTTTACTCACTTTGAAATTTATTGTCAATCTCTTCTTGCCCACAAAGTTTTTATTGGGAAAGTAGCTGATAGTCTTCCGGGGTGTTATCCTGAATCTAGAAGGGTTCAGGAATGTGGGGAAGAGTTATAAGTAAATTAATGAAAAGACTAGATATGAAATATAAATTTGGAATACATAGGGGAGTCAGATGGAACTTAGTTTTAGTAATTAAGTTCTCTCTGAATCTCCAGAGCCAGGGCTTTTTATTCACACATTTTTGCCCTAAAGCAAAGCAAACATACATACCAAAGGTAAAGTTTGGTAAGCAGTAAAATATCACTTTGGGGGAATTACTTTTGGCTATTCAGCTGTTTGGCCAGCAGCAAGTAATAACATGTATATTTTCAGGTTTGAGGGAAATGCCCTCAGCTGTCTGGCAACAGGCAATAATATATATATTTAGCCCTGCTGAAGCCTCAAGGTTCACCAACATTTTAATTAACTTCTTATATTTAAGCTTGCTGGAATTAGCCCCCAATAACAGTCTAAATGAACTTCCATTGCAGGTAACTAACTGTTTTGTGTTTTTTTGTTGTTGTTGTTGTTGTTACTTTTAACTTATTTTATTGTTGAGAGTATTATAGATGTCCCCTATATTCCTCAGTTCTCCCCCTTCACCTGGCTCCCACACATTACATGCTTTCCCCTACCTAGTGTTGTGACCATGGACTATGCATATATCCATATAGTTTCTTAGTTAATCTCTTCCTGAACTCCCTTTTACCTTCCCTCTAAGATCTGTCAGTCTGTTCCATGCTTCCATCTCTATGATCTAATTTTTTTTAAATATATTTTTATGGACTTCAGAGAGGAAGGGAGAGGGAGAAAGACAGAAAAATCAGTGATTACTGAATCATTGATTAGCTGCCTTTTATATGCCCCACACTGAAAATTGAACCCACAACCCAAGCATGCATCCTGACTAGGAATCAAACCATGATCTCCTGGTTCATAGTCGACCCTCAAACACTGAGCCAGTTGAGATATGGTCCTAATTTGTTGGTCAGTTTATTTTGTTCATTAGATTTAATATATAAGTGAGATCATGTGATATTTGTCTCTCTATGACTGGCTTATTTAGCTTTACATAATACTGTCCAGGTCCCTTCATGATATCTCAAATGATAAGAAATACTTCTTTTTTACAGCTGCATAGTATTCCATTGTGTAAATGTACCTTTGCTTTTTTTATTCACTCATCTGCCGATGGGCACTTGGACTATTTTCAGATTTAACTACTATAAATAATGCTGCTATGAACATAGGGGTGCACATATTTTTTCTAAATAATGTTTCTGAATTCTAAGGATATATTTCCAGAAATGGGATTACTGAGTCAAAGGGCAGTTCTATTTTTAATTTTCTGAGAAAATGCCATACTGTTTCCCACAGTGGCTGCACAAGTCTGCATCCCCTCTAGCAGTGTACTAGGGTTCCCTTTTCCCCACATCTTTGCCAAAAATTATTATTTGTTGATGTATTGATGGTAGCCATTCTTGCAGGTGTGAGTTGATACCTAATTGTGATTTTAATTTTCATCTCTCTGACTATTAGTGACGTTGAACATTTTTTCATATGTCTCTTCACCATCTGTTTCTCCTCTTTGGAGAAGTATCTATTTATGACCATTACCCATTTTTGAAATTGGATTATTTGTCTTCCTTTTGTTGAGTTGTATGAGTTGTTTATATATTTTGGAAATTAAACTCTTATTAGATGTATCATAGGTGAATATATTCTAATATTGTGAGTTCCCTTTACATTTTGAAGATGGTTTCCTTTGCTGTGCAGAAGCTTTTTAGTTTTATGTAGTCTTATTTATTTATTTTTCCTTTCTCTAACCCTAAGACATGTCTTAATGTATGGATGAAAATTCTGCTACATGAATTGCTAAGGTTTTACTGCCTTTGTTTTCTTTTGAATTTTTGTGGTTTCAATACTTATATTTAAGTGGGTTTTTTTGTTTGTTTTTTTGTCCATTTGAGTTTTTTCTTGTGTATGGTATAAATTGGTAGCCTAGTTTCGTTTTTTGCATGTACTTGCACAATTTTCCCAACACCATTCATTGAAGAGACTGTCTTTACTCCATTGTATGCTCATGCTTCCTTTAAATTACATAGAGACTAAAACAAACAAATGAACAACAAAAATACAAGCTATCACTGTAACCAAGAGCTTGTTCTTTGAAAATATAAACAAGATTGATGAACCTTTAGTCAGACTCATCAAGAAACAAAAAAGTTCCAAAATAAATAAAATCAGAAATAACAGAGGTGATATAACAATTGACACAATAGAAATGCAAATATAAGAAAATACTATGGATAATAGTGTAAAATGAAAAAAAAAAATTCCAGAAACATACAATTTGCCAAAACTAAATCAGGAAGAATCAGAAAACTTGAATAGGCTGATAACTAAGATAATTGAAGCAATATTTAAAAAAAAATCAATCCCATCAAACAAAAGTTCTGGGCCGGATGGATTTACAGGCAAGTTTTAGCAAACACTCAAAGAAAGATTAACACCTATTCTCCTCAAATTATTTCAGAAAATTCAAGAGGAAGGAAGACTTCCAGCCTCTTTTTATGAGACCAGAAATAGCCTAATTTCAAAATCAGATAAAAACACCACAAATAATGAAAATTATGGGCCAATGTCACTGAAGAACATAGATTCTAAAATACTCAACAAAATATTAGCAAATCATACCGAGCAATCCATTAAAAAGATTATATACCATGACCAAATGAGATTTATTCTGAGGCTGGAAGGCTGGTACAATATCCACAAATCAATAAACATGGTACATTTCATAAACAACCTGAAGAAGAAAAATCACAGGATTATATCTGCTGGAAACCAAACATTGTCTCACTAATAGAAAGATGTAAACAAGAGACCAGAAGCCTGGTCAACCTTAATTGCTCTGAAAGGTCGGAGCTAATCACTCACTGTTTAGTTGAAACATTGTTAGTTGAAGCAGCCTCTACCTGTTTGTTTCATGTTAATTTCTGTTCTTGTAATTTCCTGCTTAAAGGGTATGGGTGTGTCCCAAAGCCTTAATAAAAGGGAGAAAAAGGCCAAGGCAAGAGATAGTTCTTTCAACTAGAGGAAGGCTCCCGCCTGGCCCCCCAATATCACCAAATTATTACTTTTCCAATTTCTCTTTTCATTTGCGTGCAGCCTCCTCCAGAACTCGAACCCTGAACCGGGTGTCCTGAACCATGTGGGACTTGAAAGGGGCTCCCACATATGGTGCCCAACAGGGGACGTGGAAAGGGCTTCCTGCCTGCATCTGAAACATGACCACAAGACCTCTGGAGGAGAAGGTATTTTTCACCTAAGAGGGAAGGAAGGAAAATTCACCAAGGAAAATGGTGAGGGAAAATTTACCTAGGAAAAGGTCAGGGAAATTCAAAATATGCAAAGCCCACGGATTAACTGCAGACTCACGATCTGTAAGTAGGGTGGGAACGTCTTTTGCAGCCAGACTAATGGGGAAGAATTAGGTTATAAATATAAAGTAAACTTTATTATAGACTTTTGGTTTGCATGCTTAAATAATGTGGTTTATTGTTCAAATTGAAATCTTCGTTTGTATTTGGAATCTGAAATCTGTAATAAGTGACACTCCACTGCTGAAACTGCCTCTGGTGTGGAGAAATTCAAAGGTGGCAGGAGAGGGTAAGGCTATCTGCTCTCCTGCAATGAGATTACTTAAGGTTTCATTTAAAAATTATAGAAGAACTAGCAGGGAAATGCAAATGTTGGCCAAATTGGGTGCTAGTTATTACTTTGAAAACTGAAAAAGAAAGAAAAAAAAATAAGATTTGTCTTTATCTTTTAAGCCAAATCTGTTACTGATGCTTTCCTCTCATGTAAGCAGGATGTGGGGGAAGGGAGAGACACATGAGGATCCAATATGAAAGCCCACTCTCCCAGTATGCTAATTTAAAGTCTCCTTTCTCATCATGAAAAAATATGTCTTGTGTTTTGTGTTATTAATCTAGGAACTGTTAAATATTTGACTTGGTAGCTTTAAAAATTCAAGATTCAAATTAAATTGGGAGAAAATAAAATGTCTCTAATAATCAGGAATTCAAAATATGTTGTTTATTGGTCTAATTAAAGGATTAATTCTGTGATCCCAACCAAAATTTCTTTCCTTTTTTCTTTCTTTCTTTCTTTCTTTCTTTCTTTCTTTCTTTCTTTCTTTCTTTCTTCTCTCCTTTCTTTTCGCTACTCTGATTGATTGTTTTCTGCTACCTTATGTTCCAAATTGCTTATTCAATCCTTTGTTTCATCTAATCTCCTATTAATACCCTTTAATGTATTCTACATTTTAGTTATTGTATTCTTCATCTAATTGAGTCATTTTTTTAATGTTTTCTATCTCCATTTTTATGTATCATCTATCTGTTGAAGTTCTTGCTGAAATTAATGAGTATCCTGATAACCAATGTTTTGAACTCTGCATCTGTTAGATTGCTTGTCTCCATTTTGTTTAGCTATTTTTTTCTGCAATTTTATTCTCTTCTTTCATTTTGGATGTATTTTTTTGTCTCTTCATTAATGATGCTGTGCTGTGGTGTGTTTTTGTTTGTTTGTTTGTTTGTTTGTTATTGTTGTTGTTGTTTATTTTATAGAGCTACTATGTCTGGTAGAGTTGTCTTATGCAGTAGAGATTCTCTCGGCCCCAGTGGCACAGTTTACCTGGTCACCTGAGTTGGATGCTCCATGTGTGTTCCTTTTGTGTTTTGTGTGTACCCACCTTTTATAGTTGAGCCTTGATTGCTGTTGTCCCATAAATAGGAGGAATTAACTGTCAGGTCGATTGGTTGTAAGATCTGATTGTGACTACAGTGGAGGTATTGTTGTGCAGGGGCTGAACTATTGTCCTTTGAGTATGTTATTTGTGGAGATAGGTGCTACTTTGTTGTAATCTGCACCCTAGCCCCTGGGTGTGTTTGTTCTGGGGTCTTTTGGGAAGGGCTCTGGTATAGGGCAAGGTTAGCCACTCCCTGTGTCCTGCCAAAGGGCCACTTGGTATAAGCTACATAGTTATCTGCAGATGGTTGCCACTTTTCTTGCCTTAAAGATGTTTCAAAGAGACTAAGCTATGAACTGAGGGTGGATACTGGGGTTAATCTTCTTAACAAGGGGTCACACTGGTGCCAAATGCTGCTTGTTTGGGGTTTGTGAACCTTTGAGAGATTTTAAGAGTCTGCAGCATGAGTCAAGATAGGCCATTTGTATCAAAAAGCCACTGGAAATAGATTAGTGAGCTTACATGTTCGGTAAGGTGAGGTCTCAGGAATCACCAAAAAGGAACTAATGGTGTTATGTAGCCAATGGAGACTCAGATATGACATCCATGCCTGCACATGCAGGCTGGGTCAGAGAAGGGATCAAATGAATAATGCCTTTTGTTAGTACTTCTGCCTGGGAGAATGCTGCTCATCCAGCTCTCATCCTGAAGCCAGACAATTCAGTTCCTCCCATATATCCCTGGTACCTTATGAGTTTTTGCCCTAACACCAGAACTCAGAACGAGTCTTATATTTTCAGGCATGGACCCTTTAAGAGGAACTCCTGGGAATCCAGAGCCCTCCATTTCACTCAGCCACAATCTCTGTTTGTTTTCATAACCAGAAGTTATTGGACTTCTCTTCCTAGAATTGGCTGGGACCCTGGTGAAGGGCCAGGAGCCCTTACTTTTCAGGAGGGACCTTGGAAGCCTCTGAATTTTTAAAAAGTGTTTTATTATTATTATATTTTAGAAAGGGAGAGAGAGAGAAGAACAGATAGAAACATCAATGAGAGAAAAACATCCATTGGCTGCCTCCTGCACACCCTATTGGGGATTAAGCATGCAACCCAGGCATGTTTCCTGACCAGGAATTGAACTGGCCCTCTTGGTGCATGGGCCAATGCTTAACCATTAAGCCACAAGTGCCAGGCTACCACTGAATTTTTATTGCCACATGTGTGTGTGGGATTAGTCTGTTCTGTCACCCCACCTGTCCTCCCACGCTTGAGGTGACTTCTTCTGTATCCTTAGTTATATGATTTTTGTTCACCTAGACTTCAGGCAGTTCTCAATGATGGCTGTTTTGTAGTTTATTTGTTATTTTGATGTGGTGATTAGAAGAGGCAAGTTCAGTATTTTTCTACTCTGTCATCTTGACCAGAAGTCTCTTTTATTCTTAACTATAGGGGAAATATATAAAAACTAGAGGCCCAGTGCATGACATTCATGCACTTTGCAGGAGGTGACTGAGCTTATCAAGGAAAGGCACCACCCCCATCACCCTGCTGCTCTTGCCAGTGCCTGCTGCCATAGCTGCCAAGGTGTATTCATCAACACAGACTCCAGTAGCTTCACCATAAAAAATGACAACTTTCTTTAGCATTTTTAAAATGTGTCTTTCATAGGATATGACATTTCTTCTTCTTTTTACTTTTTTTTATCCTCACCTGAGGATATTTTTTATTGATTTTTAGAGAGTGTGGAAGAGAGAGGGAAAGACACAGAGAAACATCAATGTCAGAGGGACATTTTGATTGGTTGCCTCCTGCATAAGCCCTGACTGGGGCCCTGGCCAGGGAGAAATCTGCAACCTAGGGACATGCCTTTGACCAGAATCAAACTTAGACCCTGTGGTCAGCAGGCTGAGGCTCTATCCATTGAGCCAAACTGGATAGGGCAGAAAATGACATTTCTTAGCCGCCCCAATAGTGGACCTTCATTTTTTTTCCTCCACGAGTGAGGGAAGCAAACCCTAGATCATCTTCTGGGGTTCTTATTATGCAAATTACCAAGAACACTGGGAGTGGCATACCAAGTGCAGTCAGAAAAGGTGTTTCCTCACACACAGAGGAGGGACTGCTGGCCCACCCTGGCTGACAGGCCCTGTTCTCACCTGCTCACTGCCTGCCTGTTCACTGCATGGCAGCTGGCAGACCCTGCTCCATCGGTGGTTTGCCTCTCCATGCAGCATTCCCCCCTCTCTCACCTGCATGCACAGCCTCCTCCTGAGTATTTGTGACTGTTCTGATGTTCCAGCTAATTTGCATATTTCCTCTTTATATAAATAGATAATATTTATTTAGGCAATACATTTGTATTTCATATAATTTATGTATGGACTATGGGTGTTTTGTTTTGTTTTTGCCTAAGTCTCCCAATATTAAGTTTTTTGAGCTATTGTTTTACTTTCACATTTAATAAAGGGAGCTATTAGTATATTAATAAGGAATTATCATCCTATAGATTGGAAGATAGATGAAAGAATAAATACTATCTAGATTAATTTTCTTGAAGTTATCATATTTTTAAATATGAAATATGTTAATATTTATCTCTTTAAAGGGGTAATTTTCCAAGAAACTCTTTTAAGAACAATAAATGTAGTTAAATTTATTATATTTTAACAATGTTGAATATTTTCAGTTGACTGAATAATTAACTAATTTCTATGAAAGACACAGGAGAATGTCCTGCTTAACTAATAGTATCTATCTATCTATCTATCTATCTATCATCTATCTATCATCTATCTATCATTGATCTATTTACCCATCTATCATCCAACTTTCAACATTTTATATTCAAGGACTTGGAAGATGAATTTCTGTTCATTTAATAATTTGCATGTGAAAGGATACAAATGTGACTATTTGGGTAATATCATTGAAGGATGACAGCTGACATTTCTAACATAAATGACATCTCTTTTCATACAGAATTCTCTTCACAAAGATGTTTTCTGTAGAGCTTCTATTTTTTCATTTTTTTGATTAATAGGAAACTACATTTAAGATACATTTATGAATTTATTTTTGTTCAATAGACTCAGATTATAGATACATGCAAATTTAGAGATGAAAGACTGAAAATTTTAACCTCTACATCAGACTAACCTTGAACTACTCATTTAATCTTCCTACGTTTTAGTTTCTGCCTCTATAAAATAAGCAAAGTAATAACTACATTAGAAGTGTTCAGTTAATATCCTACACAATAAGAAGGATAAAGTCTTATGCAATGTAAGTGCTCAACTCTTGTTATTTTTCTCTTTTTATACTAGTTAAAAATAAAATAGAAATATGTTATAATTAAGTGACATAGAGGAATTTGTTTATCTTGATTTTGGGCATCTATATGGTATTGCAGGTCCTACATGTAAAGATACAACATAACCACTTAATAGAAAAATGCTGATTTTATTCTTATCATATAAGAAAATGAACTGATTTGTCAGTAGCATCTTACAGATGGGGAAAATAAATTTGTTATATTTCTGAGTTATTTTAGTTTGATTTAAGGTGAGTTTTCAAATTAGGGGTTTTATTGTGTAAGAATCAAAGTTTAAATTTTGTTTGGATTACTTCAAAGAGATCTGTAAAGAAAACAATTATTTGATGATATTGAATAACTGAGTTAAATAGTTTGATGTTTACTATGGGGAGAAGAAGAATTATTAGAAGGAACAACAGTAGAATTACTCTTAACATTTTTCAACCTGGACAAGACTTTTTTTTTGTAATAATAAAGTTATTTTGTTAGAGATAGTGGATACAGTAAATCTTCTGCTTTTGGTTGGATTCAGATCTCATTGTCGTCCCTCTTGGTTATTTTTCAGCCTGACCTAAATGATGCATCATTAATGTATGGGTCTTGATTAATCCAGATCACAACAACATGAGTTATATCATGCTTTCATGTCAAGTTTACTGTTATGGTTGTTTAAACCCCCATATATACCAGGTTCTCAGAAATAGGTAGATGATAGATAGAGGATAGATATATGATAGAGATAGATAGATGATAGATAGATAGATAATAGATAGATTAGATAGATAGATAGATAGATATCAGTACAGCAGTGAACATGTGAAGATCACAAGCTAAACTGTTCAACAGAGACATAATAAAAAAAGGGATTATTATCTGTTTGTAGTCCAGTGCCAGGCTATTAATATGTAATGGTGAGATCATTAGGCAGATCTAGAGCAAAGAGAAGTTTGTCTTACTTGTAGGATTTGTAAAAAATGAGACAGATTCCAAATATGCACCATCTGTTCTTTTCCTTCTAAGTTCTACTTCTTAAAAGTTCAGTTATAGAAGCTAGTTCCCACATAAGGTACTAAAGTTATATTCTATGGCAAAAACTAATCTTCTTTTCTATGTGAGATGTGATTTTTAGGTTTTTATACTTCAGGCTATCAGCCTGTTTTATGTTTGCCATATGAAAAGTTTTTGCATAGGATGAATCCTGTTAACCAGATGAAATCAACTGATACCAGACAACACAAGAATCTCATTCTCGTGCCTTCTTGTAACAGGGTTATTCATTTTGTTGGAATGTTGTTACAAAAACTGTAAAGCTTTGAAATCTTGGGAAAAGTAGAAAAACTAATATTAATTCTGAAATGAAAAGTAACAAAACTCTCCAAATCCTCTAACTCTCATGCATTTAAGCTATTAGCATTAGACTAATGACAACACCATCAATTCCTTTGGGCGACATCAATTCTCCTTGTTACTTTGGATTGTAACAAGTGGGAACATGCATTGAGATGTATCATCTCCATTCCCAAACAGCATGTTATTGCAAGAAGACATTGCAAAAATTGCACAGGTCAGAAGCTATACACCTAGTGTTGTCACCCATAGTTATGAGAAGCTTTCCTCATTTTTTCCCCCCAAAACAAACTACATGACTTAAAACCTGGAAATCCTAGACCTTGATTGAAAGTGGTTTACATCACCCATTTAAAGAGGCATATAACATCCATGAATCACTGGGATATAATTTGTCTTCCCATTGAAGATTACTAGGAAAGTTTCAGAAGCATGTAAGATATTTGTAAGAAAACAGATTCCATCTGAAACTCTTAGATCAAATCAACAACATAAGATGTAGATAGCTTTCAATGAAAATTCACAGCACAAAACCATGTATTACTGCATTTTATTTATATCATTTTATTCTTTACTTTTCTACCTATCTTCTTTTCAATTTTGTTCATTTAAGGCTACCTTAAATTTTGTTAATTATAAGCAATTATAATTCTTAATATTACTTTTTACCTTTAATACAGTCTTAAGTATGAGTTAAAGGTGTAGTTGCAAATGGCATGTTATTGGCTAATTCATTCAACAAACTGACTTGGATTTGTGCACACAGTTTTTTGAGAACCACCTAACTTTCTTTAATTCTAGTCATTTGTAACTTTTAAGTTTTGTTTTAAATTTAACTTTTCACCACATAATTTTTTATCATGCTCTCAGGCAATGAAAGTATTCCATACATTCTGAGAATAAGAAAACAATGAAAGTCACATATACACAAGACATTCATGTGATAAATATAGGAAATAGAGTTTAATCAAAGGGTTACTGTGTTTTGGGCTTACTTAGCCTTACCTGGCCTTTTACAAAAATTATGCTAATGACAAATAATATAGAGGATCTAAAATTTTAACACATATTTTTTTCCTCACCAATATTGTTTGAGTGTAGTAGCAGCTTTGGCTATTGTTGTGTACACAATGTCATGTCTAGGTGTACACTGCCATTTGAGGTACTCCAGTGTTCCTCAGCAGCCATCTTTGGAGATTTATTCTCGTGCAGACTGCATTCATATTTTTCACAGCACCTTTTTCTCCCTGGCTGGCATTAATTGATATTATGCTATACTACCTTTTGAAGATTTTAAGGCATTCTTTTCTTTGAATATATGTTGGATCTGAGCTCCTCTCCTAGGCACTGCACTTCTTTAACCACCAGGAACTGGAAGAAGACACAGCAGCCTCAGGGATATGGAACATGCTTTATTGCCAACGAAGCAGCCATGGCAAACAAGAGAGCCATTGCAAACAAACAGCCAGCTACCAGCTGTTCAGGCACATGTTTTATACTAACTCAGACAAAAGAGGCTTTTTACCAAATAGTAACATCAGTGTTACATAAAAATAAAAGGTGCACCTGCACAGTGCATACAGTAAAGCTACCTTGTCATTTCCTTTTCACATGTGTATGCCAAATGGGCCTTTAACATGCTCGTACTCTAATCAGGGTCCCCGCAGTATATAACTAGGATGTCTAGTTAAGGGCAGCAGGGGCATTGTCTCCACTCTCTAAGCTGTTCCTTTATTTATTTTTAAATATATATTTTATTGATTTATTATTTATTTATTTTTTAACATAAAGGAAGGGAGAAGGATATAGAGTTAGAAACATCAATCAGCTGCCTCCTGCACACGCCCTACAGGGGATGTGCCCACAACCAAGGTACATACCCTTGACCAGAATCGAACGTGGGACCCTTCAGTTTGCAGGCCAACACTCTATATACTGAGACAAACCAGTGAGAGCTAAGGGGCTAAGCTGTTCCCTTATATCCACCTTTTAAGAGAATGTTAGAGCACATAAAAGTTCTCTAATGTTTTTACTACTTTTTTTTAGTTAGTTAGGTTGATATTTAATTACAAGGAACCCAGGATATTATACAAGGCAGGAGATGGGCACCAGCAGCTCCTTAGCAGCCTTTCCAGCCTGGGTGACAGGCTTAGAAGATGGGGTCACTGAGACATGTAGATGGATGGGGCTCTGGCACAGTGTGTCCTGCCCAAAGCTGAGGGTAGTAGCCATTGGGGATCTGCCCCCACAGCTGGCCCAGGTCAGGTCTGCCATCACTCTATGAGGCAGTACTCTGTCTCCTGGTGTCGCATGCGGGGTAATACATACAGAGCCACAGCTGCAAGAGCCAAGAACACCACAGGCTTCCACATCCCAAACATGTTCTTTCTGCTCTCAGAAATTTTGAGGGGGTTTTCCTCAAATGCTTCAGGGCAAGGGTTGTCCTTCTCATCTTGGTTGTCTTCTTTCTTACCCTCCTAGTCTTGGGACTCTTCAAATCCCTCCTCCACATCTTCTGTGGACTTCATTTCAATAGGAGCAGGGGGCTCAGAAACTAGTTCATCCCGGGCCTCTTCCTTTGGTTCCTCTTCAATATCCTCCCTCTTTTCCTCCTCCATTTTCTTCTCCTCTTTTGGTAGATCGTCTGGATCGGGGTTGCTGGCCTTGTAGTACAGCACTACATCCACATTCTGCCTTCTCTCAGAACTCCCCAGGCTCGCCTTGGGCACCTTTTTATTCTTAACCCCATTGACATTCTTACTACTTTTAAATGAGTTTGAGAACTCTTCTGGTTTTTAAAGAATTCTCAAATTATAGTCTACCCCCCACAGCTTATCCATTATCACTGTGTACATAAGCTCTCTTGTTTCCAGCTAACTAAAAAGTTCTGCTGAGCTCACTAATAATCTGCCTTCTGGGCAGATCTTGACTCCTTCAAGGTGCCATATTCTAGAGGTGAGGTCAGATCTAGCAGAGGCTATACAGAGGGTGTTTTTTTTGTTTTTGTTTTTGTTTTTATTTGTTGTTGTTGTTTTTTGGCTTCCATATTAAGATACTACCAATCACTCAATAAGATTTAGTCTGTACATTCTCTAGATTTGTCCAATAAATATACCTGAAGTAGTTTATGTATAAGAGTTTAGACAATTATGAGTTTTTCTTTTTCTTTAATGAAATAAGAGTAGCAGGTTCCAAAACATTACAATGATGATTGGAAATATGAGGGAGAAAATGGAATTTCATAGGAGATAATTCTGCTTTCTAAAAATGTGTATTTTTTTTTTTACCCTGGCCCATATGGCTCAGTTGGTTGAGTACTGACCTATGAATCAGGAGGTCCTAGTTTGATTCCCAGTCAGGGCACATACCTGAGTTGCAAGCTCAATCCCCATAGGGGGAATGCAAGAGGCAGCCCATCAGCAATTCTCTCTCATCATTGAGGTTTCTCTCTATCCCCTTTCCCTTCCTCTCAGAAATCAATAAAAATATACTTTTTAAAAATGTGTATTTTCAATGAAAAAAAAGTCTTTGTAAAACATGAAGAATGATTAACTTTAAAGGAGATACTAAAGTCAAATTTGCAGGAGCCTCTGCTTATTTATCTTCTTTGGCTATTTAAACAAAGTGGATAGGTTTTTGACATGAGGTCAAGACAGAAATTAGTTAGCTATTGGTCTATACTCTATGGTCATTTCTGAAATATTAATCAAGAACACTAAGGACTTGTTCAAAGCTCTCAGGTTTGAATTGACAGAAAGGTTCATGATTACTAGGTAAGCCTAAATCGAATGTTTAAAGAACTAGTTTATTTACATATGTTTTTAGGGAAGAGGATCACCTACCAAGGATTTGGGTAAGTTGTACAGTATTTTGGCGATTTCAGAAAAATTAGGCTATGGCCTGTAAGAGTCAATAACATTTAGGAATTCTTTCAATTGTCTTTTCTATTGATCTGGGAAAGTTTTAAATGTCTTGTAGTCAGTCAGCAAGAAAAGATCTGTCTCCTTGGGATATACTACGCTCTCTAGATAATGGACTTCCCTTAAGAAAACATTTAAATTATCTTTTGAAATTTTATGCTCTTTCTAAACTTTCATAGTACATAGATAGAGATAATCAATCTTAGAATTTTCTTTATTGTTAAAACAAAACTAATGATCATACACATATTGAATAAGAGTAGAATCACAGGGAAATGCAATGTTTCCTTCAGGTCTTGGTTGAGGACTTGTGAAGAGTGCTGAATGCCCTACACTTCTGGGTGTGTGTTTTTTTTCTAAGATTTTTTTTTTTATGCAGAAGGTGCTTATTGCCTATATTGATCTAATTTTAAAAGTACACTAAATAGCTGAAACCGGTTTGGCTCAGTGGATAGAGCATCGGCCTGCGGACTGAAGGGTCCCGGGTTAGATTCCCGTTAAGGGCATGTACATTGGTTGTGGGCGCATCCCCAGTGGGGGGCGTGCAGGAGGCGGCTGATCGATGTCTCTCTCTCATCGATGTTTCTGACTTTCTATCCCTCTCCCTTCTCCTCTCTGTGAAAAATCAATAAAATATATATATTTTTAAAGTACACTAAATAAAATAGCACAGAGAACTGCAGGTTCAAGTAAGGCTAGTTTTACAATGTAGTGTTGTCGGGGAAGACTTCTATTTTTATGGCTCTTGGATTCTATATAAATGAATATCCTTGCTTCCTGTATTTTTGACAAGGAGGATTGGAGGGCTCTGAGGACCAATAAAGGTATGTTGAGCATTTTCTCTATTATTAGGGCTTTATTATTGGGTTTAGTCTCTTTTCACCTTCTGGTTTAAGAGCTAATTTATTAGTTTGAATAGAGGTTGACATGAGCTACTGGGCACACAAACCAACTTAGACCCCAAAATCCAACCTGCAGAATATATATATTTTTCCCCATAAGAAGTGAACACTTCACCGAAGTCTTTAATTTGGACTTATTTTAGACAGAAAGAAGGGTACTCATGAGTCAGTGTCTAAAATAATTATTACTTATTATGAAAAGAAATGACCTTAGGGAGATGAAAAAGACCACCAAGAGAGGATTAAACTAGCAGTTCCATTTTCACTAAAAGCCTCACAATTAAGTTAGTGGGTATGTTCCTCCAAATCAGAAAAAATGTTCCCTGTTTAGAGGTATGAGGCAATAGGTTTGGGCTGCAGAAGAGAGAATGTCTGAGGATTGTGATTATTAGAGAAATCTACAATCAGAATGATTTGTTGACTCTGAGAGGGTGATTCTATAACATTATTTATATTTAAAGTGATAATGCAGTGCCCATATCAAAATTTTTCAAAGTTGTCCTTTAAAAAATAATTGTTTCAACTTTGATTTTATGGTTTTATTGATATACATCTTACATACCATAAATACTACTATAAATAGTGTACAGTTCAGGGTTTTTTTTATTCTCAGAAAAAAAGTATATGTATATCATTAAAATCTAGAACATTTTAAACATAATTACCACCAAAAACATGTGTATATTAGATTTCATTCCAATCCCCTCAACCCAGCACCAGGCAACTACTAATTTATTTTAGTTTTCTATGGATTTGCTTATTTTTATAGTGATATTATATACAATGTTTGATATATGATATTTGACATAACATAATACTTGTAAGGTTTAATGGATAAACCCACTTTTTAATTTCCATAAGATATTCTATTTTGTGTATATACCACATTATTTATTCCAATCATCAGTTTATAGGCATTTAGGTTGTTTCTATTTATTTGCTATTATGAATAATCCTGATATCTACTTTTGCACACACAGAAATTTGTATGTATATAGATTTTTCGTGGACATGTTTTTGTTTCTTTTGGATATTAACCTAAAAGTAGAATTGTTGAATCAAGTCATATTATATTTAAGATTTTGAGGAAGTTACAGTTTTCTAAAGTTTACATTCAAAGTAGGAATTTGTATGATGGTTTCAATTTCTCTCCATATTATTGACAATACTTCTTATTTACTGTCATCTTTTCTGGGCACCTAGTGGATATAAAGTGACATCTTATGGTTGTTTTGATTTGCATTTTTGTACTAATGAGAGTGAGCATCTGTTCCCTTGTTTAGTGGCCATTTATATATTTTCTTTGGGGAAAATCTTCAAATGATTTGGTTATGTTTTAATTGGATAATTTATTCTTTTATTGTTTATGTGTACGAGTTCTTTATGTTCTGGGAAAAAATATTGCTTGTTAGATATGTGATTTGCAAATGTATATTCCTATCCTATTTGTTGTCTTTTCACTTCCTTGATACCTTGTAAAACAGTTTTTAATTTTGATTAATTCCAATCTGTGTATCGCTTCTTTGATTACTTTTGTGTTGTTGTTGTTGTTTGGTATCTTAACAAAGAAACCACTACTTACTTCAAAGTCAGAAATAATTTATGATATTTTTTCCAAGAAATTTTATGCATTTAGTTATTACACGTAAGTCTATGATCCATTCTGAGGTAATTTTTGTGTATGGAGTGAGAGAGAACAGGGTGTAAATTTAAACTCTATGGGGACATCGGTTTGATTCACCATAATTTGTTGAATAGACCATTAATTCCTCATTGAATTAACTTGGCATTCTGTTGAAAATCAACTGACAATATATTTAGAGTTTATATCTGAACTCCCTATTGTAATAATTTTAACTATATGTCTATCCTTAAGCCCAATGTTTTGCATCCATTGGTTATGCTTATATACATGCATACAAGTCCTTCAGTTGATCTCTTATCTATGCCACCTCTCCTAACCTTCTCACTGTAATTTGACAATGTTTGAGGTTTTCCTGCCTCTGTATCTATCTTTTGTTCATCAGTTTATAATGTTCTTTATTCTCCATAAATGAGTGAGATCATGTGGTATTTTTCCTTCATTGACTGGCTTATTTCACTTAGCAAAATGCTCTCCATTTCCATCCAGGTTGCTGCAAATGGTAGGAGCTCATTTTTTATGGCAGCATAGTATATCATTGTGTAGATGTACCATAGTTTTCTGATCCAATCATTTGCTGATGGGCATCTAGGCAGTTTCCAAATCTTAGCTATTGTAAATTAAGTTGCTATGAACATAGGGTTGCATATATCCTTTCTCACTGGTGTTTTCCAGTTTCTTAGGATATATTCCTAGTAGTGGAATTACTGGGTCAAATGGGAGTTCCATTTATAGTTTTTTGAGGAAACTCCATACTGTTCTCCTCAATGGCTGCAACAGTCTGCATCTCCACCAATGGTGCATGATGGTTCCTTTTACTCCACATCCTTTCCAGCACTCATCATTTGTTGATTTGTTGATGATAGTCATTCTAACAGGTGTGAGATGTTATTGCAATGTCGTTTTGATTTGCATATCTCAGATAATTAATGACATTGAGCATGTTTTCATGTGTCTCTTGACCTTCCTTCTGTCTTCTTCTGAAAAGATTCTATTTAGATACATTGCCCATTTTTTAATTGGATCATTTATCTTCATTTTATTTAGTTGTAAAAGTTACCTGTAGATGTTGGAGATTAAACCTTTATCAGTAATAAAATTTGCAAATAAGTTCTCCCATACAATGGGCTTTCTTGTTGTTTTATTGATGGTTTCTTTTGCTGGGAAAAAGCATTTTATTTTTATGTAGTCCCATTTGTTTATTTTCTCTATAGCTTCCATTACCCTAAGAGCATTATCAGTGAAGAAGTTCCTTCAGCATATGGCTGAGATTTTGCTGCCTGTGAATTCCTCTAGTATTTTTATGGTTTTTCATCTTACATTTAAGTCCTTTATCCATTTTGAATTAATTTTTGTGTATGGTGTAAGTTGGTGATCTAGTTTCATTTTTTCGCATGTATCTGTCCAATTTTCCCAACAACATTTATTGAAGAGACTCTATTGTATATTCATACCTCCTTTGTCAAATATTAATTGAGCATAGTGGTTTGAATTGATATCTGGATTCTCTATTCTATTCCATTGGTCTATGTGTCTGTTCTTGTTTCAGTACCAGGCTGCTTGAGAACAGTGGCTTTGTAATACAGCTTGAAATCTGGTATTGGCATCCCATCTACTTTATTCTTCTTTCTCAGGATTGCTAAAGCTATTTGGGGCCTTTTTTATTCCAGATAAATTTTTGAGAGTTCATTCTAGGTCTGTGAATATGCCATTGGTATTTTAATAAGGAGTGCATTGAATCTATAGATTGTTTTGGGTAGTATGGACATTTTAATGACATTGAGTCTCCCAATCCATGAACATGGCATATTCTTCCATCTGTTTACATCTTCCTCTATCTCTTTTTTCAGTGTCCTATAGTTTTCTGCATATAGGTCTTTTACCTCCTTAGTTAAGTTTATTCCTAGGTATCTTAATTTTTTTGGTGTGATGGTAAATGGGATTGCTTTTTTAGACTCTCTTTCTGTAAGTTCACTATTGGTGTATAGAAGTGCCAGAGATTTCTTGGCATTAATTTTGTATCCTGCTACATTGCTGAATTCATTTATTAAGTCTAATAATTTTTTGATGGAGACTTTAGGGCTTTTTAGATATAATATCATGTCATCTGCAAATAAGGACAGCTTTACTTCTTCTTTTCCAATTTGGATGCCTTTTATTTCTTCTTCTTATCTAATTACAATGGCTAATACTTCCAGTACTATGTCAAACAGGAGTGGTGAGTATAGGCATCCCTCTATTTTTCCTGTTCTTAGGGGAAATGGTTTTAGTTTTTGCCCATTGAGTATGATGTTAGCTGTGGGTTTATCATATATCACATTTATTACGTTGAGGTATGATCCTTCTATTTCTACCTTGTTAAGAGTTTTTATCAAGAAAGGGTGTTGAATTTTGTGAAATGCTTTTTCTGCATCAATTGATATGACTATGATTTCTATCTCTCAATTTGTTTATGTGATGTATCATGTTGATTGATTTACAGATATTGTACCATCCTTGCATTCCTGGGATAAATTTTATTTGGTCATGGTGTATGATCTTTCTGATGCACTGCTGGATACGATATGCTAGAATTTTGTAAGGATGTTGGCATCTATGTTCATGAGGGATATTGGCCTGTAATTCTCTTTCATTGGGTTGTCTTTATCTGGTTTTGGTATTAGGGTGATGCTGGCTTCATAGAAGGAGGTTGTAAGTGTTCCTTCTTCTTGAATTTTCTGCAATAGTATGAGTAGGACAGGTTTTAGTTCTTCCTTGAATGTTTGATAAAAATTCAAACTGTGAAGTCATCTGGTCCTGGGATTTTGTTTATTTGGGTCTTCTCTCTTTGTTTCTTGGTGAGCTTAGCTATAGGTTCATGAATCTTGTTTATCCTTTCAAAGAATCAGCCCTTGGTTTTGTTAAACATTTGTATTGTTTCTTTGGCCTTTATGTCATTTACCTCTTTTTTTATCTTTACTATTTCCTTCCTTCTGCTTACACTGGGTTTTTCTTGTTACTCTCTTTCTGACTCTTTGAGTTGTAGGGTTAGGTAATTTATTACAATTGTGTCTTGTTTCTTTGCAATAGGATCTAGAGGTATGAACTTCCCTCTCAAGACTGCTTTCTCTATGTCCAATAGAATTTGGATTGTTGTGTTTTCATTGTCATTTGTTCCCATGTGTTTTGTATTTCTTCCTTGATCTCTCTGGTAACTTAGTCATTGTTTAATAGAATGCTGTTTAGTCTCCATGTGTTTGATTTCTTTGGATTGTTTTTATTATAGTTTATTTCCAGTTTTATGCCACCACAATGTGAGAAGATGCTTGATATGATATCTATCTTCTGGAATTTGAAGAGACTTTGCCTATCACCCAATATACGGTCTATCTTTGAAAATGACACATGTACACTTGAGAAGAATGTATATTTTGTGGCTTTGGGGTGAAATATTGTAAAGATGTCAGTTAATCCATCTGGTCTAGTGAGTCATTTAGGATTGATGTTTCTTTGCTGATTTTTGTTTAGAGGATTTGTCGAATGGTAATCATGGGGTATTAAAATCTCCTACTATGATTGTATTGCTGTCAATCTCTCCCTTGATATACTCCGGGAGATTTTTTATGTATAGTGGTACCTCAAGATACCAGTTTAATTCATTCCGTAACCTTGAGGTGTGCGAAACTATTAGACGCTCGAGTCGCGGTAAACTGGTGGGTCATGTGCTGCCAGCCGATCCATGCAATTACTCCTATCTCAAATGTTGCTTGTATTTCAAAGCAAAAATTGCTTGCTCGATGGCTCGTATCTCAAAAATCTTATATGTTACGGCACTGGTATCTCGAGGTACCACTGTATTTGGGTGGTCCTATAATGGGTGTGTATATGTTAACCAGACTTAATTCTTCTTGTTGGATTGTTCCCTTTAGTATTATGTAGTGGCTTTCCTTATCTCTTGTTAGGTCCTTTGCTTTGAGATGTAATTTGTCAGATATAAGAATTGCTACCCCAGCTTTTTTTTTTTTCATTTCCATTTGCTGTAAAAATTTTTCATCCCTTCACCCTCAGTCTGTGTGTGTCTTTATTTTTTTCTGAGGTGAGTTTCTTGTAGATCACAGATATATGGCACGTGTTTTCTTATTCAATCTGTTACCCTATGTCTTTTGATGGGGACATTTAATCCATTTATATTTAAAGTTATTATTGATAGGTACTTTTTTGTCGCCATTTTTATTCTCTACCCCTGCATTCCTTCTTTACTTCCTATTTCCTTTTTACAGCAGACCATTTAGCATTTCTTGCATTGCTGATTTGGTGGTAATAAATTTGCTTAGTGTTTTTTTTGTCTGTGATGCTCCTGATTTCACTTTTAATTTTTATTGATAACCTTGCTGGGTACAATATTATTGGATTCAGACCCTTCCTTTGCATGACTTTGTATATTTCATTCCATTCCCTTCTGGTCTGATGAGTTTCTATTGATAAATCAGTAGCTAGTCTTATGGGGGTTCCTTTGAAGGTAACTTTCTGTCCTGTCTGGCTGCTTTTAATATACTTACTTTGTCGTTGGTGTTTGCCAATTTAATTATAATGTACCTTGGTGTCGGTCTTTTGGGATTCATTTTGCTTGTACTTCTGTGATGTCTTGGATTTGTGTGGGTTTTTTCTTTCCTATATCAGGGAGGTTTTCTGTCCTTATTTCTTCAAACAGGTTTTCTATTCTTTGCTCAGCTTCCTCTCCTTCCTGTACCCCTATTTTGTGGATGCTGTTTTGTTTCTTCTTGTCCCAAAGTTCCTTTAGATTCTACTTCTGCTTTTTTATATTTTTTTCTAGAAGCTGATCTACTTGGGTATTTTTTCCTATCTTGTCTTCTAGCTCACTGATGTGGTTTTCTGCTTCTTCTATTCTACTCTTGATGTGTTCTATTGAGTTCTTTATAGCAGTGATGTCATTTTTTATTTCTTCTTAGTTCTTCATTTTCTCTTGGTTCTTACTCATATTTTCAAATTTGTCTTCCATTCTTTTTAACCATCCTATGACCATTTCTCTGAATTATTTCTCTGGTAGGCTTCTTGCCTTCATTTTGTTTACTTCCTTTTCTGGTAATGCCTGCTTTTCTTTCATATGTGGCCTGTTTCTTTGTCTCCCTATGGTCTCTTTTCTCTGGGTGTCTGGTCATGTAGTTGTCTCTCTTCTGCATAGATTTAAAGGCACAAAATACAACATAACCATGTACAACATACAAGGCACTAAATAGAAATGTATTCATGATATTAATAATCACGAATAAAGGTGAACACCAGAGAGAGACATATTAGGGGATAGGAGAGAAAGAAAAAGAGAGAAATGAAAATGAAAAGAAAAAGAAAAGAAAGGAGTGCCAAAATGAAATTGGGAGGGAAAAAAAAGTAAGAGAGAAAAGAAATAGAATAAGAAATAGAAGGGGAGTAATGTATGTATATGGGGAGAAAACTCCAATAGGACAGTCACTAATGCCAATAAATACCAGCAACAAGTACCTGGAGAATAATTTAAACTACAAACAACAACTAATATCAAGCAAAGCGAGGGAAAACAGAAGCAATAAATAAACAAAAACAAAGAAAGCAAAAACAAAACAAAACAAAAGAATAAGCAAAACAATCTCACAAAAAGCATAAAAAATTTGATAATCAACATTCAAGCAAACAACAACAAAAGGCCTGATAGAAAAATAATTTTTGGATAGTGAAGACTGAACAGAGAGAGGTGTGTATGAAATTGGAGCAGGAGATTGGAAATTAGATATATAAGTAGGTTGAAATTTATCAGAGGGTAAAAAGAAAGAGTAGGGATAATCTATAGTAGGAAAAGGATAAGAAAAACAGGGAAACAAAAGGGGAAAAGTTAAAAAGAGAGTGATGGCATAAAGGTAGAGTTGAGATAGAGTAAAATGATGCTAAAGAAAAGATGAAAAATTAATATAAAACACTAATCCCAAAGTAAAATAAAGAAAAAATAAAATAATACTTTTAAAGGTAAAATAGTAGTATTAATAATACTGATTGAAAATAAAAATTTAATATTATAAAAGTAAAATCAAGTGAGGAAAAAATTAAAAAAATAGTTTCTTAAGTAAAAGATGAAAAAAAATGAAAAAAAAACAGAATGTGCAGTAGTGAAGATTATTCACTTCCTCTATTGTTCTGCAGACTCTATAGAGTTTCTTTTGTTTGGCCTGCCTATTTCCTAGTCAGGACAGTATTGCAGTTCCCTGTGTTTCACTGCTCCTCAGTGTTGAAAGCCAGTCCTGACATTTAAAGAGTCAGTGTGTCATAAAATGGGTTGCTTTCTAGAGATTCCCTCTGTTAGCAGCTCTGAGGATCCCCTTCCACATTCACAGATCATGGCAGCCCCAGGAGCCACAGATCTCTCCAGACACAGACTTCCCTGCATCCTCTTACTCCTACAGTGCACAGGCTTCTCTGTCCTGTGAGACCAGAGTTCTCACCTCATCCCAGGCAAAATCCAATCTTTCCATGGTGGAGTGTAGAACTCCTCTGAATCAGCATGTTTGCGCCAACTAGGGACTAGTGTTCTGGGGTTTGCAGTTGCTGGGTAGGTGCCACAGTTGTCGATTCTCACGCTTTTGATAGCATTAACACTCACCTTAAAGATGGTGTGGTCTCTGCATTCAAGCTAGTGGCTCTGGGAGGAAACCCAGCAGCAGTAGGGGCTTCCCAGTCAGAAGAGCTCCGACCAGTAGCCCCCCACCTTCTCTTGGAGTATAGCTGTCCCTCAACTCTCCAACAAACACTCTCTGTGCAACCCTCTGCTGTTCCCTCTGTCTGCTTCAGGACAAGGCTGGAGACACGTCCATCTATTCTGCCACCATTTTTTTTTCCTACAATCACTTTTATTTGTTCAGATATTTTGTTTTAGTTTCTTTCAATGATGTCTTATAAATTTCAGTGTACAAGTATTGTACAAGTTTTTTTTTAATTTATTCTTAGTGTACATAAAGTTGATTTCTTCTTGATTTTTTGGATCTTTATTGTTAATAGAAATACAATGAATTTTTGTACGAAAATTACTACAATTGTTTATTCTAATAATTCTGGTACATTCATATGATTTTTCTATGTAAAGATTATGTCATCTACAAATATAGTTTACTTTTCCCTTTCCAGTATGGTTCTTGCTTAATTGTCTTAGCTAAACCTCTGGTACTGTTGTTGAATAGAAGTAATAAGAAAGGTTTTTGTTTGCCTAGTTTCTGATTTTAAGTATAAAACATTCGGCTTTTCACTGATAAGTATGCTGTAAGTTACCACTTAAGAGTAGATATCCTTTACTAGTTTAAGTTTTTATTTGTTTATTTTATTTATTTATTTATTCATTTATTTAAATTAAATCTTTATTATTCAGATTACATTTGTTTCTCTTTTTTCCCCTCCATAGCACCCTTCCACCTAGCTCCCACCTTTTCCTCTACCCTTAGCTCCCTCACATTGATCTCATCCATAGGTGTATGATTTTTGTCCAGTCTCTCCCTGTAGACCCTTCACCCTTTACCCCCTGAGAATTATCAGTTAATCATGAAAGGCTGTTGGATTTTGTGAAATAATTTTTCTGTGTCTATTGAGATGACCATGTGTTCTTTTGACCTTTATTCTGTAAATATGACATATTATATTGATTGCTTTTTATGTGTTAAATGAATGCTGCATGCCTAGAATAATTACCACTTGGTCATGGTATATAATCCATTTAATTGTTTCTGAATTCCTTTTGCTAGCAATGTGTTGATTTTCATGACTAAATCCATAAGTAATATTGTCCTATAGCTTTCTTGTGATGTGTTTATGTGGTTTTGGTTTCAATATAATATTATCCTCATAGAATTAGTTTGGAAGTATTCCCTCTTCTTCTATATTTTGAAAGAAATTGTGAGGTTTTGCCATAAGCAGTGCACTAGGGCTCCCTTTTCTCCACATCTTCAACAGTACTTGTCATATATTGATTTGTTGCTAGTAGCCATTCTAGCAGATATGAAGTTATACCTCATTGTCATTTTAACTTGCATTTCTCTGATGATTAGTGACATTGACACTTTTCCCTATGTCTTGTGGGCATCAGTACATCCTCTTTGGAGAAGTGTCTATTTAGGACCTTTGCCTATTTTTAAAAAATTGATTATTTGTCCTAATACACTGCTGGTGGAAATGCAGACTGGTATAGTCACTGTGGAAAACAGTATGGTGTTTCCTCAAAAAATTAAAAATGGAACTCCCATTTTACCCAGTAATCCCACTTCTAAGAATATATCCCAAGTAATCAGAAACACCAATCAGAATGGATTTATGTACCCCTATGTTCATAACAGCACAATTTACAATAGCTAAGACTTAGAAATAGTTTAAGTGCCCATCAGCAGATGTGTAGATTAAAAAACAGGGTACATCTACACAATGAAATAATATACTACTGAAAAAAGAAGGAACTCTTACTATTTGTAATGTCATGGATGAACCTAGAAAGCATTATACTAGGTAAAATAAGCCAGCCAGAGAAAAATAAATATCACATGATCTCACTCATTTATTGAATATAATGAACAACATAAACTGATAAACAAAAACAGATCCAGAGACTGAGAAGCACTGAACAAACTAATCTCAGAGGGAAGGAAATGCAGGAGGGAGTTAAGAGATCAATGAAAGGACTTGCATGGATGCATATAAGCATAACCAATAGACCTAGTAGGGGGTGAGTGCATGTGTTGGTAGTGGGAATGTCTGAGGAGAGGTCAATGACGAAAAAAGGAGACATATGTAATACATTAAACAATAAAGAATTTAATTTTTTTTAAATGTCTATACTACCAAAACCAATCTATAGATTCAAAACAACCTTTATTAATATATGAGTAGCATATTTCACAGATCTATAACAAATCCTCCAAAAATGTATGTGGAATCTAAGAAGACCCTGGATAACTGCAGCAATATTGAGAAAGAACAATAAAGTTTGAAGATCCCAATTACTAGATGTCAAGTTATACTACAAAGCTGCTGTAATCAAAACAGCCTGGTACTGAAATAAGAACAGACATATAGACAAATGGAATAGGACAGAGCCCCTAGAAATCAATGAAAAACATTATGCTCAATTAATATTTGACAAAGGTGGCAAGAACATACAATGGAGTAAAGACAGTTTCTTCAATAATTGGCGCTGAGAAAATTGGACAGATACATGCAAAAAAATAAAACAGATTATCAATTTACACTCAAAATGTTTAAAAAACTTAAATGTAAGTCAGAAAACCATAAAAATCCTAGAAAAAAAAAACACACAGAAAAATCTTGGGCATCTGCCATAAAAATATTTTTACCAACACATCTTCTAAGGTAAGGGAAATAAAAGATAAAAATGAACAATGGGATTACATAAAAATAAAAAGCTTCCATACAGCCAAGGAAACCATCAACAAAATGAAAAGGGAGCCCACTTATGGGAGAACATTTGTCAATGATACATCTGATAAGAGGTTAATTTCCAAAATATATAAGGAAGTCATACAACTTAACAAAAAGAAGACAATCCAATTAAAAAATGGGCAAAGGAGATAAATAGACACTTTTCCAAAGAGGATATACAGAAGGCCAAGAGACATGAAAAAATGCTCAAAGTCACTAATCATAAGAGAAATGCAAGTTAAAACCACAGTGAGCAATCACCTTACACCTGTCAGAATAGCTCTCATCAAGAAACCAACAAGTGACAACTTTTGAGTAGGATATGGAGAAAAGAGAACCTTCATGGACTGTAATAAAAACATCCTGGTACTCGCACAAGGAAAAAATAAATAAAACTGGTGAAAATTCAGACTGTTGCAGCCACTATGGAAAATAGTATGGAGTTTCCTCAAAAAATTTTAAAATAGTACTAGTATTTGACTGAGTGGTTCCACTTCTAGAAATATATCCTAAGACATCAAAAATACCAATCAGAAAAAATATATGCATCTCTATGTTTATTGAAACAAAATTTAAAAACCTATGACCTGGAAACAGCCCAAGTACCCATCAGCACATGAGTGGATAAAATAGCTGTGGTACTTTTACACAATGGATTACTATGCAGCTATAAAAGAGGATCTTCTCTTTGAAACAGCGTGGAGGGTCCTGGAGAGTATTATACTAAGTATAGTAAGTCAGTCAGAGAAAGGTAAGTAATCACGTTGTCTCACACTTATGTGGAATATAGTGAACAAAATAAGTTGATAAACAAAATAGATCCTGAGACATAGAAATATAGAATAGTCTGATGAATCTCATAGGGAAGGGGGGTTTGTGGTGAGTGGTGAGAGATTAACCAGAGAACTTGTATGCATACATGCATAGCCCACGGACAAAGACAATAGAGTGGCAAAGGCCTGGGAGAGGTGAGTGCTTGGTGGAGGGTGCCAATGTGAACACACACAAAAAAAGTGGGGAACATCTGTACTACTTTCAACAATGAAGGTAAGTTTTTTTTAAAAATGGTACAATATTGATATTTTGATGTGATGTACAAAAGGGAAGGAATGTTTTTGAATAGTGGGCCAATGAGAAAGATTATTTCCCAAGGGAGAACAAAGTAGAAATCATTAAAACAGGAGAACTTGCATGTGCTTCTTTACAGATGTGCTATTGGTTTTGGATAGAGCAATCCTCTTCTATTTTGTTGATCCCATGTTGCAGACCATTTAGCTTGTTATATCCTACCCCTCTAAATGCCAATAATATTAGTGGGGAGTGCGTCAGGCTCACAAAATCATTTGGTTTGATCCTGCCAAGGCATTAGGGGTGAGTTAATTAAATGTTTGACCTAATATAGCAGGTTAATTTTTAATTTTATAATTTTGTGTGGCTCACAAAGCATGCTATAAATAGCCAAATGGCCCTTGACAAAAACAAAGTCCCCATCCCTGACTGAGAGTGACCCCCTCCCCAGTCATTTTGCCTACTTAAAATACCCACACATTTATGTTGGAGAAACATACTTCCCAGGGTTAAGACCCTTGTTAAAGATTATATGTAAATATTCACCAGCTTAAGTGGTAGTCGGGTAAGAATGAAATGTGAGTTCTAGAAGGATTTTTATATTGGATTAATAATATATTATTTAAAACAAAAAATAAAGTGAAAATCTTTTAAAACAGGAATTCAGGCTTTAGGCTAACTTTCTTTTAATATAATAATGATAATGGGATACCCTGAATAATAAGAGTAGATATGAGTTTTAGTGAAAATTCTGTGAAAGTGGATATCATGGGAAGAAAAAAAGCAAATATTTTTAAAAAAGACAGAGTTATGGAGGTTGAGCTTAACCCTGAAGGGTCACAGTTTTGATTCTTGGTTAAGGGCATACTCCCAGGTTGCAGACTCCATCCCTGGTTCAGTAAGTGAGCATGCAGAAGGCAATCAATTAATATGTCTCTCTCATATCAATATTTCTCCTATCTATCTACAAGCAATGGAAAAATGTCCTCCAGTGAGGATTTAAAAAAATAATAAATAAAATATACATGTTCTGTGCTACAATACACAGTTTTCATAAAGGCAGGCAAATATTCTAAGAAATACCAAAATGCCCTAAACATTGTAGGTGGTCCATTAATAACATCTTCAGTAAATGAATATGTGACAATTAAATGTCTAAGCAATAAATTTGTTTAAATTAATGGTAATACATTATATGAACTATCCCACTTTCAAGGATTATTTTTTTTTGCAACTTAATTCCATCCCTATAAAATACATTATTTAAATTTCCTTTCTTATTTTCTTCATTCTTGTTTTAGGTTTTGGAAAAACTACATATTATACCAAGTTTGCCTACTAGTGGCCTTTGGTATCTGATTTTTAGATACTTGGATCAAATGTTGTTCTACTAGCTGCCTAGAAACACTTTCTAAAGTTTTAAGAAGTTGCTCATGATATTAAAGATGTGTTCTTTTTCTTTACTACTGAGTCCTGAAGCTTGGCTATTCACTTCAACTATAATGGAAAAGCTACACAAAAGTCACACTTTATGATTGTTCATTTGTTTTTATTTACATAAATTGATTTACCAAGCCTTTCATAAATATGTGAGGCAAGAGATGACAAGAGAGCAAGATGCTCAGAAGTAAAAAAAAGACTTGAAGATACTTTAGTTGTCTAGTTAGTTGTGAATATTCATCAGCTTTTTTAGCTTCTAAAATAGTTAAATATCTTTTTTTAAACTGATAATATAAAAATAATTGTACAATGTAGCAAGACAGCTGCTTGCTTTCGAATTAAATACCACCCAGGACCTCATTTGGAGAATGGAGGCCTGTACAAGTAGTTCCCCAGCACAGGGTAAGGTGTTATTTGGTCAAAAATATCTCTTGCCCTTAAACAAAGCTACTAAGTGATCATTTATGTATCTTGCTATTTCCAAATGTATTATAAAGAATGGAAGTACGAAGAACATTTCATATTGAAAAATTAGCACGAAATAATTCTATATTATCTGGATTCATTAACATAGCAGTTGCTACTTACTTAGTGTAATTAATATTTGTTAGCTTGTCATATAGCCAGGTATTCAGTATTTTATTTTATTTTAAGTTTTATTTACATTCCTCATACAGATGCTACTGAAATATATTCTTAATTTAAATATTAGTATTATTTAAGTGTATACATTTAATCTATATTATATTTAATTTATATTCACTATGCAAACTATTTCCTTATAAGATGTCTGAAATATTTTATTTTATTTAATATTTAACTTCTAAATCTATCTTTATTTCTCATCCCATATTTCAATTTTCTCAGCTGGAAAAGACAATGTAGCAGGTTTATAAAAAGGATTCTTGTTGAAAATCTCTAGTAATTATAAATGAACAGTCCAATTCAGTGAAATAACTGAATCCATAAAAAAGGATTTGCTGCATACATTATTTCCTACTAGAGGCCTGGTACACAAAATTCATGTACTGGGGGTGGGAGGGCGGTTGTCCCTCGGCCCAGCCTGCATCCTCTCCAACCTTGGACCCCTTGGGGGATGTCTAACTGCTGCTGATTAGGCCCAATCTCTGTGGGATCAGACCTAAACCAGTAGTCAGACATCCCTCTCACAATCTGGGACTGATGGCTCCCAACAATTCACCTGCCTGCCTGCCTGATTGTCCATAACTGCTTCAGCCTGCCAACCTGATCACCCCCTAACTATTCCCACACAAGCCTGATCAATGCCTAACTGTTCCCCTGCTGGCCCGATTGCCCCCACTTACCTTCCCATGCAGGCCTGGCCTCCCTCCCCTGCAGGCCCCTGTCACCCCCAACTTTCCTCCCCTGCCAACCTGGTTCCCACCAATTGCTCTCCCTTCCCTGCAGTCCTGGTTGTCCCAACTGCCCTTCTCTGCTGATCTGATCACCCACAACTGCCCTCCCCTACAGTCATCTTGTGGTGTCCATCTTGTGACCACATGGAGATGGTCATCTTATGTGAGGGTGTAATGGTCAATTTGCATATTACCTCTTTATTAAAAGGATTATCCTCAACTCATTGCAGGTTTGGGTGTACATATAAATTCAGAATTATATATATTCATCAATCATCAATTCACTGTTGTGAAGTCATAATATTGGAGTACTGCTATTTATTGTCTGTCATATTTATCTATAAATGTAGAATCAGATTTACTTATTAGCTCTGATCAGATGCAAAATACACTTCAAAATGAGTCATGTTAGGTGAAGATCTAATATATTGTCCTAGAAGCCTGGATATCTCATTTGAAAGACCTATTGTGAAATGAACATCAAATTATTTCTTATACTTCTTATGCTTCGAATGAATGGCATGAAGGGAGTTTTCTCTTGGCAGGTAGATATATTTTGGCATATTTATGACATGCAAAAAGGTATGTTAGCATGTCTATAGTTAATTTGATTGTTATTATGAAGCCGTTGAAAGTATTATAAAATCATAAGAAGCTAGAAATGTTTTTGAAGCTTATTTTGATGTAATTTACTGAGACAAATATGCCAGAAAATATTTGAATGTTTAGCTAATGAAATTATTCACTTTCTGAATTTTATATCATTTTATGCATTTGGCTATCACAGAATAAATAACAATTTAAGTATTTAGTTAATATTAAGTATGTAGTTAATATTGTAATATTATAGTATTTAGTTAAAATTTAGCAATTTAAATATTTAGTTAATATTATAAAATTAATCATCTTAATTTTTCTACAGTGTATGAATTATGGGTTTCTAAGAAAAAAAACATAAACATAGTCTCAGAACATCTAGATATGAATCTTTCCTTGGTCAAGTGAATATGAGACATTTAAATACTTCAGGATGGAAAGTATTTTTTCTTTGTTTGGTGGTACTATATAATGTCATATATAAAGAATATATATAAATTATGAAAAGTTGAAATATTAATTTACTTTTTAGTATTTTGGATATTTTGCTTTTTATTTCTTAAGATTTAGTAGGCTCAGAAAATATAATTCTTTGGCTTCGATGGAATTCTTTTGGATGTGTTTTTTTCAATACAATGTACATTTTCATCCCTTCATTGAAATCAATTTTTGGGGTACACTTGAAAATATGTTTCAACTACTTAAACTTATATATTTTATTTGCCCTTGAAAAGTAACTAAAGAGTATATTTTTAAAATATTTGTGAAAAAATAGCTAAATTACTTTTGGTGTTCTCCTGTAGCAGAAATAGAGTTCAGTGTATTAGAGACTGATATCCATGTAATTATTTGCACATATCCTATCTTCAGGTTGAATCAGGTTTGGGTCCTCATATCTTTCTTGCCCATGTTTGTGACTCTTTCAGTGTGCAGTACCAGAGGAGAATATCTTTTGGAATGAAGGAGAGTTCTTGTGTACCATTCTTCCAAGATGAGTCAAGTACCTCTAGCTGGGAAATTACAGCCCTCCCTACTACATAAGCAGTCTATTGCCTATAAGGAACTATGGGATCTATCTAGCGAAGACCTATGTTCTGTGGTGGCATATGCAATGTCTGATGGCAAGGAGAAGGGAATGGGACAAAGACTACAGATATTTAGGAATTTCTGGAAAATGCCATAATTTTAATTTTTATAACAACATTTTTTTTTATATTAAGCTAAGACAAAAGCATGAAAGCTCATTTTTTCCAATCTATCTGATGAAGCTTTATTCCTTCATTTAAGGGTAGCAATTTGTAATAATAAAACCATAATATGCTCATTAGACCAAACATCCTTCCAGATGACCTTCCAGACAAAGCAGGGGCTGTGAGGGAAGCCCGTGTCCTCAGTGCCAGAGGGAAGCTGATGCTGGCAGCAGGGGAAGAAAGGCCTACTCTTGCACAATTTCATGCATCAGGCCTCTAGTTATAAATATTAACTCCAGAGTAAGTCTACTTTATACATTACATTTAATACTTTTTAACTATGTTATTTTGGCAAATTACTTAATTCTCTGTGTACCAGTTTTCTAATATGGAACCAAAGAGAACAATAACTGCTATGCAATAGTATAATTTGATTTATTACGTGTGTTATTTCAGGTAGACTATTCAGTATCTGGCACATTATTATTATTCAATAAATGTGAACTATCATAAGATATGGCTGAAAAATAGTTACTTTTTCTAGTTTAAATAGCATTTAAAATATAATTATTTCCATTCAATATAATCCAAAGACATAATAACAGAGTTGTAGGAGTAAAATTACCAGTACAAATATCATATTTAAGCCAAGTGCTTGTGAACCATTTTGAAATTTGTATCATCTAAAGGCACATCTTTATCAATTTGTGTCCATGAGTTTTCTGTAGAAATGGGTATTCTTAAATAATAAGAAAATGACACCTCAAGACTATTTGATTCTTTTATGGCTAAACATAATGCCAATACTGAAGGGTAAAGTCACACTGGTATAATACCAATGCTTGCTTTGTTCATAATACTGCTAGAGATCAATACATGCTTGGTATTCTGTAAAACACCTATATTTCTTTCACAGAATATGCCAATAACTGTTTATTTCACAATGGAGAGTTAAGTTTAGTTATTTTTTATAAAAAATTATTGTGATTTCACTATGCTCAGGGAAATTTATAATGCTTACATTTAGATTATGCACATGATGGATTGCATATTTTGTCTGAGGTAAATACAGTCACATTGATGTAGAAAAAATATAAAACATTAAAATTTAATACATATTTATTTCTTGATCTTCATACAGAATGTACTTAAAAGATATTTGTCTTTGTGAATATATGTTTATATGACAGAATTCTCAGTTGAATGAAACAGATATTGATTCTGACTAATTTAACCATTGGGAGACTTGATACCACCTTTAATTTGATCAGTGAACATGTCCATAGTGGGGTCTATGAAAAGAATTCATGTCAGAGAAGAGTATCCTTACAAACCAAGCCTGTTTTTAGTAGTTAGCCTCAAAACATTGTGCTAGTCTCATTAATCTTGCAGTCTTATTTCCTCCAAGTCCCTATTCAAAACCATTATGTAATCACTTACAGTGCATTAGTATAGATCCTTATCTCAATTCTTTTTATTTTCAGAAAAAATAACAATAATATACTCTGCTCACATGTATGACCTTTCCCTTTATAGATCACCTTTGCTTTGAATTGAACCATAGCAACAATCCTCTTCCAGCTGATTACAGCATTTCAAAAAGATCGATCTGTGAACCATATTCTAGGCCCTTTCCTCCTGCACCCCCTCCCTTCAAGTCAACTAGTCATAGGCAATTGCCCTTGAAATTATTTATGGGAGAGGATACAAATTAATGTGTATCAACCTGATGATGGAATGCCAGTAGGTATTGTTATATGTCATATAATTTGAATATATCAAATAACACCCAAGTAGGTCAAATACCATGGACCTTAACATTCCATGACTGGTCACTCAATCTTTAAGTTCTATTACTAGACCAAGAGCTATTTTTCAAGAAAAAAAAAACAGTTTTTTCTAGAGGCATTAAATCCTAGTGGACTACACTGTAACTCTGTTATCAGGGATTTCTACAGCCTCCTTACAGTATTCTTATCCATCACAGACATGTGATATTCAGAACTTTAAGTGCTGAGTGGCAATGCTGCTTGCAGTTTTGCCCAAATCAACTGGAATGCATTAAGTTGCAAGTTATCCAAAGCTAGGGATCTTTTAAACAATTTATTAGATAAATGAGAGCACTGAAATACTTTAATTTCAAAATACAAGGCAATTCACCTATTTCACAACTTTCTTAATAGTAGTGAGTGTAGAATGTGGTATGGTTCTTTACTTTGGAGGGATTATCTAATATGTCACATAAACAACTAGAAAATTCATTAAGGTAGCTGCCTATAAGTGTTATCTCAGAACTCTAGAATATATTTTGACAAAGCATTTAGGAACAGTTCTATAGGAATGTATAACATTATTTAACATAAGCAGTCAATTGTAGTGCAATGCTTTGTATATTTTTGATATTACAAAAGTATCTTGAATTCAAAATGCTTTAGAGGCAGGTAAACATTAGGACAAAGCAGGGCATGCGTATTGCTATCTTTTTCAGGTAAAAATCAGTGTGGAGACCATGCCAGGGTATGCTGGATGTCCAAGGCCACTCTAGGCATGGAAATCATATACATATATATGCAAATTAACCATCACTCCCGTTATACCCACCAGCACACTCTCACCAGCCAATCAGGAGTGAGTATGCAAATTAACTCAACCAAGATGGCTACAGCCACAGAGAGAGCAGAAGGAGGCTTGGGTTTCCCCGGCCAAGCTTTCTGTACACCCTGGCTGGCCGAGGCCTCCACTCTAGGCTACACTTTTCATTTATAGATGATAAGTAATTCCCAACAAAAATGGTGGCAACCACAGAGCTGAAAACAGCAGGAGGCTAGGGTTGTCCCCCAGGGATGGAGGAAGCCAAACTTCTGCAGCCCTGACCTGCTTTGACCTCCGCTTAAGACTACAAAGTTTCAATTATAGAAGATAAATAAATTCCAACAGAAATGGCTGTCACCATGGAGGGAGCAGGAGACTTAGCTCTGCTCCAAACTACAAGGTTTCAATTGTAGAAGATAAATAAATACCAGATATCAGGGCATCTGCTTGGGTCACTGGGGGCCATGGCCAGCCTGCAATCTACCACAGGTCCCTCCCGCAGGCTGCCCTGTGCCCCTAGAAAACCCCCCACCCTGATCTGGAACACCCTTCAAGGCAAACAAACTGGCCCCCTCCCATGACCTGGTCTTTATCCTATCTAATAAAAGAGTAATATGAAGATTGACCATCACTCCAACTTTCAAAATGGCTGCCACCATGTGGTCAAAGATCGTGCCCCCATTGGACACAAGATGGCCATCACAAGATAGCCAACAGGGGAAGGAAGTTGGGAGGAACCAGGCTTGCAAGGAGGGCAGTTCGGACAATCAAGCCTGCAGAGGAGGGAAGGTAGTGGTGACTAGGAGAGAAGTTGGAGGTGACCACGCCTTCAGGGAAAGGCAGTTGGGGTGGACCCAGGCCTGCAGAGGAGAACAGATAAGAGTGACCAGGACTGCATGGTAGGACAGTTAGGGGCAAACAGGCTGGCAGGGGACCAGTTAGGAATCAATCAGGCTGTCAGGGGAGTACTTAGGTGGTGATCAGGGTGGCAGGCGGAAGTGATTAAGGGAAATCAGGAAGGCAGGCAGGCGAGCAGCTGGGAGTCAGCAGTCCTGGATTGTGAGAGGGATGCAGTCGGACATCTCTCTAGGGGTCCCAGATTGGAAAGGGTGCATGCTGAGCTGAGGGAGACCCCCTTCATGCACAAATTTTGTGCACCGGGCCTCTTGTATATATATATATATTTATTTCAGAGAGGAGAGAGGAAGAGAGAGGGATTGAAAAAGTAATGATGAGATAGATCCCCTCTACTGGGGATCGAGTCCACAAACTTGGCACATGCCCTTGACCAGAATTGAACCCAGGATCTTCAGGCCAACACTCTATACACTGAGCCAAATGAACTAAAATTGAGTGTGGAAATTTTAATCAGTATGTTCAAGGCTAAAATGGTATACACAGGTGCAATTACACAGCAATCTCGTGTACTGCACTAGCATGTCCTTCAATAACCCAAATGATTGATGTCACTTTTAGTGGACAGGCTCTTTTGTCTAAGAAGTATTAAAGCATGTTACTGTGGTTATTGCACTCTGGGAGCTCAGTTATAGCTACTATGCTGAGGAGAGCTCAGATGAGGCTACTATAAGAGGCTGTGGGTCCAGAGGTAGGGCACAGCTGCTCAAATAATAGCTCCTATGGATCCTTTTTAGAAATGGCTAGAGGGCCACTGGCTTCTACCATAAATACTCTCTTATACATTACCACCCAGCATCCAAGAAGTTCCAGCCCCTGGCAGAGGGGCTTGCCTCTAATGTCAACTAGTTGTTGTATTTTTAAAATATATTTTTATTGATTTCAGAGGGGAAAGGAGAGGAAGAGCAAAATAAAAACATCAGTGATGAGAGGGAATCATTGGTTGACTGACTCCTGCATGCTAGGGATTGAGCCCACAACTCAGGCATGTGCCCTTGACTATAATGGAACCCAAGACTCTTCAGACTTTAGGCTGATACTCTATCCACTGAACCAAAACAGCCAAGGAAAAGTCAGTGAGTTTTGATATTTTCTGTTCCTTGGCCTAGAGATAAAAGTATTTTCCATCATAAAAATTGTATACAATTGCCAAGGAATAAACTCAGATCACAAACAATAGCTGTGATTGCATTTGCAGGTAAAAAAAATTCAAACAATCCAATAGACATTTTCAAATATAATCTACTAAAGGACTGGTGCACAACATTTATGCACTGGAGGTGGTGACCTTCTAGCCAGTCTGCACCTTCTCCAATCTGGGATCCCTGCAGGATCTGACCTAAATCGGCAGTCAGATATCCCTCTCACAATCCAGGACTGCTGGCTCCTAACCACTTGCTTGCTTGGCTGCCTAATTGACCCTAACCACTCCCCTGCCAGCATGATTGACACCTAAATGCTCTCCTGCTAACCTGATAACTCCCAACAGCCCTCCCTTGCAGGCCTGGTCACCCCCAACTGGCCTCTCCTACCGGCCATCTTGTGACAATGTGGTGGCGACCATCTTGTGGTGGCCATCTTGTGACAACATGGGGGCCGCCATCTTGTGATATGAGGGCATGAGGGTCAATTTGCATATTACCTCTTTATTTTATAAGATATATATACTGAAGAGTGAAAATGTGGTTGGGCATAAACATCAATATCCTTGAAACTTATGGTCTTTAAATATGACACTAATTCTTATAATCCTCTTCAAGTTTTAGGATTGGAATCAATTTGCTCTTTATTATTTTGGTAAGGAGTGGGAGTTTCAAATCCTTCTACTATACTTTTTCTACCATCGTAATAATTATCTCTGTGCCAATATGACATTGTGGGTTTTCTTCTAGTTGGCAAAAATATATATATATATATAAAAGCTTAGGCAGCCTAGACTGGTTTGGCTTAGTGGATAGAGCGTTGGCTTGTGGACTGAAAGGTCCCAGGTTCGATTCTGGTTGGGGGCATGTACCTTGGTTGCAGGCACATCTCCACTGTGGGGCGTGCAGGAGGCAGCTGATCAATGTCTCTCTCTCATCAATGTTTCTGACTTTCTATCTCTCTCCCTTCCTCTCTGTAAAAATCAATAAAATATATTAAAAAAAAAAGCTTAGGCAAACGTTAAGGCAGAATGACCAAATGACCAGAATGATCAGTCACTGTATCATGTACTGACCACCCCAATCGACTCACTTCTGATATCCCCACTCTTTGCTTTAATATTGCATGCTCCTTCCCTAATACATGTTGCTTAAAGGGCCTGCTGACCAACCTCCTGGTTTCTCCCAGCTGGCAGGTGCTGATCACCTGATGGGGAACAGGGAACAGGAAGTTGTTGGCAGCAGACAGGGGTGGAGCAAAGCCAAGGCAGGTGAGAGTGGGAGGCAGGGCAGGCTGCCAGAAGGAAGAAAGGTCCTGACTGGCCAACCTCCTGTCCATCCCCAGATGACATGGCCCAACCACCCAATGTGGAACAGGAAACTAGGGGTGGGTGGTGGCAGACATGGGCTGCACAAGGCCAAGGCAGATGTAGGTGAGGGGTGGGGCCACCTGCTGATAGCCAGGGGAAGGAAAGCCCTGCCCAGCCAACCTCCCAGTCCCTGATGGCTTTTGATGAACCTTTTTTGGGGGAGGCTTTCCTCACCCCCCTTACCCCCCTGCCCCCCCACAGTGGTGCACAATTCAACTGCAATAGCTGCAGAGCCACCTACCATAGAGCCACCAAATCTCTCCCTGCACTCAATCAAATTGAGTCTGGCTCAGTGGTGTGGAACACCTCAAGCCACTACCCATGGTAGGAAGCTGATGGGACATGGACACAGGAGCTGGGAGCTAGACCACCAGCTTCCAGCACACTCTCTCCCTGGAAGCATCAAACTTCAGATCTCTGACCTCATTAACTGAATCAGTGGTGGGGTGAAAAGTGTCCCAGGAGGATGAGGAAATGCAATTTGGGGCAAGTACCACAGGTGCAGTCCCTGTGACCTTCACCTCCCACATGTCAAGAGATAAATGTGGATTCTCAAAGAGGCAGGCTCCAAAGAGCCACAGCTGCGGGGATGAGAGGAGTTACTCACTTCTGATACCCCCACCCTTTGCTTTAATATTGCATGCTCCTTCCCTAATACATGTTGCTTAAAGTACATGATGGTTTGTATTTAGACATGCAATAAACATGGGAAAAGCAAAGTTTTATGCTTTAGAACAAAAGAGTCTGGAGTCTTTGAGAGAGGTTTCTTTCTCTCTTACACACACACAGATACACACACACACACACACACACACACACTCACTCACTCTTTCCTCCCATCTTCCCTGGCCTGGCAAATACTCAGAAAGTTAACCTTAGCTCCTCAAAACCCACTCTCACTAGAGTGGCCTGTTTTTTTGTGGGTTTTTTTTTTCCTCTCCCAAGACTTTTTTTAACCTCTGAACCAGCAGTCGGATATCTCCAGAGTGGTCCTGAATTATGAGAGGGCACAGACCAAGCTGAGGGACCTGTGCATGAATTTCATGCACCAAACATCTAGTTGTTACATAATAACATTTAAAACAATGTTTAACAAGATTTCATTCATTTTATGATTAACATTTTTGCATATATTAGAAGCACATAAAATTTTATATCAAATTACACATCTATGGGTAAACAATGGTTTGTAGCTATCTGACAGTTCTGAGATTGAAAAATCTATGAATCAATGAGTCATATGAATAAGACAATTGAGAGTTTGAAGCAGTGGTCATCCTATCTAATAAAAGAACAATATGTAAATTGACCCCTCTGTTACACCCACAAGCCACTCCCATCAGCCAATCAGGAGCAAGTATGTAAATTAACCCAACAAAAATGGCTGTGGCCAATGAGCAAGCAGGAGGCTTGGGTTTCCCCAGCAATGGAGGAAATCAAGCTTTCTGCCCATCCTGGATGCTCTGGTCAAAGCTACAAAGTTTCAATTGTAGAACTTAAATAAATCCCAGATACCAGTGCCTCCACTTGGGTCACTGCGGGTGTAGCTTACCTGCAAACCACCACTGGCCCCTCGCCCAGACCACCCCACACCCTAAGGGAACCCCTACTTTGATTCAGGACACACTTCAGAGCAAACCAGCTAGCCCCCACCTGTGCAACAGGCTTCTATCCTATCTAATAAAAGAGTAATATGCAAATTGACCATCATTCTAACACACAATATTGCTACCCCCATGTGGACACAAGATGGCCAGTAGGGAAGGACAGTTGGGAGGGACCTGGTCTGCAAAGAAGAGCAGTTGGAAGCTATCAGGCCAGCAGCAGAGTTCAGCTGGGAGGGACTAGTCCTTCAAGGAAGGGCAGTTGGGAAGGACGCAAGACTGCAGGGGAGAGCAGTTGGGGGGTACCAGGCCATTAGGGGAAGGCAGTTAGGGGTGACCATGCCTGCAGGGGAAGTCAGTTAGTGGTGACCAGGCCAGCAGGGGAGGAAAGTTAGGGGCATATAGGCTGGCAGGGATCAATTAGGCTTTAATCAGGCTGGCACGGGAGTGGTTAGGGGGTGATCAGTCTGGCAGGTAGGTGAGCAGTTGGGAGTCAGCAGTCCTGGATTGTAAGAGGGATGTCCGACTGCTCGTTTAGGAAATGGGCAGTCGGACATCCCTCCAGGGGTCCCAGATTGGAGAGGATGCAGGCTGGGCTGAGGGACAGCCCCCTCACCCCCTGTGCATGAATTTCATACAACAGGCTTCTAGTAGTACAATAAACCCATAGTTGGTTGTTCTTATTATACCATCTTGCCACTATGGTATTATTCTATTAGAAGTTGTATATCTACTTGTTCAGAGTACTTTAAATATGGAATACATTTATTACAACTGAGATAATTTTGTTCGATTACCCAAACAGATTACTCTTAATTCCAGATTTGCTTTTATGCATAAATAAAATAATATACTTTATATAGCATTTTGTGTTCATTCCTATACAATTGCCTGGTCAGGAAAATAGGTTTTATGTTTTAGATGACAACCTAAAATTAAAATACATTAAGTAATCAATTCTAATGTTGTGGGAATTGGAGTTTGTGATGTACTTCTTTCAAGAGAGGTAGTTTTTCCCATTTCTGCACCATGGGCAAAAATAAAGACTTTTTAAAAATACAAATTTAATCTTATTGAAATTTTATTTAAAATGAAGTTTTGTTTTGTTATTCATGAAACTACTAATAAAGTTATACAACCTATTTTATTTACCCCAAGGAACAAGTAACATGAAATGAATATAATATTCATTGAAGTTGATTTGGAGTTTTAAAGATTTTTTTTAAGTATACATATATGTAGCTTTAGTCCTTCCCTAGTGATAACTACACAGTGTATTTATAAATTATAATGCACTCACTTCTTCATTGTGTAAATAAAAGGTAGGGAATGTGCATTCAGTTGGGAAATCAAATTAATTTTATTACACCATAGTGAAATAGAGGGAAATGCTACATATTTGCTGTTTTAAAAATATATTTAAATCTAAGTTTTCATTTTGGGAAATATTCATTTCATCTCTCTACATGTTTATAAAAGCAATTTATTCCCAAAATAATCATTTTGATCTCATTCTGAAATCCTAAGTAAATAGCTCAAATTTAATTGGTGTTTTAATATGGGAACTGAGGTATGATGAAATTAACATGAGTTCAATTTTGCTTCTGCCATTTATTTCCATGGATTTATTTTAATGTTTATGAAAACATTATAATACAGTATCTGTCACACTGTGTCATCTTATCCTATTCAAATATACCATGCAGACATTCATGCATGCTTTTACACATTAAGCATCTAGGATATAATATAATTTATATATAGTTTAAACAGTTATAGTTAACATATTTTAAAATGATCTCCTGATCCTTTTCTTTAAAATCTATGCCATATAAAATTATCCAAGTATGTCAAATCCACTTATCCTTCCACTATTTTTGAAAAACAAAAAAAATATATACCTATGTCTATCAACCTATCTATTTATATCTATCTATAATCTATAATCACCCTTGACTCCTCTCACACTTCTTTCTAATTAGTGAGGAAATCAGGTTGACTATACCTCAAAATATACGTATTTAGGATCCATCATCTTACCACCACTTTATGGATGATCACATATAGTTATCATTACAAACCTATTAGTATGACCAGTTTAAGATGGGAAAGTAAAGTAACATTTCTAATATTATTTAAAAAATAAAGATTATACTCAGCCATAAAATTTACTATATTTCTTATACTTTAAGTAAAATGACAGGTGAAATTGAGAAAGTACTCTTTCCACATTTATATAAGCACCTAACTCATTTGCTTACAATATTATCTCAGTGCATATTAATGAATACATTTTAACTCATTTCATGGTAAACATCTATTAAACATTTAAACATGCACTAATATTGGCACTAGGGTATTTTTTCCATAATGGCTTTTCTGATTATAACAATAGTTCTGCTATTCTCTCTTTATCACCCATAAAGCCTATTTTCTTTTTTTAAAAATATATTTTATTGATTTTTTACAGAGAGGAAGAGAGAGAGATAGATAGTTAGAAACATCGATGAGAGAGAGACATTGATCAGCCGCCTCCTGCATGCCCCCTAATGGGGATGTGCCCACAACCAAGATACATGCCCTTGCCCGGAATCGAACTTGGGACCTTTCAGTCTGCAGGCCGACGCTCTATCCACTGAGCCAAACCGGTTTCGGCAAAGCCTATTTTCTTACATGTTCACGTGATTCTCCAAAAAAAAGTTAAGCTTTTTTTTTTTTTTTTTGTATAGAGACAGATAATGAATGTATTTTATTATGGCTATTTGGTCTCTGTTGCAAATATATATTACTTACATTCTAGAGAGAAAGAACTCATGGATATAAATGAATGAGTGTGTGTGTCTGTATTCCAAGAAATGTTATTTATAAAAGCAGGTGACAGATCAGATTTTGCCCATAGGCCATTGGCAGACAGTTCTATACCCCATAAGTTATGACAATTCCATGTAGACAATACTCAGAAAAAAAAAAGTTTAATTAATAACTATATCACATAATAACTATATCACATTAGTGAATTTATATACATTTATAAATGTGTATGAGTTATGAATTTTTAAAAAGTATGCTATAATTAATATTTTATTATATCAGTAAATAAGTAAATAAACCAAATATTTACTTCAGCCTCCTGAAAGATTATACTCAGTAATATATACCATAATATATATTTATAAGAGATTAGTTGTTGAAACATAGTTTATATCCTCTTAAATTTATTTTAAAATACATCAGCATATGCAGTGGGCTTTATAGGATAATCTTTAAATTGACCTAATGGCCATAAATCAGAAAAACAACCTGATATGCTAAAAGATCAAATGAGTTTCAGAGAACCAAGATGGAGATGTAAGTAAACTCCAGTATTTGCCACGTTCCACAATCACATCAAAATTACAACTAAAATACAGAACAACCAACCAAACTGGTTTGGCTCAGTGGATAGAGCATTGGCCTGCAGACTGAAAGGTCCCAGGTTTGATTCCAGTCAAGGACATGTACCTTGGTCTCAGGCATATCCCCCATAGAAGGTGTGCAGGAGGCAGCTGATAGATGTTTCTAGCTCTCTATCCTTCTCCCTTCCTCTCTGTGGAAAATCAATAAAATATATTTAAAAAAATAAAATTCAAATAAAATACAGAACAACCATAATTCAGAACTACCTGAAATCTGGCTGAATAGAAGTCCTGCAACTAGAGAAGTAAAGAAGAAAGTACATTGAACTAGTACATTGAACTGAACAGGCTGATCTGACACCCACATTTGGCATTATTTTAATCAGGAGGGAGATCTCCATGGCCTCCAGTGAGAAACAAAGGGGTGCCAGCTCCACAGTGGAACCCCCAGTCCAGGGCTCCAGAGCTGGGAAGAAAAGTCCCCTTAACTATGGGATATAAAAAGACAGTGGGGATTGTGGCTGAGTGACAAGGAGGCTCCTAGAGAGCCAACAATTCTTCTTAAAGGTCCCTTAGATGAACTTACAAGGTCCTACCTCCTCTGAGCTCTAGCTCTGGTCTGTGGATTTGGAGAAATCCAGGGATATATGGGAGGAACTGGACTGTCTGATATCAAGGAAGGAATTGGGGGTGGCTTTATTCCAGACAGGGGTGTTCATGGAGGTCATTGTCCCTGTGCTGGGTACTCCCCTCTTCACACAATTGGCTGGCAGCCATATCTGAATCTCTATCAGTCTGGCTCACACCGTTCACTTCACTCTGATGATTCTCTGAGACCCTGCCCCATCCAATTTTCAGGTTCCACCCAAGCTATTTGCAGTGGCTTTTCCATATGAATGGCCTGTACTGTCTCAGGCTTCAGACTTTGCTGAAATCTTTCAAAAAAGAAGCAATTGGTGTCAGCATACCCCAAAGCTATCAATAAAAGGTCTCAAACCTGTCACAACCATCAACCTGTCTTGCATCATAGCTATGCCTGGCCTGGGTACATTCTAGCCTAATATAAACAGCAGTCATATGCAGATTTCTGTAGCTTCTACAAGGTGGCCTCAGGAACTGGCTGACTTTGTACCTCCCAGAAAGCTCCAGAGCTTGAACAGCCAATGTACAGCTTCAGACCACATAGAATTACAACTCTACATATTCACAAGTGACACACTCAAATGGCAGACTCAGTGAGCACCAAACCTCACTAAACCAAGTCCTGATCCATAGGGGAGTCTCCTGCACAGCAGCTCTCCCATTGTAGACTCAGCTGCTCCTCATAGCCAATTGGCCTGGAGATTAATTACCCCCAATAACACCAATAGCATTGAAACTAAACTACACCATAATTGTACACACAGTCCATACAGGGAAGCACCTAGAGAACCCAGCTCAGGTGACTGGGAAGGCTGAGCCTCTGGGCCCTACAGGACATCTAACATACAAGGCCACCCTACCAATTCCAGGAGATATAACAGCTCTACTTAATGCATAGAAATAAACACAAGGAAGCAGCCGAAATTCTGAGACAAAGAAACATGTTACAAATGAATGAAATGGAAGCAAGCAAACTACTGAATACAGAGTTCAAAACAATGGTTATAGAATTACTCAAGGATCTTAATGAGTGCTTCAAGGGACTTAATAAGAGTTATAAGGGACTCAGTGAGACTTTCAAGGATCTTAATGAGAAGTTTAAAGACATTAAAAAGGACCAGTTGGAAATTAAATAATTCTACTTCTAGAAATACATACCAAGAAACCAGGAACACCAATCAGAAAGGACATATGCACCTCTAAGTTCATATCTGCACAATTTACAATAATTAAGATTTGGAAATAGCCTAAGTTCCCATTAGCAGATGAGTGGATTAGAAAATGGGGTACATCTATACAATGGAATAATATGCTCTTGTAAAAAAGAAGGAACTCTTATCATTTGCAACAGCATGGATGGACCTGAGCATTATGCTAAGCAAAATAAGCTGGTTGAAAATGGACAAATATCACACAAGCATACTCATTTGTGCAATATAATGAAAACATAAACTGATGAACTATAGTGGATCTAGAGATATAGAAGACATAGAAACATTGTACACATCATCCAACCTCAGATTGAAGATAGGGGTGGGGGGTGAGAGGTTAACCAAAGGACTTGTATGCATGCATAACCTATGAACACAGACACTAGGGGAGTGAGGGCATATGTGGGGGGTGGGGGTGGGAATTACTGGGAAGTGGTCAATGGGGGGAAAAGAGAGACATTTAATACTTTAAACAATAAAGATTTTTTATAAAAGTATTAATGAAAGTAAAAAGTATCTAAGCAAAAGAATATAGCAAATCAATTCCAAATAAACTGTTAAAATTTTCTTCAATAAACAAAAGAAATTAAACATACACTAACTGAAATTTATATATATATATATATGTATATATATATAAAAGCCTAAGCGACCGAATGACCAAACGATTGAATGACCAAATGAACATTGAACCGGTCATTATGATGTGCACTGACCACCAGGGGGCAGACACTCAATGCAGGAACTGCCCCGAGGTGGTCAGTGCGCTCACACAGCCTCCTATGGTCCATCCCACTGGCTGGCCAAACCTCCTATGGTCCCTCCCCCTGGCCAGCTAATCCATTAGTCCTGATTGGGGCAGTCAGCCAACCTCCCACAGCCCCTCCCCCCCAGCCAACCTATCATTACCCCCTATTACTCCCAATCACTGGCCAGGCTGAGAGATCCCATCCATGCACAAATTTGTGCACTGGACCTCTAGTAAAGAATAATTACAGTTTTCAACATTAGAGTAGAGGATTCCAATAATAAAATCAATGAGGAATTTGAGGAAGCAAAAAACACCCAAGTAAAGTGCCAGAAAGAAAAGAGAGAGAGAAAAATATTGAAAAGTATTTGAAGAAATAATGACAGAAAACTTCCTACCTTGTAAAAGAAATAGACTGATAAGTGCAGGAAGTGCAGAGAGTCCCAAACAAGGGGAACCCAAAGAGGACCACACCATGACACATCATAATTAAAATGTCAAGGGTTAAGGACAAAGAGAGAATCTTAAAAGCAGCATGAGGAGAGCAATTAGTTACCTTCAAGGGAGCATCCAAATGACTGTCACCTGATTTCTCAACAGAAACTTTGCAGTCCCGAAGGAATGGTAAGAAATATTCAAAATGATGAATAGCAAGAACCTATAACCAAGATTACTCTGTCCAGCAAAGCTATCATTCAGAATTAAAGATCAGATAAAGAGCTTTACAGACACACAAAATTAAAGCTAAAGGAATTCATCACCACCTAACCAGTATTACATGAAATGTTGAAGGATATTTTTTATTTTTTTATTTTTTTAAATATATTTTATTGATTTTTTACAGAGAGAAAGGGAGAGGGATAGAGAGTTAGAAATATCGATGAGAGAGAGACATCCATCAGCTGCCTCCTGCACGCCCCCTACTGGGGATGTGCACGCAACCGGGATACATGCCCTTGACCGGAATCGAACCTGGGACCCTTCAGTCCGCAGGCCGACACTCTATCCACTGAGCCAAACTGGTTTTGGCTAAAGGGTATTTTTTAAAAAGAAAAGAAGGAGAAGAAGAAGAATGTATTTATATAAAAGCTTACCTGACCCTCACAACTGAATGAACAACCGAATAGGATACAGGGGGTGACCAGACAGTCAGGGGAGTTAGTGAGCGGCAATCAAAGGACCAAG
>JAAGEH010000012.1:27288500-27423406 GCA_011751065.1 Lasiurus cinereus
TGCTGGCTATCTTGTGGCAGCCATCTTTGAACACATGGGGGCAGCCATCTTGTATGTTGGAGTAATGGTCAATTTGCATTTTACCTCTTTATCATATAGAAAATGCATTATTTGTGGACACAGACAATTAGGTGGTGAAGGCCTAGGGTGGAGTGGGGATGAGGTCAGGAGAGGCAATGGGGTTTGAAAAGGGGACCATCTGTAATACTCTCGACAATAAAGATTTCAAAAAAATCCTATATAATAAAGATATTACATGCAAATTGACCCTAACTCCAACACAATACGGCTGCCACCAGGTGGTCAACTGCCCTATTTGGACATAAGATGGCCACCACAGGAGAGTAGTTGAGGGGGGAGGGCTAGGTCTGCAGGGGAGGGCAGTTGTGGACCATCAAGCCAGCAGGGACGGGCAGTTGGGGGGGACCAGACCTGCAGGGGAGGGCAGTTGGGGGCAACTAGGCCAACAGGGGAAGGCAGTTGGGAGTGACCAGGCCAGCAGGGGAGAACAGTTAGGGGCAGTCAGGCTGGTAGGGGAGCAATTAGGCGTCAATCAAGATGGCAGGGAGGTAGTTAGGGGGTGATCAGGCTGGCAGGCAAAAGCAGTTAGGAATAATTAGGCAGGTTGGCAGGCAAGCGATGGGGAGCCAGTAGTCCTGGATTGTGAGAAGGGTCCCAGATTAGAGAGGGTGCAGGCTGGGCTGAGGGACACAACCCCCCAATATGCATTAATTTTGTGCATCAGGCCTCTAGTAAAATAATAAAGGATTAAATGAGTTTCTTTAATTTTATGAATGGTTTAGAGTAAATATAACCCATTTCCATAAGCTATGTTCAGACCACACCTTTTTTTTCTTTTGAAATATTAAATAGAAGAGTGGTTCTAGAATTTTCTTGAACCTTAAACATGACAGAGATATTTTACATATTAGGTTTTAATATATAATATTATTGGCAGAGCATTCTACATTCTTTAATAGCTGAGTGTATTTAATATGATTATTTATGTGCTTAATATGACATAAGCTAGGGGCATGTATTTATGACAACTATCTAGTTTTGTTACTGAGGATGTTATAAGCACCGAATGTAGAAAATAGAACAGCTAAATGCAAGGCTTATGAACTGTGAAAAATAAGCCAGCAGTTCATATACCCATGGGTATGGATTAGTTACTATGTATTTCAGTCCTTTAATTTTGTATATGATTTGTATCAAAAATCCTGGGTGTTAAGTCAATTTTATTCAAGGATTACAGGTCATCCGACTTCAAAGTTGTTATCTTGGCTAGCTAAAAATTCTAAAATTACTTGCCAAGTTCTAAGAACTAACTGTTTAATTCCTGATATGTGTGTTATTCAACAACAAAATTAGATAGAGTAGAATACTGGTAAATTAAGTCTCAGAATAAACAATTTTATGTATATGGAGATTTATAACATATTGAATTGTTAAAAAAAACTTTATTAATAAGTGTTTCCTAGTTTCATCTTTAACATGTAAAATGCTTATAATTAATTTAATAACAAGTACTCATTAATTAACATGATGCTACATTATGAATTTAGAGTACAAATTTGAATATGTTGTGAAATGATGACACTGATACAGTTCTTAGTAGAATTTTATTTTTTAGAAACCAAAGGGAAATTTCCTATTCTCAAAAAGAGCCAGTGATAATTATATTTTCATATTTTGCCTCAAGTTTGCAGGATAAATATTCCCAATTCATGCATGGGGAGGTGTGTCCCTCAGCTCAGACCCACCTTCTACAATCTGGGACCCTTGGAGATTCCTAAACAGGCAGTCAGACATCTCTCACACAATCCAGGACTCCTAGCTCCCAACTGTTCGCCTGCCTGCCTGCCTGATTGCCCCTAACTGCTTCTGCTTGCCAGCCTGATCATCCCCTGACCACTCCCCTGCCAGCCTGATTAACACCTAATTGCCCCTTTGCTGGCCTGATTGCCTCTAACTGCCCTCTTCTACAGGCCTGATCACCTCCAACTGCCCTCCCTTGCAGGCCTGCTCTCTCCCAACTACCCTCTCCTGCTGGCATGATTGCCCACAACTGCCCTCTTCTGCTGGCCATCTTGTGGAGGCCATCTTGTGTCCATATGGGGGCTGCCATCTTTGACCACATGGGGGTGGCCAACTTGTGTGTTGGAGTGCTGGTCAATTTGCATATTACTTCTTTATTATATAGGATACTTAGCTGAATATTGAGATTAAGCATATAGACTGTAACTAGAATTTACTCTTAGGGGATACTTCCTTGCCTTCCACATTTGCACTCCCTTTAGCATTATCTGAGACTTTATAGGCTCTGCATACTTACTTGAGATGTTGTCAAGACTTAATTATTCCTATTCTGTTATTTTAATTTTATATAATCACTGAAGCTGATCATCTTTTTTAATGTTTGTTGATACATTTTTAAATGGGTAAAAATATTTCATCCATTAAAGCTCTGAGGTAGATCTTATTTTGACTAGAATTATAGCATTGCTAGCTCATTAATGACAATGAGCAAAACTTGAGGAAGGGCAAAAGAGGGAGGAATCGAGGCATGTTCTTCTATAATTTTACTCTAATATTATTCTGTTACTTCTTAGATCTTCTTCTGTCCCACTGGTTTACAGGTATTAGAGGCCCAGTGAAGTTTGCATTTTGAGAAAGCATAACCATATACATATAACAAGTTTTGTAATGTCAAAATAAGCAAAGCATAAATTAGATCTCTTACATATTACATTATTTTATATATTGGTCTTCACCTACTTTATTTTAGAATCTTTATTGTCCTCTGGACAAAACTAAATTTTTAAGTTTCCCAGGTCATTATCCTACTAACATTCATAAACACAATCAATGTTGGAGGATAAGGTGGGAGGCAAGAACCATACCCTTTAATTTAAAATTGTGAGAAATTATTTAGTAAAAGCCAAAACTAACTTTCCCATTCATATACCTGAAGTACTTCATAAAATTCAGCTTATCTTCTTTACATTCATCATTTATTTCAGGTTATTTTGTATGTTGGTGATTAGATTTATTTCCTTTCAAATAGATCTGTCCCAAGCACCAATATCTTAAACACATTTGCTACCTGAGATATTATCTACAAACAACAAATTTTATCACATATTCCCTTGTCTCTCTGTTGTCCCACCCCCCAATTCAGATTCTTCTTTGCTCCATATTTCCTCTTTAGCTTAGCCTGAGAATGCCACATTTGACCTGGCATTAGCTCTAGCTATATCTTTGACTTTCTGGAACTCCATTTTCAATCTTTAATGCATCTTTAATTTCCCTTAATTTGGTTCCTCTCTTGGTTTTCCTTTTACATATTTACAACTCTGAGTTCTTTATCTCTAATGTTGGACATTTCCTGTCAGCCATCATAGCTCAATGGAGCATTGACCCATGAACCGGGAGGTCACGGTTTAACTCCTGGTCAGGGCATATGCCCAGGTTGCAGGTTCGATCCCCAGTGGGGCATGCAGGAGGCAGCTGATCAATGATTATCTCTTATTATTGATGTTTCTATTTCTCCTTCTTCCTTCCTTTCTGAAATCAATAAAAATTTGTTTTAAAAATTGGAAATTTCCTAATGTTATATATATCTTGTTCCTTTCTTCCTTATACTTTCAAAGCTGTCTCTTGGTTCTGATCTGTTCTGAAAATGTACATATCTCATCAATGTAGAGAATATAAAATTGGTTTTCAATTCAAATTCTAAAACACAAGTCTCAGATCCTTTGTTCATATAAAATGAAACATTTTTTCAGATTCACATATGATGAAAATAGTTTGTTTCAATGTAGTAATATCTTGTTGTGGCTTATTAAGCACACTAATTTGTTAGTCATGTAATAGTTATACATACAGGGGTTTTATAGTCAAACTAGAGGCCCAGTGTATGTATTTGTGCACGGGTGGGCTCTCTAGGTGGTCTGTGGGGACTGGGCTGAAACCTGCAGTCGAACACTGCCTGCAGCTTCTACCTGCTGTTCTCACACATCTCAGCCCCACTGTACCTGCCGTGGGCTCCCACCCAATTAATCCCGATCAGGAGAGGCTCATGCTGCAGCAGAAATACTCTCCAACTGTTAGCCCTACATTTGATGCCCTCCTGAGGGGAGTAGCCTGTGGGATCAGGCTGAAACTGGCTTTTTAACATCCCCAAAGGGATCCTGGATTACAAGAGTGCACAGGCCAGGCTGAGGGACCCCACTGATGCACAATCAGGTTGGGGAGGGGCTAGAGGAGGGTTTCAGGGTGTGTCCCATCTCAGCCCTGATTCAGCCAAACCTCACCAATAAGCTAACCTACTGTTTGGAGTGTCTGCCCCCTGGTGGTCAGTGCACATCATAGTGACTGGTAGACCAGGTGACTGTTTGCCCCCTGGCGGTCAGTGCACATCAGAGCAAGTGGTTGAGTGGCCTTAGCATACTGTTCACATACTATGCTTTGACTGCTTGAACAGCCAACCAGCCACTGGACAACTTAGCATATTAGGCTTTTATTATATAGGATATGCTTGTGCCATTTGCTACTGGGTCATCCTAATAAAGTTAGAATCTCAAATAAGCCCAGTGTTTCCCATTTCTGAAAAAGGGGAAAATAAAACTGGTAGAGTGTGATAGTGTGCATATAAGTAAGTTATTGGTAACCCACAGAGTTGGTGCAGCAAATTCCTAAAAATCAAGCTACCAGCCACATAAAAAACATTTATTTTATATCTCTCTACCAATTTCTAAAATGTAAAAACCACACCTGAAGGCAGCCTTTAGTCCATTGAGAATTTAGAAATATATGGCTTTCACTTTCCCTAGGGCCTAGGTAATTTATTATTTAATTCCTACGGAATTAAAAAATGCAAGGACTAGGGGCCAGACTGTTAGGTATGTTGCATAATGAGTGCAAAACTCATCTTACATGCAGGATATGGCTGTGATTTGAAATATGACACTAAGAAGTAATGTTCTGTGTTTTCCTAACGTGAATCTTCCCCAAGAAATTATGGCTGTGATACATTTCTGAGCTCCTAGATGAAGATTAATGTTTGTTGTTGTTTAATTTGAACTGATTTGATATAACTGCTTTTAAAGTTGAATGTACCATATTTACACAATTGTTATAACACAATTTACACAATTGTTATGACAAGTAATATTTAAAAAGTAAAACCTTTTTCTCTTTTAAAGAAAAATATTTGTAACTGACACATTACATGACTGTCTCCCTAAAACTTATTGTATGCTTAGATTATACATATTGTTCTAAGTGTAAAATGGTTAAGTCAGAATGAATACAAAGCTGCATTTACTTTTTATATATTTAGTTTGTTGCTTTATTCATTTTAATAAACTAGCATCCTGAGTAGGGATAAATGCTAAGCATTTGAAAATCTGATTAATTTGCTTTAATTTTGAAAGACTTTCACATACTTAGATTAGCTTGCAGTCTCTTAAGTTACCCAGGAACCTGAACCATCATTTTCTGAAGCAAGATGGATGCTTACTCTGTTTGGGGTGCACTTAACATGGCAGCAGTCCTGACAATGGAAGTGACCTCTCTCTGGATAGAAGGGTCAAGTGTATACATAGATCAATGAACTTCCTCAGAGAGTGATCACTGGACAGATTCTTATTAATCAACCTATTCACTTGATTAAAGATGACTAATCATATTGTATTGTGAAGAACTCTCTTAATTATTAATTTGATCCAAAGAAAACAGAGGAGTCAATTCACCTTAGCTACTGAAACTGTGCAGAGACCTGGACATTTTGCTTCGCCATGCATTTACACTGTGTAAGTGTGGAGAGGGAATATAAATTTTTGGCTGTTGTGTTCTGTCTAGGTGCCTTTAAGATTTAAGGCTTATAGAATCCTTAGCTAATTGATGGAAAATTTACCTTCTTCCAGAGTGTATTTTGCAAAGTGATTGTAAAGTTGCTTGCTGAATGCAAAATAGATTTAATGGATAATCTGGATTGTGTTGACTTCAGAAATACTCTTAGTTAAACATAAACTAATTCTAGCAGAATTTTATTTTAACATTATGTTACCTTGTGAATATTTTGAGTTGACATTGATATAGAAATATTTATTTTTAAAAGAAATGTTCAATGAATGTAACATGCTTAATTTGAAGTGCAGTCCTTTGTTTTTGCTGGTTAGCTATTTGAACAAAAAGGTATACTATATGTAAGATAAAGATTTTTAAAACATGAAACTCTTCAAAAATGAAGTTTAATTATTTCAAATTTCTAACATATTATTAGTTATACTATTGTATCTCTAGAATGTTTTATAGGTGTGGATTAAGAACATTATCTGCAGGGAATTTGTTTTAAATATGTTTTCAGAAGGTACACTCTGTTTTGCTTCTTAAGAGAGTCAGGAAAAAAACAGATTCTAGTTTAAATCATATACTTATTTTAAAAATTAAGGAAATGTAGTAAACTAACAACATTTAAAAAAAAGCCCTGCTCAGCCAGTGTAGTTCATTGATTCAGCATCCATCTCTGAACCAGGAGATCATGGTTTGATTACTGGTCAAGAGCACAGGTCTGGATTTCTGGCTATATCCCTAGTAGGAGCATGTAGGAGGAAAACAATCAATGATTCTCTCTCATCATTGATGTTTCTATCTCTCTCTCCTTCTACCTTCCTCTCTGAAATCAATAAAAAAAATATAAAGATAATACCTAATCCAAACTTTCAGGGAAAATAATAGATTACATTAAGTTAATTAGATATCCTATCTAATAAAGAGGGAATATGCAAATTGGCCATCACACCATTACAAAGATTGTGGTGCCCATAGCCACAAGATGGCAGCACCCAGTTCCCTCAGCCGCACCAGAGTCCTATAATCCTTTCAGCCCAGCCAGGAGGGCAGCAGGTGCACAGTGTGGCTGGACCCACTCTCAGCCCCACAGCCACCCAGAGTAGGCCCAAGGCACAGGAAAGCCTCAGATGTCAGCTTCCCAGCTGATGACCAAGGAGTAGGCAAGCCTTAGATGATGGCTGCCCAGCTGCCTAGGGCTAGCCTGAGTAGCAGGCAAGCTTTGGGTGGTAGCTTCCCAGCTAATGCCCTATGAGCAGGCAAGCTTCAGATGGAAGCTGCCCAGGGCCACCAGAGGCACGGGAAACTATGGCCAACTGAGACTTATATTGCTGGCAGTGGCAGCAGCAGAGGTATGATGGGGGCATTGCCTTCCCCTGATCACCAGGTCATCTCCCACCTCTGAGGGCTCCCAGAGTGTGAGAGGGTACAGGCTAGGTTGGCCAAGGTATGCCACCAGTGCACAAATCTGTACACTGGGCCTCTAGTATTTTTATATATTTACTAGAGACTCGGTGCACAAAATTCATGAACAAGGATGGGGGAGGAGATGTCTCTCATTCCAGCCTGCACCCTCTCCAATCTGGGATCCCTCAAGGGATGTCTGACTGCCCATCAGGATTGGGCCTAAATGGGCTATTGGGCATCCCTTGCACAATCCGGATGCTGGCTCCCAACTGCTCACATGCCTGCCTTCCTGGTTGCCCCTAACTGCTTCTGCCTGCCAGCCTGATCACCCCCTAACCACTCCCTTGCCATCCTGATTAATGCCTAACTGCTCCCCTGCCAGCCTGTTTGTCCCTAACTGCCCTCCCCTACAGGCTTGGTCCCCCAACTACCCTCCTCTACCAGCCTGGTCACCCCTAAGTACTCTCCCCTGTAGGCTTGATCACCCCCAACTGTCCTCTCATGCTGGCCTGATCACCCACAACTGCCCTCATTTACAAGCCTGGTCACCCCCAACTGCCCTTTTTTGCAGACCATTTTGTGGTGGACATCTTATGTCCACATGGGGGCAAGATCTTTGACCACATGGAACAGCCATCTTGTGTGTTGGAGTGATGGTCAACCCGTATATTACTCTTTTATTAGATAAGATATAGGCCTGGTGCATGGATGGGGACCAGCTGGTTTGCTCTGAAGATTGTCCGGGATCAGGGTGCGGTTTCCCTTGGGGCATAGGGCGGCCTGGGCAAGGGGCCTGTGGTGGTTTGCAAGCTGGCCACGCCTCCCAGGGACCTAATCAGAGACCCTGGTATCTGTTATTTATTTATCTTCTATAATTGAAACTTTGTAGCCTGGAGTAGAGCCAAGCCTCCTGCTCCTTTTTGTGGCAGCAGCCATTTCTGTTGGGATTTATTCATCTTCTATAATTGAAACTTTCTAGCCTTTATCAGAGACCAAGGCAGGCCAGGGTGTGCAAGAAGCTTGGCTTCCTCCAAGCTTCTTTGGTGAAACCTAAGCCTCCGTCCTGCTCTCTCTGTGGCTGTAGTCATCTTGGTTGGGTTAATTTGCATACTTGCTCCTGGTTGTGTGGTGGATGTGGCTGTTGGGCATTTCTTGTTGATGTAATAGAGTGATGGTTAATTTGCATATTACTCTTTTATTAGATAGGATCCTTCAGATTAACAGAAATATTTTATGAAAACAGAACCAAATTATATATATTACACTTAGTTTTACACATGATGAAAGGTGGTTCATGGAACACAGCTTCAGCACCTTGAATGCATGCCTGCTGCCCTTCTCAGTCTATTTCTAACCTGAGTCCCAGCATTGCTTTAGATATATCATCATGATGTTAGGCAAGTCATGGGCTCTGCTCTAGACTAGAAGGAGACAATTGTCACCAGAGGACCAAAGCTAGTGATCAACTGTGTAAAGCCCTAAAGGAAGAATAAGACAGCATTTCTGGAGATATTTTGTCTCTTGGAGATAGCTATGAACAAGAATGACTCTAGTCTGAATGAAAGACCTGCTAATGCCTCTAATCCCAATGGTCACAGGGCTGAAAAACAGGAATTGTTCTCTCTACTCCTGCAGCTGCTGCCAATGGGAATTTGTAGGTCATAAAACCAAGGAACAAAGGGAACCATTTTCACTATTATTAAATAGTCCCAAAATATTTACTTATTGCAGTGTGTGAACATTTTCATACATGGTCTATAATTATGACAGTTTATATAAGATACATATTTAGAAATGAATTAGAGAGATTTCTACTTTCCCTCTAATATTAACCACCTCCTTTTTTAAGGTAGCATGTGAATTCCTGATATTTAGCTGGTATATGGTCCCTCCAAATAAAAGTATAAGTTAGCCTAATTTGTATTTTATGTGTAACTAAGTACTAGCCAAGAAAAATGAGATCATGTATTTTCTTGTCAAATTGGTCTCAGACAAATTGGAATCTTACCCAGCATTAACCTTCACTGGTAAAATCAAATCCTCAAATAATAAATTGCAAGGAATTGTGAAAAATCATCAGGATTTACAATGTGACTTCCTGAGATATTTCTCACTCATCAGACTTTATCACTATTTATTATTTTATTTTATTATTTTATTATTTAAAAAATTAATCATCTTTATTTTTTTAATTTAAAATTTATATTTATTGTAGAAAGTATTAGAGATGTCTTCTTTTTTTCCATTGACCACTGCCACATTGCCCCAGCCCCAGGTACTCCTCTCAGACCTTCACCACATTACTATCTGTGTCCCTGGGTTGTGCATATATCAATATATTTTCCTCGCCCCATAGTTCTCTACCCTGACATTCTTCCCTCTGAGATTCTTCAGTCTGTTAAATGCTTTGACGTCTCTGGATCTATTTTGTTCATCAATTTATTTTGTTCATTAAATGCCATATATGAGTAAGATCATGTAATACTTGTCTTTCTCTGACTGGCTTATTTTGCTTAGCACAATGGTCAGCAAACTCTTTAGTAAAGAGAGCCAAATATCAGCAGTACAATGATTGAAATTTATTTTTGAGAGCCAATAGCTGACTTCTGCGCATGGGCTACAAAGTTTCAATGGCACTGTACATGCAAGCCCACATGTGGTATTTTGTGAAGAGTCACACTCAAGGGGCCAAAGAGCTGGTGTGGCGCATGAGCCACAGTTTGTTGGCCACTAGCTTAGCATAATATTCTCCAGGTCCCTCCATGCTGTTTAAATGTGTGATGATATGTGATGTATGCACACACATTCCCTACACAGAAAAGAGTCATTTAAGTTATGAAACATTTTCATTTTATATTCAGAAAGTGATAGAACTTCAGTGATAATTTCCAGAAAGCTATTTCCCATAAATCCATACATTTTGTGTTTGTATCTTATAATCAATCCCAGACAACCTGTTAAGTATCTTCCGCTAAATGTGTCCCATCTATACAGACTCTTGCTAGCAAATATCATTAGTTTGCCTGCCAGGAAGTCTGATTAACATGCTTAAAAATACATTAAAGCAGGTCATCTGCTTTCTTTCTTTTCTTGAATATAAATTAGATTCTTAACTCTTTCTTCCCCAGATATATAAGCAAGCAGTCTTTCAAAATGTCAGTCTCTTTAACATTAGAGATTATTCTTCATTCTTCTGCATTTCAAGTAGAATCCACTTGTAGTATATGGAAACCCAAAAGCCATTTTGATCTTTGATATGACCCTGAGAATTAAAACTTTTCCAAATAGAGAAACACAAACAACTGTTAATATTCCTGTGTTTTGAAGTGACATGCCAGTGCTAGCATGCCTACTCTTGCCTTTTTATACAAGAGTAAACTTCTATCCTATATAAACACATTTTATAAGTGACTCTAATGATGAAAAAAATGACATCTAGAAGTAGAGTGCTGTACATGGCAGAATCAAATTATGTGACATCGAAATAACAGCAGCAAATTAAGTACTCAAGTCTTGCCTGTTGGCAATCTGAAAATGCTTGTTATATAATGGAAGTTGTATCAGCACATTATTGGATAGAGTCAAAAGCACCATTAAGGAGAAGAATTTGTCTTGGTTGTCTATTTTTAGTCACTTCTAATAAAGTCCTTCAATAGAGAAGTATTTAGCTAGAATTAAACAGACTTCAAATGGAGATAGAAAGGAATGGGAATTTGCTAAAGAAAGCATACTCTGTTGCTAAATATAATGTAATTTGAATCCTTGATGATTGATAAAATGGCTTCTGTTTCCCAAACCATATTTTTATAAGTTTTGATTATAAATCAGAAGACTTATCAGATAGAAAAATACTTGTAGCTAGCTGTTACTTGATTTTGCCAAAAAATTGTAATTCAATATAATATGTGCATTTTCTAGGAACAACCATAAGTAAAAATGTCATCAAAATGTATTTCCCTATTTTCTATTGGTTGAATATAAACACAATTGCTAGAGCTTCCACAAAAGTTTTCACAAACTTAAAAGTCATAAACAAAAACATACTAAAAGGACAATTAAGATCAGAATTATTTGAAAAATATCTAAGTTTCTCTTAGTATTTTTGATTAGCTAATTTAGAAAAAAATTAAAAACCTAAAAGTCTGAGTAATACCTATCATTACAAGAGATTAAAAACAATGTGAAATTAGAATTTTGATGAAACAATTAGGTACTCAAACTAGCTTTTACTATATTTCTAAAAATTTTAATTAATTAATTTGTTAAGCCTACCTTGGGGTATTTTATTTTATTTTATTTTTTGAGAGAGTGGAAGGGAGAGAGAGAGGGGGAAAGAGAGAGAGAGAAAAACACCTATGTGAGGGAGATATATAGATTGGTTGCCTTCCATACATGCTCCAGCTGGAGCCCTGGATAAATCCTGTAAGAGAGGTATGTATCCCTGTTATAGTAATAATAATAAGGATAGAATACAAATATAAAATAAGAAATTGGGTGTGACATATTAGAGAGTGGAATGAAGTGTGAACACCCTTAAAAGAGACGTGCATGTAAGAGATATAAAAGTTGTACCCCACCTGTAAGACCAGATAGCAGAACACCTGGGACCCGCTGATAAGACACACTGAAGACACACTGAAGATGTCTGCTTGAGTACATAAAAGAGAGCAAGCTCCAAAGGAGATTAGAGCTGCTTGTCTGCTCCTCCACAGACAGTTGTTCTCCGCTCCCCTTCCTGCATCCTGCCTGAACTCTGCACTCTGCCGTGGACCCTGGGTCTGAACCTGAGCCACAAGCCAAGGCCTCTACAAGACACCAAGCAGCAAAACTACTTTTTTACAAAAAAAGGAAGAGAAATAAGAGGTCCTCAAAACATGTAAAGAAGTAATAACAACTCACAGAATAGAGGAGGAATTTAGGGACAATCAAGACATACTTAGCACAGCAAAAGGAGTATAGAAGAGCTAGTAATCCTTTCTTTAAGAAAGGGTTTCAAAAAACCCCAGAAAAAAAAGAAAAAAACAAATAAAAACCCCTTCACAAAACACCCACAGAGCAATGATCTGTTTCAACCCAAAAATAATCCATTCAGGCAGCAGGAAAATTACCAAGACCCCACCCCCAATGGAAGGGCAATTAAGGGGGCATGAGGAGAAATTAACCTTTCTTACTCTAGCGGATGAATTCTATAAGGGAAATGATAATAGACCATATATTACCTTAAATATAAAACCCAGAGATGGTCTAATTTTACCTAAAACATTCTTAATAGATACTGGATCCCAAATCTCTTTAATGGCAATAGACAATATACCTATAAAACATTATGAAAACACAATATCCATTGGAGGAAATACGATTAAGGCAAGACCAATGGACTGTAAAATACTATATAGAAATAGAGAAATCAAGGTTACATTTTATATGGCCCCTAATGTAACCAACTTAATAGGAATGGATATTATACCTATAATATATAACTCACATATTAAATCATTATCTATTACTAAATATACAACAAACTTAGCAGCAGTACAAATTCCCCCTGTGATACTACCTACACCAGCACAGGCATCATTTACACCATAATACCCACTAAAGGGAGGACACCAAGACATCACTAAAGCTATACAGAAACTTTTAGATGAGAACATCATAGAACTAGGGAGGTCACATATCTACAACAGTGCAGTTTGGCCAATAAAAAACCTAATAGAACATACAGAATCACAATTGACTATAGAAATCTCAATAAAGTCTCACTCTTAGTTAACGAAATCTTGTCAAATACATCAAAAGTGATTAATATAATACAAAGGGATGCACCCAAATTTATGGCAGCTATTGATTCATCTGAAATGTTTTTTACAATTCCAATTGATAAATCCTCCAGGCAATTCACTATCTTTGCCTGGCAAGGCAAGCAAGACCAATTCAAGAGATTACCACAGGGCTACAAAAATTCTCCCACCAGAGCACACAACATTCTAGCAACATACATTGACCCAAAACAATATGAATTTAAGGTTATACAATATATAGATGACATTGTTCTCTATAACAATAATCTACATATATTACAGAAGGATTTAGACAAATTAATTAAAACACTAAGATCACAAGGATGGACAATTAATCCTAATAAAATACAAGACCCAGGAATGTCAGTAATCTTTTTAGGAATACATTGAGATTCCAAGGGCAGAACAGTACCAGATAGAGTAATTAACAAATTAGATTCACTCAAAAGTCCCACATCAAAGAAAGAAGCACAACAGGTTATGGGATTATTTATGATTTAAAAACAACATATACCATACCTGTCAGACATAACAAAACCCATATATACAGTAATAACAAAGGCAATAAACTTCCAATGGAACAAAATAGAGGAAGAAGCCTTTCAACAATTAAAACACTATATCCATTTTCTTTTTTTCAACTACAAAATACACAACAAAGTGACAAAGCAGTTCTAGATATTGCTTTTAGTAATTGGGGACTATATAAAAAAGGGAAAGATGACCATAAGCTGATGCCAATTGGAATTCTGGTCCAAGAAATTTCCACATTCTCATATTTTGAGAAACTAATTTGGACCCTATATGCAGCACTGCTACATATGGTACCTTTGAAAGGACAACAGCCAATCACAGTCAGTAGCACCCTGCCTCTCAGGGCATGGTTAAATGTGTCAGCGGAAGAATTGGCAGGTAGCCAAATTAAAGAAAAGGAACTCGCATGGAAGTGGCATATAAACATGCGCAGTACCAGCGGCACCGGAGGACCAGCCCTCCTCACCGAGGAGGTACTCAAACTTGAAGCGGAGCCACCCACCCGTACCAACAAGTTTGAACCTATAGCAACACCTATAGGTGAACAGGGACCAATATCTACCCCTGTCTTGAAAAATGCCTGGTTTACAGAAGGATGAGCCTCTGTATCTGGTGACCGCAATATCTAGAGGGCAGCAGCCTTCATCCCCGTGACACAACAAGCTCTGATCGTGTCTGGTGAGTCTAACTCTGCACAACATGCAGAACTTATAGCTACATACCTAGCTATACAGGAAGCAGTGCAAACACAGAAATTCAAAAAAATATATATATACAAACTCTTGGATAGTATTTAATGGCATTATATTATGGTCAGGAAAATGGAAGCAAAATAATTAGCAAATTTTAATGATAAAGATTTATGGTCCAGATAATATTGGGAGAAAATAAATACTTTATCACAACAGATAAAAATATATGTAACATATGTCAATGCACATGTAAGTGACAGCCCTAAAACAACGCTATACAACAAAATAGTAGATCAATTAGCAAAGGAATTAACACTGGAAAATAACCTCACTGTCACTGATAAATCCAAATTTCTAACAATAACATTAGCATTAAAAAATGAAGATAACAACTCCTATTCATTCCCACCAATCCCATCAATTAAGTTAAAAAAAGAAAATGAGAAATACAAAATACAATCTCTAGAATTAAAAATAAAATTGACCATACCATTTCTCACACAAATACATCAAACACTAGGACACATAGGACAATCAGCACTTATAAATTGGTTTATAAAAATAAACATAAAAGCCCAGATCAGACATGTTAAATCAACCTTAAACACATGTATTACATGCAGAGGAACACACATGTTCTGTACATTACAACCATGCATTATATATAGAGGTTGTTACAATGAAACAACATGTTTAAGAACTTTACATTCCTCACCAGTTTTCTCATATGGAATATCTAAATCAAAACTACAAATTTTAGACCCCCACAGATTAATAATCCTATTAGACTCATTTTCCAACCCCAATTCCAAAGAACAACCATATACTTCTCTCCACGAGATTTCCTAGTTTCATCCCTAATTAAGGACTGTGGAAGCATAGATCCTCCGCTCCAGATCAGAAATATACCATTTCCTCAAAAAAAATTTAGAAAGCATTCAGGAAGAAAACTTTTACAGCTAGACGTAGCATCTTTTGCATTAGCATCAGTAGCAGCGTCAGTATCAATTGCAAACTCAATAAAAATTAAACAACTCACAAATGACTTAAACACATACTTTCAAAATCAAAAAGATTTTGAAATTAGAACCTTGGAATTACTGTCTAAATCATTTGACAGTGCCTACCAATTGGCAGCACAAATCCAACAACAGGTTGTTTCTATAGGAAGCAATAAAACAACAAGAATCATATATGCATACATTACATCAGGATATTGAAGACATCAATTATAGATTCCAAAAGTTTCAATTTAGACAGCAATGCCAGCTAATACAAAATTATCTAACACAGGCACAAAGGGACTTATTATACCTAATTGTCATAGGACAAGGACTGAACCCTCTATGGAGCGATACCCTTGCAGTTATAGATTTTACAAAACCAATTGGATGTACATACTCAGATTGTGAAATTTCAATCCTCACTGCAGTTGGAGGAGAAAATCTAGTTGCCTACCCAAATTTAAACATACCAATCCACCTGAATAATGGAGAATATGCTATGGCAACAGAGGAAACTTTATACATGGAACCCTATTTTTTCCTAAAATCAAAACTCATCCAATTTACACCAAACATCTTTGTTGCATTCCAAGCACTGGAAGCAGACACTTTCCCAATGACACTTATCCCAACACATAAACCCTTAATGTACAATATAGGAAGACATAACTTCATTGCATGCTTTACTAATATTTCTATTTATGACTACACAACCACAAGTGACATTCCTTATTCCTTTCTAAATACATGCAAACTTATTACTAATACTATGAATGTTACTTATTCTGAGAAAATCCATAATTCCTTTTATGATACCACTACCTCCTTACACTTTTCACCTTCTTTACCATTAATACAACGTTTACAGGAAAAGCATTACTCTGTACCCCCTTCCTTTAACAAATCTCTTTCAAAGCTTAGCTCTTTAGAACGCTTTGTCAAGCAAACTTTACAGAGCCTGAAATCCCAGACTGAACAACTACACCACCTTGTCTACGTTCCGAACGCCGGGACTATCTCGACAAGGGCAGATTTGAAGAAACTTCATCAGAACTGCAAGACATCAGACACTCTTCTTTCCCTATGGAGAACTGTTCCCTGCCCCCCAGACTGGAACTTTATGAACCCCATCGCATGGTTACAGCATGGACTCTATACATTTGAATCTACATAGACTCTTATTAAGGAAATATTATTTGCATTGGCTATTATTTTTCTTTTGTGTGTGTTTGTGAAGGTAGCTAAATTTACTATATGTCTTATCCCTAATAAAATAAAAAAATACTTGATTCCCTTGGGCTAAACCCTTCGAGAATCACCGGGTGGAATGTTATAGTAATAATAATAAGGATAGAATACAAATATAAAATAAGAAATTGGGTGTGACATATTAGAGAGTGGAATGAAGTGTGAACGCCCTTAAAAGAGATGTGCATGTAAGAGATATAAAAGTTTGTACTCCACATGTAAAGACCAGACAGCAAAATACCTAGGACCTGCTGATAAGACACACTGAAGACACACTGAAGATGTTCGCTTGAGCACATAAAAGAGAGCAAGCTCCAAAGGAGACTAGAGCCGCTTGTCTGCTCCTCCACAGACAGTTGCTCTCCGCTCCCCTTCCTGCATCCTGCCTGAACTCTGAGCTCTGCCGTGGACCCTGGGTCCACAAGCCGAGGCCTCTACAAGACGCCGAGCTGCAGCTGCAACGTCCTACGTCCAGTGTCTGTCAGCGTGGATCTCTGGGTGGCCTGCTGAGGTCTGGAAATCCCCAGGACTCTGGTAAATAAACCGCGTGTGATTCGTGCATTGCATGTCTGTCTCCTGTGTAATTTATGCTCAGCCAACATTTAATAAGTGCCTTGAGTCATCCGTATAAGTCCATTCTATTGGCAGAGGATACTCTTGGCCACCTGTGCTTACGTCCTTAGATAAATTCTGGGACAATCCCTGACTGGGCCTGGAACCCACAGCCCTTTGGTAGGTGGGCTGGTTCTCTAACCATTGAGCCCTGGTGACAGGGGCATTTTAACAAATATATTTTTATTGATTTCAGAGAGCAAGGGAGAGGGAAAGATAGAAACATTAATAATGAGAGATAATCATTGATCAGCTGCCTCCTTCACGCCTCCTACTGGGGATTGAATCTGCAACCTGGGCATGGACCCTGACCAGGAATTAACTATTACCCCCTAGTTCCTAGGTCAACACTCAATTGTTGACATCAAGTTATTTCAGGTGTCCTATTTTTTTCTCCCCTTTGCCCACCTCCACCCACTCATCCTTCCTCTTCCTTGGCCTTCACCAAACGATTGTCAGTGTCCATGGAATATGCATATATGTTCTTGAGCTAATCCTTTCTTTATCCAGACATCTCTCAGGCAGCAGCTAGTATGTTCCATGTCTCCATTTCAACTTTGTTAATCAGATTATCATGTTCATTAAATTCTACATATGAGTGAGATCATAAAGTATTTGTCTTTCTCTGACTGGCTTATTTCACTTAGCATAAAACTCTCCAGGTTAATACATGATTTTAATCTCATAGTGTCTGCTGAACTCTAGGTATTTTGAGTTTTTATTTTCAAGGTGTCACAGGTCCAGAAGTTAAGAGAAAAAATCTAGAACTCCCCCAAGTTTGGGATTCTAATTGCAAACTAATCAGAATTTAAGATTAAATGAGTTATACCCTTTGTGAAAGGTAAATAAAAATAATGAAGGGATTAGCCAAAGAACATAGATGCATCACTTACAGACACAGACAATAGTGTGGTGATGGCCAGAGGGAGAGGACAGCAGAGGCTGGGTGGAGGTGAGCAAAGTGGGTGATGGGGACATCAGTAACTGCTGTGGTTCTTGTTCCAGCATGAAGAAGGGTTCAGCAATCTGGAGAAAGGCTGTGCATAGATTAAATAAGAGTCCAAAGATGAAAGATAATTTTGAAAGGCATTGAGGGTCAGAGGAGCTTTAGCTAAAGGAGCTAAGTTATCCTTGTCTCAGGATCTCTTGTTATTTATTAACACAATTTGTCCTAAAGCAAGGTGGAGACATACATTTCAAAGGGTAGGGTATAGAAGCATTGTCATGATGGGGGATAGCCTACAACTCTCCAGGTGTTTGGCCAGTAGGAGACATTAACATGTAGATTAAGATGCCCTGAGCTGTCTGGCAGCAAATAATCATCTTTTTCAGGTTGTGGGAAATGCCTTTAGCCATTATCCAGCAGGTGATAACATACATGACTCAGCCCTTGTTGAATCCCCAACTTCTATCAACCTTTTGATGAAACTCTTGCAATTATGACATGCTGGAACTGGCTCCCAGCAAGTAACAGTGTTTACAATAAACATAAACTTAAAAAATTAAAATAAATTCATAATACAAGATAGAAAGGAAACTCCCTTCTCAATGGTTTTGTATGGATTGCTGCTGGAGACTATAGCTTAACAGGACATGTATAAACAAATCACTCCTCAGATGTGTTTATGTCCTAAATCCATGCTACCTTGTGAATTAAGGGAGTCATGAGTAGAATTTAATTGAAAATATTCCTGATTAGAAATATCTGAATGTACATTCTTTCAAGAGGAAAAACAAAAAACAAAAAAGCAAAAAACTTCAGCACACTGTCAAAATCACAAAATAATCATAGAAACAAGGATAGTGTCTCTACCATAAAGTTAGGTTATATATCAGACAAAAACATTATTTTTATAGATTTTATTTATATTGATCATCTAATAAATATCATAAAATAATCATGTTAAGTTGTTTTAATGAAAGTGTACCTTTAAAAATTGAACAAGAATCAAGAGATAACAATAATAATAAAAATGTATTTTAAAAAACTTCATTTAAAGCTTTTAATATATGTCATAATAATCTATATTATAAGAGGGAAATATGGTAAATGCCATCACTCTGTGATGCCCACAGCCAATCAGGAGAGAATATGCAAATCAGCAGGACAAAGATGGTTGCAGCCACGGAGCCAGCCAGAACAGGCAGGAGACCTGGATCATCCCCAGCAACTGAGAAAGCAAAGCTTCCCACCTCCCTGGACCAGCCGCCAAAGGAGGGTCCAAAGCAGGCCAGAGCAAGCAGGAAGCTTGGGTTGCCCCAGGTGATGGAGTAAGTTGGGTCTCCCTGAGAAGCTGCCAAGGGAGGGGCCTGAAAATGGCCCTCAGTCCCTCACCCAGGCTGGCCATACCCCCTCCCCCCATGGGGACCTCCCCTGCAATGGGGGAAAGGCTGGCCTGTAAACCACCACGGGCCTTCACCCCTGCCACCCTACCTCCCAAGTGAACCTGCACCCTAATCAGGGACACTCTTCAGGGCAAACCAGCCATCCCCAACCCATGCTCCAGGCCTCTATCTATACTAATAAAAGGGTAATATACTAATTAGACTGGGAGTCCTTCCAGGAGACCTTCTGGACATTCTTCTGGACAAAGTCATGGTGGTGGGGCCAAGGTAGAGGTGGTTAGGGGCCAAGAGAGGAGAGTAGTTGTGGGTGATCAGGCCAGTGGGGGAACTGTTGGGGGTGATCAGGCCAGCAGGACTGCAGTTGGGGTGAGCAGGCCAGCAGGGTTGCCAGTTGGGTGTGAGCAGGCCATCAGTAAGGGTCAGTTGGGGGCAAGCAGGCTGCCAGGGAGGGTGATGGGGTTGATAAGGCTGGCAGGGGAGATAGTTGGGGATGAGCAGGCCATAAAGCAGAATGGTTAGGGGCAATCAGACATGTAAGCAGGTGAACGGTTAGGAGCCAGCAGTCCTGAATTGTGAGAAGGATGTCTAACTGTCGATTTAAGCCCAATTTCTGCGGGGTCCCAGATTGGAGAGGGTGCAGGCTTGGCTGAGGGACAACTCCCCCACCCCACCCCCTTGCATTAATGTCATGGCCATTAGTTGAAATATAAAACTCAATGGAAGAGTTAGAGAGAAGATAAATCAGCAGAAGATAGAGATAGAGCATTGAAAATAGATCCAAAAAAATTATCCAAAGCACATTGCAGTGAAACAAAAGGAGAGGAAATAAGAAATAAGACACTGAGTCATCAATGATAAAATGGAAATTTAGATTGATGTTCCATTCATTCCAGGTATCACAAATAGTGAAATAGAAATAAATATCCATTGGGGTGATGACAAAATTTTCATATTAAAGGCACTGTACTCAGACCAAAAACATCCATTAGCTTCATACAGAATACATTTAAAGGATAAAATCTGGACATATATCTATAGCTATCCATCATCTATCTATCATCTATCTATCTATCTATCTATCTATCTATCTATCTATCTATCTGATCTATCTATCTATCTATCTATCTATCTATCTATCTATCTATCTAAAATCAGAAGAACAAAGATAACCAGTAAATAAAGATCATACACCGAAAAATGACAATCAGACACATGGGTAACTTGTTAGCATCAATAATGTCAGTAAAAACACAGTAAGATAATTTTGTGAATTTCCTGAGAGAAAATAAATACCTAGCAGCCAATATAAAGTACTTTGATATTTTAGAAACCACTTTTTTTCATTTGATATGTGCATACAATGAATCATATTAATGGATTTCTAAGATTTTATTCTTTCTATGATATTTTAAGATTCAATTTTTAGAAATTTAACTAGGTATTGTCTATAAGTCAGATGGTCTATAGTTGCATTTTCAGTTATTTATTTTCTTCCTATCAAGTTTTGAAATAAAAAATTGAATTTATATTATAAATGTATTGAGATTTTGTTGTTGTTGTTGTTTAAGGTTTGTGATAGATTTACTTCCTATACATACTTCAGTAAGTAGATCATTTTCTTACTACTTAGCAATTATAATGAAATAATTCTTTCCTAAAAATATTTTATACCTGTTCTATATGTATTCTATATTTCAAATGTCCCAAATTATTCTATCACAAGTCCATGTCTAGTATTCCTGGGATGTCTTTACTGCACATATTGTCCTTAATCTGAAGAATCATCCCAAAGGTCATCTCTTTAACATTAATGTCTTTAAAGACCACATCCAGACACATACATGCTACCACCATAGCAATCCACTTCTCTTCCCATTATGTCCTATTAGAGTTCTTTGTTTACATGTCTGTCCAATCATCAGAGTATTAGTGACACTATTGGATCCTCTGTGAGTTTTGCATTGAGAACATTAGTGGGTAAATAGACAAGAGCTTCAGACAGCAGCAGAGCTAATGTACTATTTTAGCACTGTACTTCTAAGGTTATGAAAATACATACAGATAAAAATTCAGAAGCACATTCCTGATAAACAGAAGCTGACTACTTTTACATAATTAACATATTTATTGTACCCTGTTAAGAATACTTAACTATCATATTTACAGTTTTGTCTATTACCAGACTAAATAATAGAGCTTGTACACAAAATGTAAAATAAAAACTGATGTATACTAACCTGGAAACTCTTGTTATAAGGCCAGGAACAGAAAAAACACAAACTTCACATATTTTTTATTCAAGTTCCTTATATACATTTTGGAAAAACAGAGCCATTTAAGAACATTTTATTAGGTTTAGTTTTTGTTTTAAACTAAATTTAAGCTACTAGATAGGTAAAAGTAACCCCTCCCCTCTGTTTTCTTTACTTTTTAATATATATTATTGATTTTTTACAGAGAGGAAAGGAGATAGAGAGTTAGAAATGTGGATCTGCTGACTCCTGCAAATCCCTTACACCCCCTAATGGAGATCTGCCCACAACCAAGGTACATGTCCTTGACTGAAATTAAATCTGGGACCCTTCAGTCCACAGTCCAAAGCTCTATCCACTAAGTCAAATCGATTAAGGCTCCCCATTATTTTCTAAAAGGTTGGTACTATTGAGATTTTGAAGTGGTGAATATTAAAAACAATTACAGTCACAATTTGTATGTTTTTACATTAGTATACAACTTTGAGATGGTTGATATAGTAGTTAAAGTCAATTATTTATAGAAATACATATTTTTTCACTGAAGCTTTGATATTTCACTGTAAATCATAAGCCCAGGTCCAATCTAGATATTGATACAATGGGTTTAAATGAATCTAGCTCAGTACTGCCTCAGCAATAAATAATACCTATTATTGTTGCTTTTATTTATACTTGAATTTGAAATTATATTCCCTCCACAGTACAGATGTCAAAACTAGATCCTATAAAATATCTATGTGAGGAAATACTTTGTTTATTAATTTTTATTCTCAACCAGGACCTCTCTGAGCATGATATCGTTCCAATATGTGTTTGATTTTGTTAATAGGCTGATGTCAAATGCCTTAAAAATTCTAATTTCCATTTTCTATCAGTCTGAAGGGGTAGGGGCTCGGTAGAGAGTGGCAAAAGGGGGGATAGGGGAAATCCATAACACTGTCAAAAGTAAATGAAATAAACAAATCCCTTTAAAATGCATTTTATCTTACTCTTAAAACATGCTAAGATATACCTATTTTATTTTGATATCTGATCTTAGAGTATATTTATTAAGTCAGACCACAACACTGATTGAGCTCATTATTTGTAAGTTGTGGACACCTTTTATTAAAACAGAACCTGCATGGAGGAAATTAAATCTGAGGTTTTTCTGACACACCCAGGTAATTGTGCTGATGAAGACTGTCTTATTTATTAAGAATCACGTGCCTAGGAGTGTAAAAAAAATGATGCCAATAATAGGAAATAAAATAGCTCATTATCTTAATAGGAGAACCAAACAGTAATGATGACCATGGGTTAACTCATTAATGTTATAACAAACAGTTAACCTACAAGAGTTCTAAATACCTGCATTCTACTGTTTTATTATTTATTTTGTTTGTTTCTTTTGACAGTTGATAACTAGTTACATTTATTAAATAGCTTACATTTCTGAAACATTTCTTTTGAAAGTATAGGCTTTTGTCTTTACAAATATGCTAGAGGCCTGGTGGAAGAAATTTGTGCACAGGGGGAAGGGTGATGTCCTTCAGCCCAGTGTGCTCCCTTCTCCAATCTGGAACCCCTTGAGGGATGTCTGACTGCCTGCTTAGGCCCGATACTGGATCAGGCTAAATGAGCAGTCAGATATCCCCCTCACAATCCAGGACTGCTGGCACCCAACTGCTCACCTGCCTGCCTTCCTGATTGCCCCAAACCACTTCAGCATGCCAGCTTGATCACACCCTAACTACACCCCTGCCAGCCTGATTAATGCCTAACTGCTCCCCTGCCAGCCTGTTTGCCCCTGTCTGCCATTTCCTGTGGGCCCTAACTGCCCTCCCCTGCAGGCCTGGGTTTTCCCCCAACTACCCTTCCCTGCAGGCCTAGTTACCCCCAACTTCCCTACTCTGCTGGCCTGGTCACCCTTAACTTCTTTCCCCTGCAGGCTTGGTCACCGCCAACTGCCCTTTTTTGCAGGCCTGGTCACTCCTAACTGCTCTCCCCTGCTAGCCTGATCACGCACAACTGCCCTCCCTTGCAGGCCTGTTCCCTGCCAACTGCCCTCCCCTGCTGGTCACCTTATGGTGACCATCTTTGACCACATGGGGACAGTCATCTTGTGTACTGGAGTGATGTTCAGTCTGCATATTACTCTTTTATTAGGTAGGATAGAGGCCTGTTGCATGGGTGGGGGCCAGTTGGTTTGCACTGAAGGGTGTCCCAGATCAGGGTGAGGGTTCCCTTGGGGTGTGGGGCAGCCTGGGAAAGGAGCCTGTGATGGTTTGCCAGCCGGCCACACACCCCAGTGACCCAAGCAGAGGCTCTGGTATCTGGGATTTATTTATCTTCTACAATTGAAATTTTGTAGCCTGGAGTGGAGCCAAGCCTTCTGCTCACTCTATGGTGGCAGCCATTGAAACTTTGTTGCTTTAGCCGAAACCGGTTTGGCTCAGTGGATAGAGCGTAGGTCTGAAGGTTCCCAGGTTCAATTCTGGTCAAGGGCATGTATCTTGGTTTCAGACACATCCCCAGTAGGGGGCATGCAAGAGGCAGCTGATCAATGTCTCTCTCTCATTGATGTTTCTAATTCTCTATCCCTTTTCCTTCTTCTCTGTAAAAAGTCAATAAAATATTTAAAAAGAAAGAAAGAAAGAAACTTTGTTGCCTTAAAGTGGAGGCCTGGGCCTGCCAAAGTGTGTGGAAAGCTTGGCTTCCTCTATCACCAGGGGTAACACAAGCCTCCTTCCTGATCTCTCTGTGGCTTTAGCCATCTTGGTTGGGTTAATTTTCATATTCGCTTCTGATTGGCTGGTGGGCATGGCTGGTGGGTGTAGAGGAGTTATGGTTAATTTGCATATTACTACTTTCTTAGATAGGACTAGAGCCCCGGTGCACAAAACTCATGCATAAGAGGTCCCCACAGCCCAGCCTGCACCCTCTTCAATCCAGAACACTTTGGGGATCAGGCCTAAATTAGCAGTTGGACATCCCTCTCACAATCCTGGACTGCTGGCTTCTAATCAATCACCTGCCTGCCTGTCTGGTCATCCTTTACTGCTCATCCTGCTGGCCTGGTCACCCTCACTGTCCTCCCTCTGCCAGCCTGGTCACTCCACGCAGCCTGCTGTCGTTTGGTTACCTTTACTAAACCCCCTGATGGATAGCCATATTCTGAGGGTGTGAGGGTCAATTCGCATATTACCTCTTTATTATGTAAGATATATCTTCATTTCTGGATTTGAAAGGTGGTTCTGCTAAAGCTAGTATTGAAAAATACAACAAAAGACTCTTTTTAAAAAAATATATATTTTATTGATTTTTTACAAAGAGGAAGGGAGAAAGTCAGAAACATAGATGAGAAAGAGACATCTATCAGCCGCCTCTTGCACGCCCCACAATGGAGATGTGCCCGCAAGCAAGGTACATGCCCCCTACCGGAATCAAACCTGGGACCTTTCAGTCCGCAAGCCAACACTCTATCCACTGAGCCAAACCAGTCTCGGCCAACAAAAGACTCTTAATAATATCAACCAGAACTAGATTGTCTGAATGTAGAATTATATTACCGAAATTTGAAACAACTTAGTTTATACTATATCCAGTAACTTTGAGATATTGATAGATGTGATTTTATGAAAATAATGTAACAATTCCAAGGAAAATAAAATAATTGTGGATAGATGAATTGTTTGATGAGAAAACAATTTGAGATGACCACAGGTACAGAGGGTCTGGACTACATCTAGAAAAAATAATGGAATAAATGAAAGATATATTAGAAAGATAGTATTTTATGTTAGAACGTACCCAAGTCAATCACTTATAAACAAGTTGTGCATGAATTAAAATATATAAAAATGCAAGTAATAAATATAGCTGTATCATTGTTTTATGTTTTATTTGCAGTCTACTTCTAAGTTTTTTATGTTTCTTTCACCTGGATTATCTGGTGCTTTTGCTCAGATGAAGTCTTATTTCTGTTTCTACTATGTTTTTAAATAATTTTCTTATCTTAATTTTATTTTTCCATTATTTAATGCTCATTTGTTTCAGTATTTTAGTAATAAATTATTTTTACATAGAGAAATAGAAATGTAGATAGATGGATGGATAGAAAAAGGAAAAAACAAAAAATCCGGTTCCAGAGTAGAAGAAAGGAAAATATATGTCAAAAAGTTGACATTCACACTTGATAGCAGTTACCTTAAGACATTCACAAAACTATTTTTTTAAATATATTTAATTGATTTTTCACAGAGAGGAAGGGAGATAGATAGAAAGTGAGTAACATCGATTAGAGAGAGACATTGATCAGCCGCCTCCTGCACGCCCCACAGTGGAGACGTGCCCACAAGCAAGGTACATGCACCCAACCGGAATTGAACCTGGGACCTTTCAGTCCGCAAGCAGACACTCTATCCACTGAGCCAAACCGGTCTCGGCCACAAAACTAATTTTAATAAATGCTTTTGATTCATTCAAAATATGAGAAAGGGAGATATGCTAACAGCCTCAATTTTTAGACATGTGCTAATGATTAACTAATCATTTTCTTGTTGTGAAGTTGAGTTAATTTAAAATAATGAGTTCACTGTCTCCATTTTCTGCTTTGAGCCTTTACAATAAGCATTGAGATTGCAAATGGAATTGAAAAAAGATGACATCTTAGTTCTTTTCAAAAAATAAATACACAACCTGAGCATGTAAGCCCACTGTCACTTCATCTAGTAGTAATCTAGACTAAAATGAAGATGAAACAGCTTTCCTGGCTAAAGTAAAGATATCAACTGTACTAAATTGGATTTTTCGGTTCTTAAGTGAAAGACAGTTTTTCCAGTCTCTGAATTACCTGACTCAAATCAGTTCACAAATTGGACTAAACAGTATTGAGTTTTGGGGTTGTTTTTCTATTCTCTTTGGTTGACACAAAGTTCAGTGCTTCATATCTTCTTTAACTATTAGAAGAGCTGTAATAACAGAAAATATCAGTACTGTAGAAATAAAATGTTTCAAATTGCATTTGTGTCCCCAATGTCTCCTTCAGATATCTCAAAAAAGCACATATTTTGAAGTAGTTTTAAAGGATTTTTCTTTTGGATGGATAATAATTTATTTCATGAGATATACATTTTTTCTTTTGAAAATAAGAGAATTATAATTATTCTTTGTTCACTTTTCAGTATAATTGTCTACAGAATATTGTCACTTACTCATCATTTCGGTTTTCTCAGTCTTAGAATGTATATTTTAAATACACATGCACACAGACACACATTTACCATTAATAATCTTACTATTATCATGGCCATAGCCCTGTAAATTCAAGTATTGGTCTGTATATAAGGTAGGGAAATAAAAAAAATAAATTTCTACTAAGAATTCTTCCATTATGAAACCATTATATGTGCATAGAGAAACAGTTATAAATATAACCCTTATACACAGATAAATAGTTCTGTAAAAAAATGCAAATAAGGCATAAAGTAGCAGGGTTGTAATTCAACATTTATATTATTTGCTAAACAATACAGGAAATGCTTAATAACATATTTTGAATAACAACAGGAATTTTAATCCTATTATTAGTGGATTAAATTAATTTTAATCTTTTAAGATAAATATCAAGGGTGGTTGAATAAGATACTCCTTTCAGTCAATCTTATGTCATGGAACTAGAATATTATTTCATTCACATACACCCTATATTTTCAGACTCTACTAATCTATTTAGAATATGTAATTAGTAATTTCTCAATAAATAACTACTGAATTGAATTTATGGTAAAAAATGGCTGTTAGTGATATTAAATAATTACTACTAAACTGTACTGTGTTGTTTTGTTTTTTTTTGCCATGCATGCTGACACTAACTTTACAATGTCATAAATTATACCTTTGATTTTTTAAAAATAATCTTTGTTTTTTATTAATTTAAAATTAAATCTATTTTTTTAAATTAAAATTTACTTAACATACAATATTAATTTTAGTTGTACAGTATCATTATTCAACATTTAAATACCTAATGTACTGATCACCATGGTAAGTCCAATAAACGTATGTTGGAGTTTTAAAGATTTAAGAGATTGATGTTAAGCCACATACATCTTCCCCTTACATTAGAATTTTGTAAAATAAAATTCAAGATACCTGAGTATCCAACTGTATCTTTATAAGAGTTAAGTAATATTTAAATCATTAACATTCTAATTAAAAGAAGCTACTTGACCTTCAATTCATTAAAATAAAGCCACATTCTATTAGCTAGAATAATCAGAACTTCGGTTCATCTACTGAATCATTTTGATCATTTATCAGATCATTCCCTTCTGAAGATTGTTGATTTATTTGTTCCCTATGGATCATACTCTACTCACAGAACATAAAGCACTTAGTGATTACATGCATAATTATAAAACAAATGAGAACATGAAAGCCTCCTAGTTTCATATTGGGTGTATGTAAATACACACGTATTCACACAGATTTTTGTCTGAGACTGCAAATATTGTTAATCCCCAGAATCCCATCTGGAGCTTTGGGTATTTTCGTAACCCAGATTGTCTCTTGATGATTTTGCAATAATGAAAATGGCAGTGATGGCAGTTACTGTTTATAAAATGATGTCTCTGCTTAAGACTCTTAAGATTAAGTAATAAATTGAAATTAATTTTATTGGGCATTATATATTATTAATTTTAAAATAAAATTTATTGTAAAGATTTATGGATTAATTCTTAAGATATACATTTTAGCAATAAATAAATAAAATAAAATGCCACCATCTGGAAACAATCAAGATAGTTTTTTTTAATCAAGTAATGAGCATGCTTGTCATTTTACTACCACATAGATCAGTTTCTCTTCTCCAGGATCTCTCTGTTCTTAGGTATTTTTATTTATCTTATTCTTTGCTAATCAAAAGGGAAAAATAAAAACTTGTTAGATTGTTCTTTTGAATATTCCGAGGAGATATATTTATGTGTAGATTAGTGGCCATTTCCATTCTTTTACCTGAAGCTTCTATTCCTCTCCCATAGTAGATATATTGTCAGTCTCATGACTACATATTTTTTTTTATTTTCACAATGTTATATCCTAAAAATATTGCTTCAGTGTCCTGAATACCTAAAACAAATTGCACATGAATTTAATGATTCATATTCAAAAAGTTTTTTATTGAACATACTCATATGTCAGACATTATTTAAAAAAAACAGAGGATAAAAAAACAAGCATTATAGTTTGGTCCTTCTAAACATGGGGCTCACAGACTAGTGAGGGAAGAGACATTACATATTTAGAAATGACAACAAATACTCTGAAGGAATAACCATAAAATCAGAAGCCATATCACTACTAAGGAGATAAAACTCCAACATTTTTGATGATCTTATTTGTTCAACTTAACGTTCTCTTCAGCAAATTTTCCAGAGTGCATTTATAATTGCTGGGATATTTATGTTAATAAATTATGGCCTTCCTATTGATGGCATAATATGTCAATATTTAATGAAACAATAAATTGCACACTTGCTTCATTTTCTCCTCACTCTCCTACTCAAATTTATATTTGAAAGAAGATAAAGGAATAACTACACATCCCTGATATAGCAATTTAGAGAACTTGGCATAGGACTTCCTCAGTTCTGCAATATTTCACTGCAGAATTAAATTGAATTATTAGTTTCCTAGGGATTCCATAACAAATTACCACAATCTGGTTAGTTTAAAGCAACAGAAATTAATTATCTCAAGAGTATTGGATGCTAGCAATCCAACAATGAAGGTGTCAGCAAAACTATGCTGCCTGTGAAGGCTATGGAGAAGAATCTCTTCCTTGCTTGCGGTGGTTGACAATAGTCCTTGGCATTCTTTGAGTATAGCTGCATCAGTCCAATTTCTTATCTTTGCACTTTTATTCCAGGATTATACAGTATTAATCTTAATAAAATTAATATGTACTGATAGAATCTATTTAAATAAAATAGTTAAAGTGTGTGCATTAACATTCCCTGAACCAGTAATTATTTAATAAATGAAAGCTCATTTTCATCGCCTTTCATACAATAGCCCACAATAAACCAAATTCAGTCAACAACCACTTAAGTGAACATGAAAGCAGATTCACCTTCAATTGTGTCATAAGATCATTTCAGCCTTGGCAAATGGCTCGATTGCACCTGTGAGAGACACAGTCAGAGGACCCAAGTAAACTATGCTTAGATTCTCAACCCACAGAAATTGTGACATAAAGTTGTCTGTTTAGCTCTATCTGGTTTGGCTCAGAGAAAAAAGCGTCAACCCAAGGACTGAAGGATCTTGGGTTTGATTCTGACAAGGACACTTACCTGGATTGCAGGCTATATCCTAGGGCTAGTCTGAGTGCATGCTGGAGGCAACCAATGGATGTATCTCTCTGTTAGTCCTCCCTTCTCCTCTCTCTAAAAATCAATGAAAAAGTATCCTTGGGTGAGGATGAACAACAAAAGAAAGTTATTTACTAGTAAACACTATGAATTATAACACTTTGCCATGAAGCATATGCTAACTAATGCAAAGAATGTAAGCACAGATTAACTTCGTTGGATTTAGTGATTTTAATTTAAGGTAACCAAATATACATAGTTTAATGAAAAAGGCAGGAAACAAGACCACATAAAAGTATAAAAGGGTAGTTAAGCAGTAGATACAAAAAAGAGAAGAATATTTTTCAGAGCTGTGAATACTTAAAACATGACAGCAAGGGGATTCATCCAACTAGAACAGTGGTTCTCAACCTTCCTAATGCCGCACTCTTTAAGACAGCTCCTCATGTGGTGGTGACCCACAACCATAAAATTATTTCCATTGCTACTTCATAACTGTAATTTTGCTACTGTTATGAACTGTAATGTAAATATCTGATATGCAGGATGTATTTTCATTGTTACAAATTGAACATAATTAAAGCATAGTGATTAATCACAAAAACAATATGTAATTATATATTGTAAAATATTTATTTCTAATTACAAATAAATGAAATTTTGTCTTGAATCCTGGTGTAGCATGGGTAACAGTCTTCACATGACAACAGTAAACTACATTGCTACATTTTGCTACACCGAGAAAGGGTGTGTTGGTTCCTAAGACCATGGGAAATAGGTGTTTTCCAATAGTCTTAGGCAACCCCTGTTAAAGGGTCGTTCGACACCCAAAGGGGTCGTGAGCCACAGGTTGAAAACTACTGAACTAGAAGGAAAGAGAGGGGCTCACAGAGACCCAGAGGAGCTGCAAAAAGCTGAGGTACGGAGACGCACATGTGGAGAGAGTGGGTGCCTGAGTACCTAGCTGGCTTTCTCTGGCAGGAGGGACACAGAGACTTTCAACTGCATTGAAACCCTTATCCTATGGCACTGACCCCTAGGTCCACCCAAAACTCATATGGGGGGAGTTTGGACTGTGAAAAGGGAGAAGTGCAAGGAAATATAGGGGAGCTGCAAAAGAGCAGAAGTCTGGTGGCGTGCACAGAACTGCTCACAGAAGACCCGCTGCTGATAGAGCCACTGTCTTTCACGAGGGGGAGGGAGACAGAGCCTCCCAACTGAGCCACTTCTAACCCCACTAAACCCCAGTTTTGAGCAAAACCCTGAGGACCCAGACTCATATGGTCCTGGAGTGCAGGGGAGCCATAAAGGCAGCAGTCTAGAGGCACTGCGAGAGAGCACACACACTGGGAACACTCCAGCAATTATGAGACACTTCAAACCCAGGGGCCATAGGGGGCGGGTCAGACTGGAAGGCAAGGCAGTGCCTTAAGCTCTGAGACTCCACCTATCCCAAGCTCACCAGAGAGGCTTTTGCAGTTTTGCAAGTCTTGTATCATAAGGCTGAATCCAACAAAGAAGTTTTCCTGGCATAGGGAAAATGCGGAGCCAAAAAAAAGAGATCACAAACAAAAGAAATGGAGGAAAATAAACAGATGAAGATAGGGTTCAAAACCACAGTTATAAGGTTTTTCAAGAATATCCCAGAAAAGATGGATAAATTTATTGAGACCCAAGAGGAGATGAAAAAGGACCAACTAGAGATGAAAAAGGACCAACTAGAGATGGAAAAGGACCAACTAGAAATTAAACATACAATGACTGAAATAAAAAATATTATACAGAGACCTAACAGCAGACTAGAGGAAGGCAAGTATCAAGTAAAAAATTTGAAATATAAAGAATGAAACACACTCAACTGGAAGAGCAAGAAGAAAAAAGAATCCAAAAATGTGAAGATAACGTAAGGAGCCTCTGGGACAGCTCCAAGCATACCAACATCAGAATTGTGGGGGTGCCAGAAAAAGAGAGAGAGCAAGATACTGAAAACCTATTTAAATAAATAATGACTGAAAACTTCCCACATCTGGTGAAAGAAATAGACTTACAAGTCCAGGAAGCACACCAGAACCCCATATAAAAGGAATCCAAAGAGGACTACACCAAGACACATGATCATTAAAATACCAAGAGCAAAAGACAAATAGAGAATATTAAAAGCAGCAAGAGAAAAACAGTTAATTACCTACAAGGGAGCACCTGTACTATTGTCAGCTGATTTCTCATCAGAAACTACGCAGGCCAGACGGGAGTGGCAAGAAATATTCAATGTGATGAATAGCAAGAACCTACAACCAAGAATACTCTATCCAACAAAGCTATCATTCAGAATTGAATGGCAGATAAAGAGCTTCACAGATAAGAAAAAGCTAAAGGAGTCCATCCACTCCAAGCCAGTATTATATGAAATGCTGAAAGGTACTCTTTAAGAAGAGGAAGAAGAAAGAGGTAAAAGATAAAAAAATTATGAACAAAAAATACGTATCAACAAGTGAATCTAAAAATTAAGTGTATTAAAAACTTGATCAACAGAATAAACTGGTGAATATAATAGAATCAGGAGCACAGAAAAGGAGTGGACTGATAGTTCTCTGGGAAAGGGGTTAGGGAGGTGCAGGGAGAGACTGGACAAAAATCATACACCTAAGGATGAGGTCAATGGGGGTTAGGTAAGGGTAGAGGGAGGATTGGGAGCCAAGTGGAGGAGAGTCATGGAGGGGAAAAAAAGAGAAACAAATGTAACAATCTGAATAATAAAGATTTAATTTAAAAAAAATGACAGCAATAGCACAAGGAAGCATCAGAGTGACAAATCTGTAAGTAAAATGAACCGTGACAGGTGTGGCTCAGGTGATTGAGCATTGTCCCATGTACCAAAAAGTCACTAGTTTGATTCCTCCTGTTGGGGTGTTTACAGGAGGCATATTGATGTTTCTCTCTCCCTCTCCCTTCCTATGATTTCTTCTAATATTTTTATGGTTTCATAACTTATATTTAAGTCTATTATCTCTTTTGAGTTTATTTTTGTGTACCGTGTAAGTTTGTGGTCTAGTTTCGTTTTTCACATGTATCTGTTCAATTTTCTCAACACCATTTATTGAAGAGACTGTCTTTACTCTATTGTATGACCTTGTCTCCTTTGTCAAATATTAATTGAGCATAAAGGTTTGGGTCAATTTCTGGGTTCTCTGTTCTGTTCTATTGGTCTATATGTTTGTTCTTGTGCCAGTACCAGGCTGTTTTGATTACAGTGGCTTTGCAGCATAACTTGGTACCTGGTATTGTGATCTCTCCAAATTTGTTCTTCTTTATCAAGATTGCTACAACTCTTCAGGGTCTTTTAAAATATATATTATTGTGTGTGTAGTTGTTGTTTTGTTTGCTTTTTGTTTTTTTACAGAGAGGAAGGGAGAGGGTTAGAGAGTTAGAAACATCCATGAGAGAGAAACATCAATCAGTTGCCTCCTGCACACACCCTATTTGGGATGTGCCCACAACCAAGGTACATGCCCTTGACTGATTTTGAACCTGGGACCCTTCAGTCAGCAAGCTGATGCTCTATCCACTGGACCAAACCATTCAGGGCAATTCAGGGTCTTTTTGATTCCATATAAACTTTTGGAGATTTTGCTCTAGATCTGTGAAATATGGTATCAGTATTTTAATAAGGATTTCATTGAATCTATAGATTGCTTTGGGTAATATAGACATTTTAATGATGTTAAGTCATGAAGCCATAAAATCCTAGAAGAAACCATAGGCAGAAAAATGTCAAACATCTCTCATAGCAATGTTTGCTGATATATTTCCTAGCACAAGAGAAACAAGGGAGAGAATAAATATATGGGATTACATCAAAATAAAAAGCTTCTGCACAGCAGAAAAAAATCAACAAAAAAGAGAACCCACTTTATGGGAGAACAATGAAATATCTGATAAGAGGTTAAGTTCCAAAGTATATAAGGAACTTATATAATTTAACAAAGGAAGACAAACAATTCAATAAAAAAATAGGCAAAGGACCTAAATAGATACTTTTTCAAAGTGGACATATAGATGACCAAGAGACATAAAAAAAATGCTTAAGTTACTAGTCATCAGAGAGATACAAATTGAAATGACAATGAAGTATTACCTCACACCTATCAGAATGGCTACCATCAATAAACCAACATATCTGACAAGTGATAGCCAGAATGTGGAAAAAAGAGAAACCTAGTACACTTCTGGTGGGAATACAGACTAGTATAAGAAGTATGGAAAATAGTATGTAGTTTCCTCAAAAAATTAAAAATGGAATCACATTTAACCCAGTGATCCCACTGCTAGGAACATATCCTAAGAAACCCGAAACACCAGTCAGAAAGAACATATGCATCTTTCTTTATAGTAGTGCAATGTACAGTAGCTAAGATCTGGAAAAAGACTAAGTGCACCCATCATTAGATGAGTGGATTTAAAAAGCTGTGACACATTTACACCATGGAATACTATGCAACTGTAAAAAAAAAGGATCTCTTAACTTTTGAGACAGTATGGAGGGACCTGGAAAATATTATGCTAACAAAATAAGCCAGTAATAGAAAGACAAGTATCACATGATGTTACTCATATATGGAATCTAATGAACAAAATAAACCAATGCACAAAATAGATCCAGAGACATAGAAACATGGAACAGACTATCAATATTCAGATGGAAGGAGGGGATAGGAGGTTGGATAGGGAGCTATTAACCAAGAATTTATACCTATATATGCATAAACCATGGACAGGGATAGTGTGGTGAAGTCCTGGGGGTGAGGTGCAGGGGAGGGCATCAATGGGAAAAAAGGAAACATATGAAATACTTTCAACAATAAAGATAAATTTAAAAAACATATTTAAAAGAAAGTGGAAAAAATATAAGTAAAATGAGTGAATGATAAACTAGTTATAAAGTTATAATGCTTATTTTTAATAGTTCCTTCTTATTAGCTACATCTTAATGGAGAGATATCTTATTATAATTGTGTCCTATCCACTCCCAAGACAAATATTTGGGCAAATAACATATACATAAATTCTAAGTTTTAGCTATAAAACAAACAAAAACTCATAGCCACAGAAAATATTATGATGGTTACCAGAGGAAAAGAGGTTGAGAGGCTAGTAAAGGGTAGAAGGGGTCAAATTTATGGTGATGGAAGATTTGACTTTAGACGTTGGGCAAACAATGCAATCTACAAAAGATGTATCGTAGAATTGTACATTTGAAACCTAAGTAATCTTTTTAACCAATGTCAGCCCAATAAATTTAATTTAGAAAGAAAAAAGAAAATATGATTTTTATAAGTGTAAATATTTGAGTCAGTATAAAAGAAATAGTTCATAAAATTTGTGTATGCACTATATATGTAGTAGGTCATAGAAATTTTCAATGCTACACAAAGTACGCTATCTTTCATATTACTGAACATATTGAACTTTCATTCTCTTCATTTATCACTGAGATGCTTTTGGAATATAAGAATACATTTTTTAAAAAAGGAATCAATTTTGAAGAATTAATAGTAAAATCATTTTTTTAAAATCAACTGCACATGAATATTGTTCCAATGTGGTAAAAGGCTTTCAGAATCATTTTTCCCCTACCTACTTGTGTTAGCAGATAAATTGTGCTCAAATCAGCTGTTAATACTCAAAATTAGTTTGTGAGATTCTGAATAAATTAACAGAGTGTTCATATAGAGGAACAATAAGGATTCTCTAGCCCTAGCCCATTACTGTACAGGTAATTGAGTTACTAATAAGTGAAATCACCTGCATTCATTAAGCTAAACTTTGGATCCCAAGTTTGTCACTCAAGAGACCAGTGGACATGGGAAAATTATTTTATTCATGGCTGTCCTTTCTGTTGTTAATCTCCATTCATTGCAGCCTTCACTAGAGCACACTCCATGGTTACTTTTTTTTTAAAATATATTTTATTGATTTTTTACAGAGAGGAAGGGAGAGAGATAGAAAGTCAGAAACATCGATGAGAGAGAGACATCAATCAGCCACCTGCTGCACTCCCCACAGTGGAGATGTGCCCGCAAGCAAGGTACATGCCCCCGACCAGAATCGAACCCGGGACCTTTCAGTCCACAGGCCGATGTTCTATCCACTGAGCCAAACCGGTCTCAGCCCATGGTTATTTTTTTGGCCACTTCTAAAAGCCCTAAGACTCATAATTGTCCCATAAAAAACAGGCACCTAAAATTTAGTAGTTTTAGGATTGTATGTTTCATTTTTTTAGACTATTATCTCTACCATTGCTTATGTCTCTCAATGTAGTGGATTGCCTAAGGTTTAAAAACATCAGTTTGTAATGAACCTATAACATTACTTTCTGACATTATCTTTGATTATATTATTAAAGTTTTGATATTGAAATATGTCTCAATGAATACTTACTATATGTGAAAAATTATTCTACATAATATTATGCATATGTGTATGCATATCTATGTGCTATATATTTGAATATATATTTATCTTATCTTATTTTTGAAACAACCTTATAAAGTAGAAACTATTACACTTAATTTTATAGGTAAAATAATTAATGCATATAAAGTGTAAGTAAACCTACACAAGATATCTATCCAGTTTGTGTAAAAAACAAGACTCAAATTCAGACAAGACTTCTCTTCACAGCTGAGGAACAATATTGTTGTATTAAGATATATTAAGATTTCCATTTGCCTGAAATACCATCTTCCATCCCTTCACCCTCAATCTGTGTGCATCTCTTATTAAGATTTATAAATTTTCTCTTATTCTCAAATCCTATCAAATGAATTATCTATAATTTTCTATATTAAATATATAGTTTTAAAAATGTTTTTCCATATTTCTTTCACTATCCTGATTGCATTTTGTCTATATAAGTGCTGAGTGTCTCCTTTAAAAACTGAGACAAATTTTTCTTTGACCCAATTCTACCCCTTTATCTGAAATTATAACTTTTCCTTTGAACTCATAACATGTGTTGTAGTATGTTTATCAATTTGTGATATAACTAAAATGTGTAAGACACTAAGTGACATATATCCTAAGCATAATGCTCAAACTTAGGCATAAATTTATTTATTTGTCTCACCATCTTAGGTACTATAACTTTTTATACTTTATGGAAGAAATAAACTAAAATTTAAAGTTAAATAATTTTTCTGAACTCCCATAGTGGTGAAATTAGGATTTCAACAAAGAGTACAATGCAATCAACTATAAAAATTTGTTTTAATGGGAGAGGCATGGTCCTTGTTCAGAAAATTGGGTTCTTTTGTAGGTGGTAAACTAGATAAAAGTCCTATAAGTAGGGCAAATATAAATAAAATAAACTTGCAATAAAACCAATATGTAATTTATTATTTAAACTTAGGTCACTTTTTTGATTTATTTTTTTACTAGAGGCCTGGTGCACAAAATTCCTGCACATGGGGAGGGGGTGTCCTTCAGCCCACCCTGCTCCCTCTCCAATCTGGAACTCTTTGAGCCTGAAACTTTAAGCCAAATTCTCGCCTGCCTGCCTTCCTGATTGCCTCTAACCACTTTGGCCTCCCAGCCTGATTGATGTCTAACTGCTCCCCTGCCAGCCTGTTTGTCCCTAACTGCCCTCCTCTGTAAGCTTGGGTCCCACAACTGCCCTTCCCTGCTGGCCTGGTCATCCCAAACTGCCCTCCCCTGCTGGCCATCTTGTCGTGGCCATCTTGTGTCCACATGAGGCCAGAATCTTTTGACAACATGGGGGCAGTCATCTTGTGTGTTAGAGTGATGGTCAATCTGAGTATTACTCTTTTATTAGATAGGACAGAGGCCTGGTGCCTGGGTGGGTGCCAGCTGGTTTGCCCTGAAGGGTGTCCCAGATCAGGTTGGGGGTTCTCTTGGGGTATGGGTTAGCCTTGGCAAGAGGCCTGTGGTGGTTTGCAGGCTGACCATAGCCCTCAGCAACCCAACCAGAGGCCCTGGTATCTGGGATTTATTTATATTCTACAATTGAAACTTTTTAGCTTGGAGCAGAGCCAAGCCTTCTGCTCATTCCATGGGGGCAACCATTGGAACTTTGTTGCCTTAAGTGGAGGCCTGGACTGGCCAGAGTGTGCAGAAAGCTTGGCTTTCTCCATCATTAGGGGCAACTCAAGCCTCCCTCCTGCTCTTTCTGTGGGCGTAGCTATCTTGGTTGGGTTAATTTGCATACTTGCTCCTGATTGTCTGGTAGGCATGGCTTGTGGGTGTGATTTGTGGGCATAGCAGAGGTGCAGTCAATTTGCATATTACTTTTTTATTAGATAGGATTGTTGACAGCATTACACATGTTTCCCATCCCCCCCTTTACCCTCCTTCACCAAGCCCCTGCCCAACCCCTGGTTTTTCACTGCATTTTTGAGACTAAATTTATCCAACTAATAATTATACTTAGTCAACATACTTATACACAGACTCTGGTTTAGAGTCACCTTATATAAATGGAATTCTAAAATATTTCAGTGTAAATACATAAAAAATAGAGTTGCTGCATTCAAATCACCCTCTCTAATTTATGAATCTCTTCAGAAAAAGGCAGAAAATATTTCCTAAAGCTCCAGATCCCCTAGACTTATATCCATCAGGGATATTTTGGTCCATTCAGAGTTTCTGTACCAATGAGTCACCTTAGGTAATGAGACAATATTTAGTAAATCTAGAAAAATGATTTTATTCATTATTGTTACAAATTCAAATTTCATCTTATCAGTCTGTTTTATCCAAATTTTGGCATATAAGCATAACCGATGGATACAAGACACTGAAGTGGGAAAGGGGGACAGGTGAGGGCATGTACTGAAGGTAGGGAAGGCCGGGGAGAGATCAATAGGGAAAAAAAAAGGAGGAGACATGTACTACTATTTGTAATACTTTAAACTGTGGGAACCTCTTTCCACGTCCCGCGTGGTTCAGGGTTCCCGGGTCAGGGTTTGGGTTCTGAAGGAGGCCGCACGCAAACGAAATGAGAGACTAGAAAACATTAATTTGGCGATATTGGGGGGCCAGGCGGGAGCCTTCCTCTAGTGGAAAGGACTGCCACTTGCTCTGGCCTTTTTCTCCCTTTTATTAAGGCTTTGGGACACACCCCTAGCCTTTAGGCAGGAAATAACAAAAACAGATTAACATGAAACAAACATAGAGGTTGCTTCAACCAATAATGTTTCAACTAAACAGTGAGTAATTAGCTCTGACCTTTCAGAGCAGTTAAGGTTGACCAGCCTTCTGGCTTCCTGTTTACATCCATTTAGTGAGAACAATATTTGGTTTCCAACATTAAACAATAAGAAAAATAGAAAAGAAAAAAATAAAATAGCTTTTACCAGTAAAAATACTAAAATAAAATAATCATAACTGTAAAATAGAAAAGTAAAAAAAAAAAAGAAAACGTATTTCTAGGATTAAATGTCTCCTTTTGCCCCTACTTCTTGCCCAGTCCCTTCCTCATCCCTTGAAGTTTATAGACCTAGCCTGAAGCCCCTACCAGTGCTGTGATCAATTTATTTTTCTTTTATGACCACACCTTGTGGTCTAACATTCATACACCGGGATATTGAATATTCATCATTCAATAGATAATGTTTTAAACTATTTTTATTCATTTTATAGAGAGATAAAAGGAGAGAAAGAGAGAAGGAAACATAAATGAGAGAGAAACATGGGTGGGCTGTCCCTTGCACACCCCCTACTGGGGATAGATCTCACAACCTGGGCATGTCCCCTTCATGGGAATTAACCAGCAACCACTCAGTGCATGGGTCAATGCTCAATCAACTGAACCACACTGGCCAGGGCAAATATCAACAAGTAATTTTTAGTGTTCACCTCAACATTGTGAAATCTGGTGATATAAAAGCAAATTAAAGTGTTATCCCTAGTAACAAGGAGCTATAGCAATCAAGTGGTAAAGGCAAATGGATGTTAAGCTATGGGGGGAAAAGAGGAACATCTGTAATAATCTGAACAATAAAGATTAAAAAAAAGAAGAAGAAAAATCAATCATTTCCTTGACCAAAACTCCTCTGAAAGGCTGTATGTTAAGAAAACACATTTGCAGTTGGACCACTTTTTTTTATACCTGTATTGTTCTTTTTTTTTTAATATATTTTTATTGAGTTTTTACAGAGAGAAAGGGAGAGGGATAGAGAATTAAAAACATCAATGAGAGAGAGACATCGATCAGCTGCCTCCTGCACGCCTCCTACTGGAGACATGCCCCCAACCAGGATACATGCCCTTGACCGGAATCGAACCTGGGACCTTCCAGTCCACAGGCTGAGGCTTTATCCACTGAGCCAAACCGGTTTTGGCACCTGTATTGTTCTGAATGGTTGAATCCCTATCTAGTGTAAGTTAAATGACAAAAGCTCTTTTCTTCTTCTGTCATTCTGTTACTCAAAGAAAACCAAAATATATTTGCTGAAATATGAAAACAATCAAAACAATAAAAAAAAGTCAAGAATCTTAATGGTAGAAAGAAGAAAATCATGTGTGAATATCTCAATCCTAGATTTACAACTTTTTTATCTTCATAAATTTCAGAAATCTTACTATCTAAATAACTAAAATTATTGTATTTGCTTTTGTATTTTGTGTGTGTGTGTGTGTGTGTGTGTGTGTTGTAATAAGGCAATGTAAAAATTCAGTGGAACAGTTATTAGAGTCACTGACATATAAACAAAGTACATTAAATGGGGCTGGAGGTGGGTTCAGGCTCACCCAGAATGAAAACAGTGGCCTCTCTGCTCATCCAGGTAACTAATGGGTCATAACAGATGCCCTGATGCCATAGGATGACAAAAGATATGTCTTCAAGCCAAATTGTTGCAGTTTGTTTGTTTTTGTTTTTGTGGAAAAGACATTCATTACAGAGCTATAAATTAGGGGTTGGGGCAGGGTGAGAGGAGCAAGTGATCCTATTTGAAGCTTCTGATCCTTCTCTCTGTCCTTCTGGGCCTGGATATGAGCACCTCCTCCATACATTCCTTTGCTCCCAGCACCTTTTACTGGAGCCACCCACAGCTTTATCCTTCACCTGAATAGGTGTTCCTAGGTCTGCAGAGGAGGGGAGACAGTGGCAGGTGTGCAGTCTCTGAATTACAGGGGAAGGGGAAGCTTCTTGATTTCTTCGGGGTTCAGCTTGGAGACTGAAAATCTGCTGTGCCCTCTGGAGGCTGAGACCAGAGAGTTTAAAAGCAGCTGCAGACTGGTGTCTAGCACATCCAGTATCAGCTGCAAAGTCCTGGTCAGGTCCCAGGCAAAGGTCTTGCCACTGTCCATGGCGCCATCACAAAGATCTGAGCCAGGTACTTGGCCATGGTGGATGCTCTGCCTCAGGGGCATGGGCTCCTGCATCCAGGCCCCAGATCCAGATTAAGAGCAGCCAGTGGGTCAAAGGTCAAGGGAGGATGCTGGAACAGGCCCAGTTTTGTTTGTTTGTTTGTTTAATGTAGAACCTAAATTAGTTCTCTTTAAAAAGAGAGAGAGAGAGAGAGAGAGAAAGGAAGGAAGAGAGATAGAAACATCAATGATGAGAGAAAATCATTAGTTGTCTTCCTCCTCCATGCACCCAACTGGGGATCCAGCCCGAAACCTGGGCATGTGCCCTTGATAGGAATTGAACCTGGGACCCTTCAATCCACAAGCTGAAGCTCTATTCACTGAGCTAAACCATCTAAGGCAGGCCAGTTTTAAGGGAATAAAATTCAACTTTGGGAATCTCCATATGTAGATTAAAATAAATAGGCTGGCTTAGAATTGAAGGACCTTGCTAAGTACTTTGACAAGCTAGAATGTTGTGAAAATTAAGTAGAAAAGATAGTAGGAAAAAACATGTTGCAAAGCAATTGAGTGTGAGCCATGACATTAAAATTATAAAATACAGTAAATTTTACAATTGAAGTATGTTTTTACCTCCAAGACTAAGAAAAGACAGGAAAAAACAAACACGTGTTGGAGACCTGATTGCACATCACTGACAAATAACTATAGTCTAAAATTTCTGAAACCTTTGGATATCAAAAAATTATGTTAAATTTGTCATAAAAATAAAAAAAAATACAACAGCTACAAAAAATACTTGAAGAATAGTGTAAAAGCTATGGTGCTTCAATTGAAACAATTTGAAGATGATGTAAGAAAAAAATGCCAGGTTGAAGAAGAGCAACATGAGGACTAAGTCAAAAAAAGAAAGAAAGAAAGAAAGAAAGAAAGAAAGAAAGAAAGAAAGAAAGAAAGAAAGAAAGAGAAAGAAAAAGAAAGAAAAAAGGAAGGAAGGAAGGAAGGAAGGAAGGAAGGAAGGAAGGAAGGAAGAAAGGAAGGAAGGAAGGAAGGAAGGAAGAATTCAGAGGACCAAGACAAGAGATATACAGAGAAAATTAAGATAGTGGTGAACCAAGACATTGCACATAGCTAACCAGAAAGGCAGATAATTCAGAATCCCTCCAGCACATAGAAAAACCCTTATGTTAGCTGTGGGATATCAAGAGAAGGGCAGAACATTTCTTTAAAAAAAGATATAGAATATCCTTTCCATTCCACATCTGTTAGAGTCTGACAAATATTTCTGTGAGTCTTGTATAGAACTGTTAGGCTCAGTAGATTACTATGCAATACTACAGCTGGAGATAATAAGGTGTTTCTTCTGCTTGGAACAACTGAAATGCCTTGACAATACAGAAAAAGAAATTAAATTTGGCCCAGAAATGCTTTAAAATTGTTATGGAGAAAATCATCAGAGATTGGTTCAAATAAAAAGAAACTATGGGGAACATTGCTTCAAGGTATCTGAAATTATTACAGTGGAAATGATGAAAGGGCTTGTATCTCAACAAGGCTTGTCAACATTTAAATAACTCTATATTGATCCATCAAAAGTTTACAACTTGTTACAGTTGGAAGTTATTGCCCAGGAAGCCTGGTTTGGCCTAAAAGTGCATGACAAGAACATGGATTAGGTAGTCACCCATATTATCAAGGGAAGAGAGGAACCAGCCCAAATAAGGAAAGAGGGGCAGGAGGAAGATTCTGCCTAAAGAGCATGGACTCTTTGAAAAGAATGGAAAACTCCATGCACATAGCCAAACAAGACCTTCCATCAAACCAGTGGAAACCTAGACAAAGCCCTGAAGATTATTCTCAGTAATCCTTAGATGTGGTGGTTAAATGATTCAGATCCTGAAACAAACAATCATAAAAAAGTCCTTCTCTGGAAAATATTAAAGAACTGGTGCACATGAGTTTTGAGGTGATAGTGGCTAAGGTGCCCTGAGACCATTCAGGAGAAATGTCCGGTCTCTCTCCCGATGTACTGCTCGTGGGGTAGATTCTTTATCAATGTCATTCAGTTGCCCTTCAACTTCTGCAGGATTGTCTAGTGCCTCAAGAAATGAAGATATGGACATAGAGACCATCAAAGTTATATTGGAAGGTATTTCAGTATGAAAAGGATTATCTTGATACAACTCTGGAAGACAAAATTATTATTATCCTATCTTGAAAATACAAAGTCATCTAAAAAGAACTATAAATACTTAGTTTCTTCTTAGAAATTCTATTACTATTAAAAGTCTAAACTAAGGCCAAGGCCGGTTTGGCTCAGTGAATAGAGCATCGGCCTATGGACTGGAGGGTCCCAGTTCAATTCCGGTCAAGAGCATGTACCTTGGTTGAGGGCACATACTCAGTGAGGAGTGTGCAAGAGGCAGCTGATCGATGTCTCTCTCTCATCGATGTTTCTAACTCTCTATCCCTCTCCCTTCCTCTCTGTAAAAAATCAATAAAATATTTTTAAAAAGTCTAAACTAAGTACATCATATGTAACTATTATTGTGATTTTAAGCTTCACTTAAAACTTCAAAATCAATTTTATTTACTTTGTAATATATAAACTACTATATGTATTATATGTGTTTACATGATCCTAGTGAGTATAAAGAGATAATAGTTAAGCTAGAGACTGAAAGTAGTAACTTCAAAAACCTTAAATTACTTGATTGAAGTAAATATCACAAAATTACCTATTATTTTGCCTAAAATATGGATACAAAGATATATGCATACAATTTGATCCTCTGTAAAAATAAGTACTTGACTTTATGCAAATATTATTTATGTATTTATTCAATACATGCATTTTAAGAAAGCTTTTCAACATATTTTGATTCTGTATATTAGGGAAATTCAAATGAAATAGTTATGATTTTAGTTTCCAGTTGTGTGATATATAATTGAAAAAATAGACTTGTTCACTAAATAATTCAGTGCAAAATCCTATATTATTCTTCTCAAGAAATAATGAAATAATTATTTTATCGAAATTCAACAGTAAAGAAAAGAAGACTAACCAGGAAAGTCCCTGAGAAAGAGGGTTAAATTTAAACTGAACTTTATTTATTTATTTTAAAATATGTTTTTATTGATTTCAGTAAGAGGAAGGAGAGGGAGAGAAACACCGATGAGAGAGAATCACAGATCTGCTGCCTCCTGCATGCCCCACTGGGAACGGAGCCTGCAGCCTGGGCATGTGCCCTGACGGGAAATGGAACTGTGACTTCCTATTTCATGGGCTGAGACACACCAGATAGATGGGCCTAACTGGATTTTAGAAGTATGAAATGGCTGACAGTGAAATACTGATTTGTTATAAGCACTTATTGGAACATGAGTGTTTTAGAAGAAGCAAATAGATGTCTGGACAAATAAAAGTATTAATGATATTTAAAGATAATTTTATACACATTCTAAAGATATAAGAACAAGAAGTGTTAGTCTCACCTTTCTCATCAATTGAAATATTCATGACTTTTATAATTATTCTTTAGTATTCTATTTAAGCCTTTTTAAAAACTGTAATCATAACATCTATTTATGGCAAGATCTTTGACAGCAGAGCTGCTTTCTACACATTCATATGCCATTTATTTATATTGCATGGCATAAGGCCTTAAGAATAGAAAAGTAGCTCTAACCAGTTTTACTTAGTGATAAAGTGTCAGCGTGATAACTGAGTGGGTCCCAGGTTCTGTTCCTGTCAAGGGCATGTACCTTGATTGCAGGCACATCCCCAGTAGGAAGTGTGCAGGAGGCAGCTGATTGATGTTTCTCTCTCATCGATGTTTCTAACTTTCAATCCCTCTCTCTTCCTCTGTAAAAATCAATAAAATGAAAAGAATAGTTAGATCTATAATAAAATCCTCACAGTTTTTACTAATAGGCTTAAATTTTTTAAATGTCTAGATTATTTTTTTAGGACGTACAGAATCAAACAACTATAGATAAACGAAAGTGGTAATTTTATGTGAGTATACCAGCAGATATTAACTGAATTCTTAAGACACACAAGGATTTATATCTGACATGAAAACTTCAGAAATGTCTAAATTCTTTCCCCAATAAATTATAGTTTGACAAGGAAAGGTGGTATACCCCATAAATTTGAAAACCTAATTCTGTTATACTAATTATTTTCCCTCTAGTTTTCAGCAGGTGAAAAAATATTTGCAGTGAAGATGGATAATAACTTTCCTCTTTCTAACTACGGAGGAACCAATGAGAATTTGGAAACAGATTAATTCTAAAATATTACCACCTGTAACTGAATGAGAAAGGAAGAAAGTAAAAGTTCGGATTGGTTAAAGATGGCTTGATAATGTATACATTTTGATTGAGACTTTGACCTAAAAATCTACATTACCTTATATTTAATTTTGTGCAACAGTAAACCCCTGAAGGGATCTAAAGAGTAATAACATACCTAGATTATCTTTTGAAAGGAAGATACTGGCTGCTTTTAAGAAAAGACTGTAATGATTCCCAAACTGTGAGACTAGACTGGAAGCTTGTGATTATCTCAGCAGTTGTTGATGGTGGAATGGGTTTTGTTTTGTAAGGATGGTAAGGGAGACTTTCTTTAAGGAAAGCTGCTACAATGGGGTCTTGTAGTAGGAGTGATATATTGGGCTCAATTCTGAATAAAACAAGGAAAACAAAAAAGTGGGACTTTATAGGCAAGGAGCAGGGTGGGGGTTTAGTAGATGGAAAGTTACTAAGAGGAATCATCAGGAGTATTCAGGTTCTGGCTACATCTACCAAACAGGATTCTGGCTGAAGTAGGACAGGGTGGTTAGATACTACTTAAGGAAAAATGGAGGCTAAGAAACCAAATCATATCTAATAAAGAAGGATTATACAAATTGACTGTCATGCCATCACAAAGATGGTGGCACCCATAGCCACAAGATGGCAGCGCCCAGTCCCCTCAGTCCCATTGAGGGGGCAGGTGCACAGCACAGCCGTGCCTGCCCCCCGGAGGGTCTGGCTGCTCTACGCACCTTCCTCTGTGGTCCCCCAGTCCTCTCAACCCCCAAGCTGCCCACGACCAGTAAGAGGCACAGGCAAGCCTCGGATGGCAGCTGCACAGCCAACCAGGGCTGCCCTAGGCTCAGGTAACCTGGGCAGGTCAAAGCTTGCACTTCTGGCAGTGGTAGTCACAGAAGTGTGATGAGGGCATTGCCTTGCCCTGATTGCCAGGTCGCCTCCTGCTTCTGAGAGCTCCCAGACTGTGAGAGGGGGCAAGCTGGACTGAGGGACACCCCCCTACAGTGCATGAATTTTCATGCACCAGGCCTTTAGTCATATATAAAGGGAGACACAATATTGATAATGGGTGATTATGGTTAAACTGACTTAGTAGGTTCCTTGCTAGAATTGGGTTGCTGAGAGACACAAGTCTATGTACCTCTCAACTGATAGAGTTCAGAGAAGCCTGCCATCAGTTTGGTCAAGGAGAGAATCATTGTCAGTGGTAATAAGTATGTTGCAAGAAATGATATGATTCTGATATATTCCAAAGCTGGATCTCACAGGATTTTTGAAAAATTGATCATAGACATAAGAAAGATTTCCAAGATTTTTGGAAACATATAGTTGTTATTTACTATGAGCTTGGCTATTTTAGTATAAGATTATTATGATGATGATTATATACAAATAGTGACATTCTGTATTTGGGAAAATTCAAAAATATTTAAGAGATATTTATAGTTATCTATTAAGGTGTTTTAAATGTCGAAAGAATAATAAAAGAGTTGTTATTATGTCCTCATTCTTACAGCTGATCTCAAGGCCATAAGTGGTATTTTCAACTGACTTTCTTCTTTATCTATTCCATGCTGTTGTTGTTTTTTTATCTTCTCAGGAAGTACCCCAGAATACTTTATCTGATAAATGTTTTAAATTTTCATTACTAGGTTTTCTGCTCTTATCCACATGAGATAGGTACTATATTCTATTAAATGTTACTATTAGATGTAGCAGTACTAATTGGTTATAAGGATTCTTATGACTTTATCCCTATTCTATCCTTTTTGTTTAGGGGCTATATTTTTCCCTTTAGAGTAAGAATTAATTATTAGATGTAATTAATTTTATTCTATTTATCTAGAGTTATGTGTTACTTACAATGACTTCTAATGTAAAGGAAACCCTGTTGTATTACCTCATATATAATCTCTCTCTATATAAAAGCCTAAGTGACCATTATGACCAAATGACCAGAACAACAGGTCAATCAGTAGCTCTGATACACACTGACCAGCAGAGGGTAGACACTAAACGTAGGAGCTGACCCGGAGTGGTCAGTACACTCTCACACCCAACCTCCTGTGACCAGCCAACCTCCCATGGACCCTCCCCGTGGCTGGACAACTTCCCGCAGCCCTTTCTCCTGGCCAGCTGGCTAACCTCCTGGGACTTCTCCTCATGGCCAGCTGTGGCCCCTCTCCCTAGTTGGCCAGTAGCGCTGACGGGCTTGTCAAACTCCCAGGATCTCTCCCCCTGGGTGGCTGACCCCTCAAAAGGCTTTGATTGCCAGTCACTCCAAGAGACCCCACCTATGCACAAATTCATCTACTAAGCCTCTAGTCTTTGTATAAAGAGTGTATAATCTTTCTTTGATATAAGACTAGTGAACAAGCAGTCTTGGATACCAAGGAGTAGATCATACATTCTCAAGTAGGTCATAGATGTGAGAATTACCTCTTCCATTTTCATTTCTTTCCCTCTGGATCTATATATTCTGGCTAGGAGGAAAAATTATACCATATATTAGTAAATTATTATTTTCTTTAGGATAAGGAATAAAGCTTAAATGTTGTATATATCAATTTCAATATATTCTAGGGCAGCTGCTTCAGAGAGATGGAGTACATGTTCAGACCAGTGAATGCTATAAGCAATAATATGCAATATAATGTTTTTAAGTATAAAATCCTTTTTGTCATAAACATTATTATGAGTTAAATCATGATAGCAAATAACACATTTAGTAAATTGGCTTAAGGACATGCTAACTAACATATAATGGTAATTGAAAATCAGTAACAGCTCTTTTTCTTGTTGAACATATTTAATGTAAAAAAAATTGCCACCACACTGGCTGCTTGCCTTAAAAGGTATGGTAACACAAAGTTTGATTCATGTCATATTTACTAGTGTTGTTAATCAGGTCACCTTGATATGGTAAAGTCAGCATTGGACTATGTTTACTGCTTTCCTCTTCTACCACTATTACTTGGGTAAGAACTGAGCATGGTAGGGTAAAAAGGTAGTTGACATCCATAGGCTTCAGAGCAGCTGAAACATTTGTTGGCACTCATACATGACAAAGGTATCACAATCCTGGAACATATGAAGAAGACCATTTACTTAATTTCACCCCAAGGCTCACAATTCGAACACCAATATTATTTTTCCAAGTCAAAATATATTTAAATCATTAGTCCCAATTGGTAGCAGTGAGACAAATCATTAACATCTTTATCTAGAAGGCTTTCTCTTCTCTACTATCATCTCATTTGAGCTTTAATATAAAAATATTACCTTCCTTGAAGGTGATAGAAAATGTTATAGATCTATTTTTAAAATAAGATTAATACTTTTTTCTGCATCAACTCTATATATTTGATGTTTATGAAGCCAATAGTGTAGATTGAGGGAAGAGAAGTGGGGCAGGTATTTTAGGTTAATGAGCTTATATGCTCAGGCAGCCTTCTTGTACCTTCTGAGCCTGTTTGAACCTGGTTCCATCTCTAATGCTTAATAATGAATATTGCTCAGTATGTCTATCTTTAATGATTAAATAATACCACGTCATATTGGATCATGAAATGATATGTGAGTGGTCACATAGAAACTTCAGAGTAAAGCATTTAATTTCTATTTGTGCCTAGAAAAACTAAGAGTGACTTTTTTAAAAGATCTGTATCTCCTCTCCCCCAACCCTAACTGTAATTAGCTATAAAACTCCAAGGAAATCTACTTTGGACTTATATATAAATTTCTTACAGACATAAAGAGAATTCTGTTATGCCATATAGTTGTCAGGACTATCACATATATTTGTTAATGTGCTCCCTAATTCCAGGGGCACCATTCATATTTAAATTGGTTTTTATAAATGTCCTTGAATTTGCATAGTGAATAGAACTGTGTGGTGTAAATGTTGTGTCTATTGTTTCAAAATGGTCAAGTAGTGGAGATGAGTATGCCTCAGTATGGAACAGATTGGAAACCTTCACCTTATCCTTCTAGATCATACCTAAAGGCAGGCACCTTCCAGATTTCTGGGTGGCACACTCAGATGGTATATATGCTGTCTCTAAATTCCTAAAATGCACAATTGGTATGATGTACATTTTGAAATAATAAAAGATACTGAAGGTAGCAGTTGGTACTTTACCTTGGAAAATTTATTACAATATATCCAAAGGTCACTAGATATCCAATAACATTGCTAAGTGGGTAGCTAATCTTTTTTATTATTATTAACTCAAAACTTAGGGTATTTAGTATCATGTAGAAAGCTTATTGAGTCCAATCTTCCAAATATTAGTAAACTGTGTCAAAATATAATTGACATGGTATGATAAAATTGTCATGGTCCCTGAGTTCTAAACTGTGGTCCAAGTCAGGGAGTTAATGGGCTGAGTGTGTATTATGTCACTTACAGATGAGAGTACTTAGTTTTCAGTAGTCTGTATCTATGAGTATAGGTATAAAAATAGAGTCTAGATCAATAACTACATACCAGTCAAGAGGTGTGTTAATTTCCATAGTAAAAGTAGATATCTGAATTAACAGATACCATTAAATTGAATTAAATTGATTAAGCTTACAAAATCCTATATAATGAATTGGTAATATGCAAATTGAGCATCACTCCAACATACAAGATGGCAGCCCCCATGTGGTCAAAGATGGCTGGCCCCATGTGGACACAAGATGGCTGTCACAAGATGGCCAGCAGAGGAGGGCAGCTGAGGGGACCAGGCCAGCAGGGGAGTACAGTTGGAGGTGACCAGGCCAGCAGGAGAGGGCAGGTGGGGGCAATCGGGCCAGCAGGGGAGCAGTCAGGCATTGATCAGACTGCCAGGGTAGTGGTTAGGGGAAATCAATCAGGCAGGCAGGTAGATGAGCTGTTGGGAGCCAACAGTCCTGAATTGTGAGAGGGATGACCAACTGCCCTTGAGGGATCCCAGTTTGGAGAGGGTGTAGGCTGAGCTGAGGGACACACCTGCCCCTATGCATGAATTTTGTGCACTAGGCCTCTAGTTATATATATCAAATTCTTAATCCTCAACAAAGGCTATGTTTTTATTGATTTTTGTTTTCAGAGAAAGAGGGAGAGAGAGAAAGAGAAAGGGGAAGAGAGAGAAACATTAATCTGTTGCTTTCCTTATGTGCCCTACTGGGGATCAAACCTGCAACCTATGTATTGGCCCTAACCAGGAATTGAACTCACAACATTTTGGTGTATGGGTCAACACTTCAAGCAATGGAACTGCCTGACTAGGGCAAGCTTAATATATTCCTAAAAACATATCTAATTTGTATTTGATTAGCCAAACAGAGGAGTTACATGGGGATAACACAGGAATCACTATCTTTTCTGTTTGTTTTTTCTTTCTAAAACTCAATAATAATAAAGTTTATGATACCCCATGAGTATGTTGTGGCTTTTGGTTTACTATTTTGAAAGAAGAATGCAGTTAAAGTATGTTTCATTCATATTAGCTTTTCCTAATATAAGTGCTATTATGTGTTGGTAATTATTTCAACCATAAATTCAGAAACTGGAGATTTAATTGCCCACCATCCAATCATGTGTTATGTGTCATGAACAGAATTCTCTAATAACATATCATTTCTAATCATGGATTATTTTTTTAAGTATAAACTTTCAGAAAGTCTATCAGATTGCCCAAATTATAAATTAAGGTTCCCCTAAAATTATGGTCTTCCTTCATTTTGCTTTGTATACCACACTTAAAATATATGATCTCATGTATTTTCAATTGTGTACTAGCATATATAAATATATAATGCATATAAAATATATAGATATATATGTAAAATCCTGTATTCTTTTCCGATTATAAGTTTTTTTCCTCCTGTTTTAATATGTATGTAACTTTGTACATCTGCTGGAATATGATTTTAGTTATAGCTCTGAATACCATAAACATAGATTACAGAATATGCTAAGCATTAACCTGTTTTACGAAAAACAAAAAAAAAAACTTTTATTAAATTTAAGGTTTTTCAGTAGAACAGGAATAGTCACATCAGATGGAAGTAATGACTATTGGAAATAAAGGTTGATTTGGATTCTGGTTATATGGTGTATTTTAAGACACCCAAATCTCTCAACATATCCTTACACCTACCTTCAGTGTTTTATTCTTTCCCTATCGAAGCTCTGACACCTTTGATGCATTGTCATATTGTTAATTCAACCTACATAAATTGAAAACCCTTAGGATCAAGCTTTTCATTTTATATCCATCTATTTCAGCCTAGGGGCAAAAGGAAATGAGAGATGCTGAAAATCCTTGGTTATCTGTCTGATTTTGAGCTGAGAATTTAGGACATTGAACTTGTTACACATTTCCTTTAAACTTTCCAGCAAAATTAAAAGCAACCAGCCCACCCTAGAGCTTTGAATTCATCATACCCTTCACTCTGTTCTTCTTGAGAGATGACTCAATCTCTCAAAACCTTGTCATCAATAGAAACTTTATTATAGGTGACCACAGGTAATAATTTAATTAGCTGTTTTGTCACTGACTATCATGGGCTGCCAGAATCCCATGTCTTAATGTTCTCTGCCTTTAGCCACAAGGAGATGAGATAAATACCAACTTCCTATAATGTTCCTAAAGTTTTATTGCCCTCAATTTACCCAGCTATCAAATTATATATCAACTAGAGGCCTGATGCATAAAAATTTGTGCAAGAGTAGGTCTTCCTTCCCCTGACTGCTGGCACCAGCTTTCTTCTGGCACCTGTTGTCAGCCTATTTCTCTCCTCTAGCCACCTGCAAGCACTTGGGACCTGGGCCGGCTTCCTGAGGGTGTCCAGAAGATTTCTGGTCTAATTATTATTATAGACTAGAGGCCCAGTGAATGAAATTAGTGAATGGGAGTGAAAGTGGGGGGGGGTGATCCCTCAAACCAGCCTGCACCTTCTCAAATCTGGGATCCTACCTGGATCGGGCCTAAACAGACAGTTGGATATCCCTCTCACAATCCAGGACTGCTGACTCCCAACTGCTTACCTACCTGCCTTTCTGATTGCTCCTAACCACTTCTGCCTTATTTCCAGATCACCCCCTAACCATTCCCCTGCCAGCCTGATTGATGCCTAACTGCTCCCCTGCCAGTCTGTTTGCCCCTAACTGCCCTCCCCTGCAGATCTGGTCACCCCCAACTTCCCTTCTCTACCAGCCTGGTCACCCCTTACTACTGATTTTGAGGCTTGATCACCCCCAACTGTACTACGTTGCAGCCCTGGTCCTTCTCAACTGCCCTCCCATGCTAGCCTGATCACCCACAACTGCCCTCTCTTGCAGGCCTAGTCCTGGATACTGCCTCAACTATCACTAACAATGGTGGGGAATAGAGGGATAGAGGGAGAAAAGAAAAGAGAGAGAGAGAAGAGAATATAAATATTTTTTAAGTATTTTTTAAATTTAAAAATAATATAGTTGGTATACAATCACATATTGATTATATTAGTTGATTTGGCAATTTTATATCTTACAATCTAGTCATCCCACTAATTTTAGTAAACATCTGTCACTATGTAAATGTATCACAATTTTATAGACTATTCCCCTTCCCCTTTTCATTCCCTCACTTCTGCTAATCATTGCTTTAGTTCTGTTTCTATGAGTTTATTTTTGTTTTGTTTGGTTGCTTTGTTTTGTTTTTTTTTTGAATTCTGCATATAAATGAACTCTTACAGTATGTGTCTTTTCCTGTCTGGCATATCATTTAGCATAATGATAATATTAATGAATATGATTTCTATAGAAAGGTTTTAATCCTGCAGAGCAAAAATAACAGAAAAAAAAATGCTCACTAAAGTAGTGATTCTTGTTCAAATTTAAGTCCAAAGCCATTAAAAAGTTACTTATGAGTTGTGCATATGTTTGTTGACCTTTTTGAAATTTTCTATTTAGATTGATAGGGAAAGGAACAAACACTGATACTAAAGAATAGCTATTGCTAGACTACCACAGTGGGAAAGTATTTGACAGTGAATTGATTCATTCTGTTTACAGGACAGTTCAAATGTTAACTTGTTTCAGTTTCGGCTAGTTTCATTGTGTAGGAATTTGTTCACTTCATTTAAGAGTGATAGCACATTTTTATAGCTACTGTAGATTGTTTGTGTCTGACAATCACAGGAAAAACGTAAGTTTCCTTATATCTTTGTTGTTGAATTTCCATTTCAGAGGAGTCTTTTAAGAAGAAAATATAAAAATCACTGTGCATTAAGGAAAACAGAAAAAAAAATGAGTACTGGTTAAGTCATTTTTGAGGTCATTATAACAATGATACTATGATGGTTAAATTTGTGTGTCAACTGACTATACCATGAAGTGCCAAGATATCTGGTAGACATAATTCTGCATATTCCCATATGAGTGCTTTTGGATGAGATTACCATTTATAAGTAGACTGAATACACCAGATTATCCTCTCTCAAGTGAGTGGGCCTCATCCCAATCATTTGAAGATCTGAATAGAACAAAGTCTGACCCTCCGCCAAATAAGAGAGATTTATTCCTGCCTGATATACTTTGAATTGGGACACCAACTTTTTCTTGCCTTCAGAATAAAACTGAAACAGTGGATCTTCCTGGGTCTCAAGCCTAATACTCTTTGAAATTGAATATATTATCAGTCTAATGGTTGTCAGGCCATGAGCCTCAGATGGGAATTCAACCAACAGCATTCCTGGGCATCCAGTTTACTGACTCAAGCTGAAGACCTTGGGACATGCCAGCTTTCATAATTACTTCAGTCACTTCCATTTAATAAATCTTTTATTTATTAAATATCTTCATAAATATATATGAACTAGAGGCCCAGTGCATGAAATTTGTGCACAGGAGGGGTGTCTCTCAGACCAGGCTGCACATTCTCCAATATGGGACCCCTTTGGGAATGTCCTACTGAACCAGCAGTTGGACATCCCTCTCACAAGTTAGGACTACTGGCTCCTAACCACTCACCTGCCTGACTGCCTGATTGCCTCCCCCTAACTACTCCCCTACCAGCTAATTGATATATAACTTCTCCCCTCTGGCCCAATGGCCCCCAACTGCCTTACCCTACAGGCCCAGTCACCCCTAACTGCCCTTCCCTGCTGACCCAATCAACCCCAACTGCTCTTCCCTGCTGGCTCAATCACCCCAACTGCCCTCCTCTGCCATCTTGACAACCCCCAACTGCCCTCCCCTGACAGTCTGATTGTCCACATCTGACCTCCCCTATGGCCATCTGTGGTGGCCATCTTGTGACATTGTAGGGTGGTCATCTTCTGACAATGTGGGGATCACCATCTTGTGATAATGTGAGGCCATGATGTGAGGGTGTGAGAGCCACCTAGGCTTTTATTAGTATAAGTAGTATATATAATTATACATAAATATACAGGGGTGGGCAAAAGTGTAATATACTAATTAGACTGGACGTCCTTCCAGACAAAGCCAGGGCTGCAAGGGAAGCCTGAGTCCCAGGTGCCTACTGGCAGTCAGAGGGAAGGAAGGCCTACTCTTGCACAAATTTTGTGCATTGGGCCTATAGTAATTAAGAGTAACAATACAAGAATAAACTGTTTCATGTACTCACACTATAAAGCTACTTCACAATATAAAAATCTGAGTATATTCTAAAAATCACTGAGAAATACCTATAGTGAAAGGTAATAGGCATGATATATTTAAGAGTCCTAGTAAATCATACTCAGGAAACCTAAATAGAAGGACCCAAAGTATATTATAAGTAAATATTGATCTTTTAATAAAAAGTAGGTTAATATGAACTAGTTATGTCATTGCTTATGTTTTTAGCAGTCTTAAAGAAAACAACTAGCTCAGGTCTTATGAACAGGGTTCTATAATTACATATAATTTCTAATCATGGAGTATTTTTAAGTATAAATAACTTTCAGGTGTGAAATGTAAATGACCATAATTGAATTATAATGGATGATAAAAATATATGCTTTAGGGAGTAAATAGATGACAATACATTTTTCATAATAATTTGACAGCTTATAATATAGCACACCTCAATTAAAGCTCTTTATTACTTCAGGTGCTGGAGGATCCATCGCTATTTTGAGAGAAAGGATTCACAATCTCTTACTTCTGGGTAATAAATCTAAATTGAAAATGAAAATGCATTTGCAATCATCTGTCACAAGGGCCCAATACCAAAATTTCTTCTACCGGAGACCAACAGAACATTTAAGTATGTTCTTGAGATGTGTCAATATCAAGTTTGCCAAGGGAAGTTTATAAACAAAGTGTGTTTGTGGTGCAATTTCTTTTTATTTTGATAACTAGAGCCCCAGTGCATGATATTCATGCAAGGGAGGGGATCCCCCTCAGCCTGGTATTTACCATCTCACAATCTGGGACTGCTGGCTCCTAACTGCTTGCCTGACTGCCTGCCTGATTGCCTCTAACTGCCTCTGCCTGCCCACCTGATCACCCCTACCCACTCACCTGCCTGCCTTATCACCCCTAAACACTCACCTGTCTGCCTGATCATCTCTAACCACTTGCCTTCCTGCCTGATAGCCCCTAACTCTGCCTCTGCCTCCTCTGCCATGGCTTTGTTCGAAAGGACATCGGAATGATGTCTGGAAAGTCGTTTGGCTATCCAGTCTAATTAGCATATTACCCTTTTATTATTATAGGTTGTTTTTTATTTTAAAAGAAACTTGGGAAGTTCTCCCAGCCTATTGGTTTAGCTGTTATGACTACATACCAAGAATGAACACATACAATAAAGTGATTACTTTGTTTTTTAGAAGATAAAAAGAACTACTATATTATTTAAATTTTCTTATTAAAAATATTCTAGAGATAGGTAAAGAGGGTTTCCATTTACATATTAGTTTAGACATGATTTGATTTGATTCTGTAGTTTTTCTGTTTTCATCAGGGTTATCATTTCATTTAATGAAAGAGAAATAAAGTTAAATAAAATCTGACCTAGTTTATTTGCTGACTGGCTACAAACATTTGGCTCATAAGGAGTATTTTTTATTGAACTTTAAAGGAGGATTAACAAAGTAAGTAAATTTATTTATTAGGAAGTAATTTATGTTTACTACTTAATCAAGAAAATTTTCCTTTTCTTTTGAAATGACTAGCTTCTATATTATCATGGACACTAAATTTTGACATAAACATTGCTTGCAAATTTTGTGAATTTTGTTAGAGCCTAAACAATACATTCTAGTTTTCTTGAAGCACAGTTTCTAACCCAATCCATATTTCAAATAAAACAATAAATTTTTCAAAACATTATCACATACACTATCACTTTATTATGGTATTTAACTTATTTAGTCTATATGTATTTACATAATGAGGATAAATGGATGTTTGACCTCAGGTTTAACCTCAAATTGTGTGAGTATGATGGAGTTAATTCCAAGATATAAATTATTTTTTTCTACAAATAAGAATTATATTACACTTAGTTGACATTTGCTGGGTATTAGAAAATAAATTTCACTTAAATAATTTGATTTTTCTGTTTTTAATAGGTAAACACTAAACATACATATGTGCCTTCTAATTCCCCTTTGTTTATGTCTTCATCTCTATCAGCAGTAAACATGATTAAGGGAAAACCTTAAAAAATGATTGTTTCACATAATTACACACTAGTTTTAGCATATTGTTCTTTAACATATTTATATATGTATATATGAATATATTTTTTATGAATTAGGCTAGTTATATTTTATTGTTAGTGTTCAATAAAAAAGAAATTTTTCTTTTAATTGCTTATATTCTAAAATCAGCCTATCGTACACCTATTTAATATATTCCATCTTCAGTAGCAATAAATAAGTATTTCTAATGGGAAATGAGAAACTACCTGAAAAATATAACTCTTCTTTGCTGTTAACTCATATCACACTACTAAATTCTAATCAAGTCTGTCTGGTTTATTTATTTATTTATTTATTTATTTATTTATTTTTAGTACTTTCGTTTTTTATTTTTCAATTAAAGATGACATTCAATATTATATTAGATCTGTGTTTTGTTTTGTTTTTTCATCAGTTTACGTTGTTCATTATTTTCCAAAAATGAGTGAGATCATGTGCTTTTTACCTTTTCTGCCTGTCTTATTTCACTTAGCATAATGTTCTCCAGTTCCATCCATATTGTTGATTATTTTTATCAATAACTGGAGGCCCAGTACATTGTGATTCATGCACTGAAGGGGGTGTCTTTCAGCCCAGCCTGCTCCCTCTCTAATGTGGGACCCCTTGAGGGATATCCGACTGCCCATTTAGGACTGATCCCTACCTAGATGGGGCCTAAATGGGCAGTTGGACCTCCCTCTCACATTCCAGGACTGCTAGCTCCCAACTGCTTGCCTACCTGCCCTTCTGATTGCCCCTAACTGCTTTCTGCCTGCCAGCCTAATCACCCCCTAACCACTCCCCTGCCAGCCTGATTAATGTCTAACTGCTCTGTGCCAGCCTGTTTTCCCCTAACTGCCCTCCCCTGTGGGCCTGGTCACCCCAATTTGAGCTCCTCTGCCAGCCTGGTCACCCTTAACTGCCCTCCCCTACAGGCTTGATCACCCCAACTGCCCTCCCTTGCAGGCCTGGTCCCTTCCAAATACCCTCCACTGCTGGCCATCTTGTGGTGGTCATGTTGTGTCCACATGGTGTCAAGAACTTTTGACCACATAGGGGCAGTCATATTGTGTGTTGGAGTGATGGTCAATCTGTATATTACTATTTTATTAGATAGGATAGAGGCCTGTTGCACGAGTGGGGACCAGCTGGTTTGCCCTTAGAGTGTCTTGGATCAGGGTGGGTGTTCCCTTGGGCATGGGGTGGCCTGGGAGAGGGGCCTGTGGTGGTTTGCAGGCCGGCCATGCCCCTCAGCAACCCAAGAAGAGGCCCTGGTATCTGGGATTTATTTATCTTTTAAAATTGAAACTCTGTTGCCTTAAGGAGAGGCCTGGGCTGGCAAAGGTTTGCGGAAAGCTTGGCTTCCTCCATCGCCAGGGGCAACCCAAGCCTTACTCCTGCTCTCTCTGTGGCAGTAGCCATCTTGTTTTGATTAATTTGCATACTTGCTCTGATTGTCTGGTGGGTAAGGCTGGTGGGTGTGGCTGGTGAGTGTAGCGGAGGTATAGTTAATTTGCATATTATTATCTTATTAGATAGGATGTTTTCATATAAGCAAGCTAAATACTAGCTCTTAAATAGTAACCTTTCACTTATATCAACAACCATGTCGCACCTGTTTTATATATATATATATATATATATATATATATATCTTATTGATTTTTTGCAGAGTGGAAGGGGAGAGATAGAAAGTCAGAAACATCGATGAGAGAGAGACATCCATCATCTGCCTCCTGCACACCCCACACTGGAGATGTGCCCACAAGCAAGGTACATGCCCCCAACCGGAATCGAACCTGGGACCTTGCAGTCCGCAAGCCGATGCTCTATCCACTGAGCCAAACCGGTCTCGGCACACCTGTTTTAATATAAGTTGTTTTTGTACACATACATACAGATGACAAAATACAGAGATTTTTTTCCTGCAGTTCAATCAACAAGGGTATAAATATTGTTGCATTTATTCAAAAGGTATTTATCAAAACCTAAGGTAGAAAGATACTGTGCTAAGTGCTGTGAATATCTACACTAATAAAAGAGAAAGATGCAAATTGACTGTACCTGTGTGACACCCACCAGCCAATCAGGAGTGAGTACGTAAATTAACCCAAAGATGGAGGGTTAATTTGCAAATGTAGGCACTGAGTGGCCAGAAGGGTGGGACATTTACATTGTTGCCATGGTGGTGCCAGTAGCCAGGGAAAAAACGGCCCATTCTTGCACAAATCTTCATGCATCGAGCCTCTATTCCTATATAATAAAAGCATAGTATGCAAATTGTCCCCTCAACTGGGTGTTGTCAGGAGTTCAACTAGGGGTTGGGGCCAGCTGGCAGAAGGAAGGGAGGCCTTGACTGGTGATGGCAGTGGAGGTGGTAGCAGTGGCAACAGGAGCAGCAGGAGGCCACGGGTACCCAGGTGGGGGTACCCAGCCAGCATCTGGCAGCTGATAGAGACCTTACAAGTTCATGAATTTTGTGTATTGGGCCTATAGTACCAGGTAAAAAGAGTGCACAAAATAACTTCTATTTCTGTACTTGGACTTGCTGGACTCTAAACCAATTTTCTCATTGCCAATGCAATGAATAAAAATACTACATTATAATACATTTCTGTAATATTCTTAATGTAAGAAAACTAGAACTTCCCTAACCAAATAATTAAGAGAAAACAGAACCCAAAGAGGAGTGCGTGCACAGATGACAATTTCTATCTTGACAGTATTTGTAAATACTCTCAAATTCATAATTTTGACAACCTTGCAAACAAATAAAGACATGAATAAAAATGGGGACCCTTTCAAAGTGAACATATCTGGGGCATGTTACCGGCATAGTTAGCTGGATACCCAAAGGGCTTTACTTTCAGTTTAGGGTGAACATGAAATAAATCCTACTCTCTCATCCATGTGCAGTGGTTGATGTATACAGTGACTTTGTCATGAGCAGAGCAAAGAGAAAAGGTTTAAATAGGGGCCAGCTTCCTCAGATATTTGAAGACAAACTTTATACGGCCTTTTGAATATGGTGATAGATCATTTGGCTATTTATATTAAAAAAATAAGAATTTTGAAAATTATCTTCCATCATAAATTACCTTACACACAATCATACTATAAAAAGAAGAAAAAAAAAGGAAAATTAAAATAAAAATTCATTTCATTTAGGAGAATATAGAATAGTTATGCTGCTTGGAAAGGACATGAGTTTCTTTGATAAAACTAACAATAAATAATAAATTGAATTATTGAAGTATAATTGATAGAATCCCATCCTTGTTTTTGCTTTTTGGCTGGTTGATGATTCAGGACTCCTTTAACCTCCAGTTACATAATCATTTATGTTTCATATAACTTAAATTACACATACAGATATATATCAACTATTTTCCAGTGTATAAGATGACTTTTTAACCCAGGAAAATCTTCTCAAAAGTCGGGGGTTGTCTTATATGCCACGTGTCATCTTATAAGGTGGGTGCTGAAACTTCCAAACCAGATTGGTGGGGGGAGCTCAAAAACGGCTGTAGCCACATCCCCACCATATGTGGCGACCATATGAAAGCAGCAACTGTGGCGCTGTACAAGTACGGTAGAAAAAAATCCACTTACCAGGATTCATGGAAACAAGTGACTTAACGTGGTCCCACTGGCGAGGTGAGGAGGTGCCTCACCCAGAAGGTGTAAGAGAAGGGCGGAGCAAGCTGCATGAGTCCGGGAACCCCAGGATATGGAAAAAAGAGACAGAGAGGTGCTGTGCCCAGAAAAACACCCCTCTTTCACACTTCTGGCCTGCCCTTGTATCCTATTACCATACCTCCTTCTCTGACTCTCAGATCTCGCTCCTGAGGACTGCAGTGAAGCGGCATAGCTGCGCATGTGTGAGATCTGAGAGGAAGAGAAGGAGGTATCACAAGATGTCATTGATGTACTTATGATATCAGATGACGAACAGGAGAATTTTGAAGGCTTTTAAAGGGAAATTGTCATGACAGCAAAACCTGTAAAAATATCATAGCTTGCAGTTATGATGGGCGTTGCTAATTTGCCAGGGACTTGCCTGGCACTTGCTCTCTATTGTTTGTTATCTTCCTCCTATCATCATCAGTTCCAGTTTGGTTGACAGCTTAAAAAACAAACAACATGGCAGCTCCCATGGGTTTATTGTCTTATCCTTCCTTTCAGCTTTAGAGTGAATTAAGAAAAGTTTAATCCACCTGCACTGTTTTATGTTTACATGTTTGATGACAAACAGCTTTATGTGTTTACAAGTGCCAGTTTTCCTGCTAAGCACCTGCATGTCATAAGCATTTGAATTAAAATTACCATATTGAAATCAAATCTGATGTTTTTTTTTAAATTTTTATTTGGTTTGCATTGGAAGAGAGGTAGTCTTATATGGAGAGTATATCCCAAACTCTATATTTTAACTGGAAATGTTGGGGGTCATCTTATATGCCCAGTCATCTTATATGCTGGAAAATATGGTATATAAAATTAACATAAACTATATAAAATTATAAAATGTTATTCATAAAAACCAATAAAAATGCAAAGAAAAGCCTTAGAATTGAAAGCAATATTTACACTAGTTATTCAACAATGTATATATTGTTAAAGATGCATATGGTCTTACAAACAAATTTTGTAAATTAGTAATCCACTCATGTAACCTATATGTCCATGTAGAATAATGTCACCTCAATAATATTCTATCTAATATAAAAAATAAAATAAATATTAAAAGTAATATAACATTTAAGATAAAAAATGTTGAACAACTCACAGAAGAGAATATTTAAATTGCCCAATAAATATACAAAAAGTCTAATCAATTTTATTCATCATCATAATTCAATGACTGCACAGTCATACAAATAAGTAATGAAAATGGCAGAAAATAACAAGTCTTAGGAAGGATATAAACCAACTGAATTTTTCATTTACTACTGGTGGGCCTACATACTAATGCTATTTCTGAGCAAGAGTCAAGTGATATATTGATTGTTGTTTTACTTATTGAATTGATTAGTATGAACATAGAGGTTTCAGGTGTAGGTTTCTATGTTATAAATTCTGTATATTGCAACATGTGCCCACCACATAAGTCTAATAGAGAGGATCTAGGTGTTGCCTATGGCCTTATTAAGCCACTATTTTAGAAATAAATATCTACAGTCTGTACAGGGCTGTTTTCATTCTTAGAATATTCCCTGTGTTACTCCATCTAAAGACTTGACCATGGTGAAAATATACAAGTTCTGTCCAAACAATGCTGTGGAATAGTCAGAATTAAGGGGATTGTAGGTACTCTACTACTTCTCGCTTTTTGGTCTCCCCTTTCTCACTCCACAAAATATGTGATATCAAGAGTGTGCGGTGTAGTGATGTGTGGATATCTGACTCTACTGCATGGCAATGGATAAAAGTCACAGACATAATATTGAATAAGAGATCCAGACACAAAAGAGTATATTTCATTTTTATAAAATTATATAAATATAACCTATACTTTTGTAATCATGTAGTTTTATTGCTGATGGTCAATGATAGAAAGCATCAGAGGAGATAGGGTTTCTCTGGCACTGATAGTGAATGTTTTTAACAGGATTACCTTTTTCTCAGGTTTATTCAGTTTCTGAATAGTTGTTGCATTTAAAGTAATCACACATGTGAATTTTTTGGAAGTATACTAAATCTTTTTAAAAGAAACATATGTGACATATGTGAGTGCATCATCATCAGAAATATTCAGTTCATTGATTTACAAAAATGTAAATAGCATTTTTCTATTTCACACTAAGTTTATGACATGAATTCACATAAAAGTAATTTTTGAAATAATGTTTGTAGAGGTCATATGCTTGTTTAATTCATTGTTTTAAATGTATTACATTTTTATAATAATTTTGGATTGAGATTAATGTGTCATTTTGGCTTGAGATTCAGCATATTTTAGAGTAAGGCTTTATTAATGCCTGATAGAGCTTCCATTAAAAGATAACCTAGCTGTTAGTGGGGTAGATCAAGTTGACATTAGGAATTTGAAATTTCTCTGAATATTGATGAACATAAGTTTTGTTAAATGCCCTAATATTTATTAATTGGAAAAATAGGTAGATTTAATAATTTGCTATAGAGAAGAATCAAAGTTTTCTCCAATAGAGATGTGCTCTATCAATAGCATTTGCATATAAGTTTTGGATTGTCTCTAAGATGAATATTCAAGTTGAAAGCATGAGGTTTGTCATCGATTAAAGGAAAATTTATGTTCTGTTAATTATTTTTTTTTGTTCCCTTAGGCTAGTATGTTGTTTTTTAGCATCAGGTTATCTCATTTGCGAAGTAATAATATCTGATTTATTATACTGTTATTGGAATTAAATGAAATATTATTTTAAAAACATGAGTTAGTTCAAATAATTCAAAATAATAATTGTTTATCAAGAGGATCTGAAAACTTTAAGAGGATTGGACATCATATGCTGTGACTATTATATCTAAGATATTAAAATATTTATTGTTAAATAATCCTTATGTTAGTTTGAGAACTATTGTGATATTTTATCTATAATAATAATAAAAGCAAAATATGCTAATTAGACTGGATGTCCTTCCTTCAAATGAAGCTTCCGAGGGGGGTGGCTGAGGCAGAGGCCCACAGCCACCGTGGTGGGCAGAGGCTGAGGTTCAGGCAGCTGTTTCAGCAATCAGGGGCCAAAGCAGCCACTGTAGTTGTGGGAGCCAAGTCCCTTACATGAATTTTGACATTAGATCTCTCATATGTCAATAACTGGAAATAATGTTAGTAATTTATGATAGCAATATGCATATAAAAGAGAGCTTTTCATTAACTATTATAAGCAATAATACAAAAGTAAAAAAAATTGGTATATTGTAGAAATTCATAACTCTTTAAGAGAATATAAATACTCAGTTATAATTTATTCATTTAAAAATAATTCAATTTGGACACCAATGTATACATGTTGATTCTCTTGTATTTAAAAAATAATTACAAATAGTTTGAATTAATTGGTTGCCTTTGCTAGGCACACTGGGCATTCCTTGAATAGATTCAGAATATATTTTAAAGCAGAAGTTGAGATTCTATTATTACTAATGTTTAAAAGAATAAGACAAATAGTGGATTGATCTCAAAACCTTGCATTTAACTGAAATCAAAGGTACAAATTACCTAACATATCAAGAGTTTATCCTATCTCAGGCTGCTGTACAAAATCTGAAGGCATCTGATATAATAAACTAGAGGCTCAGCGCACGAACTTGTGCGCTAGTCAGGGTTTCTAGGCCTCGCCTATGATGAAGGCTAACTTTTGCCCATTCTTCAGTCCCCAATCCTGCCCCACTGCCAATACCAACCCTAGAGCCCTGTTTGCACCTGGTGATCTATCAAAGCCTATGGGATCAGGGGGAGGGACAAAGAGGTGGGCCATTCTGCCTCCTTACCAGTTCCAAGTCACACCCCACCACCACCCACCCTGGTTCCCCATGGTTCCTGTTGGCAATTCAGTGATCAAAGCCTGTGGGATGGGGGGATGGGTGAGAAGTGATCAATGTACCTCATAGCAACTGGTCCATAGGTTATACCAGTCATTACATTGTTATGGTCACTTGCCTTTTATTATATAATATAAGAGTTATTATCTTCCTAGCAAGTTTGGCTCAGCGGATAGTGTAGTTCTGTGGACTGAAGGGTCCTGGGTTTGATTCAGGCCAAGGGTACATGCCTGGATTGCAGGTTCAATCCCCAGTGGGGATTGTTTCTCATCATTGATGTTTCTATCTCTCCCTCTCCCTTCCCTTTCTCTCTGAAATCAATTAATTATATATATATATTAAAATAAGGAGTTATCTTGTTTGCAAAGTTTTAGTCAAGTGTAGTCATAGATAAATGGGAAATAAGCAAGATTTAGGTAATCAAAGAGAAATATTTCATATTGATACAAACAACTGCTTCCTAATTATATGCTTTTCACATAAAATTAATTCATAAATTTAAACAAAATATTATAAATAATATTTTTATCATTCCACAATAATATTATATTTAGAAAGTATAAATCCAATATATTCCATTTCATTTATTTTAATAAAAGAATAGCAACAATATCACAAATTTGATTTATAAAAATTAATCATTAAAACAATATAAAATGTGATTCAATATGAGGTGGCAAAAAAAGATTTGACTTTGGGTGGTGGGCACTAAGTTTATGACATGAACTCACATAAATCTGTGCCCACCACCCAAAGTCAAATCCTTTTCTGCCACCTCATATTGAATCACAATTTACCTTCTCTTCTACTCTTCTACTTCTCCCACTCTTTTAATTCGTTTACGTAACCTTGAGGCGTGGGAAACTATGAAACACTCCAGTCGCAGTAAACTGGTGGGTCATGTGCAGCCAGCCAATTACTCATATTTCAACTGTTGCTCGTATTTCAAAGCAAAAATAGCTCGCTCGACGGCTCATATCTCAAAAATCTCGTATGTTAGGGCACTCGTATCTCGAGGTACCACTGTAAATACAAATGGAACACTTTCCTATAACTATTTAGAGATTATTTAGGAGATTTTATTATACAGTAACTTGATTTAATGAGTGACATTTCTGTCAAAATTCAAGGGCATTTTAAATTATATGAAGATTTTAATGGTTAAAATAGTCTGACTTTAGTAATTAATATAAAACTTCAATGAAAGCTAAACTTTTTATGAATTTTTGAAACATTTGGATTATTAAAATAAACATTTATATACCTACATTTAGATAATTAGGAAAAGCCTATGATGCTTCAGATTTACTTAATAAATCTGAAATTTCTTTTTGTGGAAAACTTATATCCTTTTGACTTATAATAAATTATGACATAAGAGGTATATAATAAAAATTGCTGCAATTTTTCAAATGCTAATTATCTATATTAAAAAAAATACAACCCAAAAACTAGGACTAGTCTTTAATAAGGATAAATATATACAACTACATTTTTAAAATATTCTAGAAAATCTCAATTCAATTATTGAATTGCTTTAAATTTGCAAATTAAGTATTAGTCAACCATACGAATTTAGAGTTCAACAAATTATGACACAAAAAAGATCAAACTTTTAACTAATGGTTGACTTGTGTTTGAAATCAACACTTTTGATTGAAGGATTCAGGTTAGGCTAAATTGAAACAAACTCAAGTTGGTAAATGCCTCTAGATAATGGACAGAAGTGGGAAAAAAAGTCAGCTAAAATAATGAATTATTTATCTATGCATTTATGCGATGAATTAGTGAGTATAATGAGACATGAATATGGATATGGCATATTCAAAAGCATCAAGGACTTTAAATATATTTTTAATGATTTTTTTTTACAGAGATCAAGGGAGAGGGGTAGAGAGCTAGAAACATTGATCAGCTGCCTCCTGCACACTCCCCACCGGGGATATGCCAGCAGCCAGTACATGCCCTTGACAGGAATCGAACCTGGAGCCTTTCAGTTGCAGGCTGATGCTCTAACCACTGAGCCAAGCTGGTTTTGGCAAAAGCATCAAGGACTTTAAATTCTTACAAAGGAGTTTAAATATGTGCAGCAATAATTCAAATATAAAGCATTATTAATTTAAAACATTATTGAGTCCTTATTTTGTGCCAGGAACTTGCTAAACATGATCCCTTTCATAAGGAATAAGAACAATGTGTATTATTTAAAAAGAAGCATTAAAATGGTGAATATTGATTCTGTTATTACTGACAAAAAATTCACAGCAAAGTTAGAACTTGAGCCAAACCTATGACATCAGACCTGTGAAGAAGATAATAAATGGAATATAAACCAGACATTAGGAATACTATAAGCAAATATAAAAATATGGAAAAAGTATGTTATGTTTGAGAAATAAGTAGTAGTCTATTTCAAGAGAAGATAGGTTATATGTAGAGGATGGGAGTTAAGAGAAGACAAAGATTAGGCCGTAATGAAAACAAAAAAATTTAAATATGAAGTTAAGAAGTTTAAAATATTTCTAATATTTGATGAGAATCAAACACTTTAGACAGAGTGTGCATTAGTATAATTTATGTCACAGTGGAATGTAGGAATGAATAAAGTAAAGGAGAATTATTGTAAAATTATTTAGAAATGCAAATACTAGTAAATGATAATTAACAGGGCCCTAATCTCTATTGACACTAATGAAAATGAAACTTAAGGCATGAGCAAAAGATACATTTTACAAGATTAATAAAAACTTGATGACTAAACATAAGAGCGTAGGCAGAGATTAAAGTCAATATTCCAATAAATATACTAATGGTAGTATTTCCATTAAAAGAATAAAAAACTGACAAGAGAAAAATATTTGTCTGGAAAAATAAATAAGGTTTCAAAATAGATAAATCTATCAAAAATTTAATATCAGGTGGTTATATATGGTACTTCCTGTGTGAATAAGTTGAAGTATAAAAAATGTGTCTCTCATTTGAAATGTGTAGACATACATTTAATGAGTAAATGGGAAAGTGAGGAGTGGAAGAAGAGAAAATACACTCATTTAATCATTGCTCATTGCTTGACAATAACAAGTATTATAAAAAGAATGATCAAAGTAAGGGTATTAGACAAAGATAAATTATTAAGAGATAACCACTACAATAAGAATGCATACATTTCTAAATATCAGAAAATTCACATATACCTACAATCAAAAGAAAATTGATTCCAGAGTGATATTTACTAAAAACTCTCTTAAACATAGTAGAAAATAATGTTAATTTCTAATGAAAAAATAATAGAGGTCATAGAAAAATCCAAAGTTTATGCTACATTGAAGAGACAAACCTTTCAATATGAAATTTATAAAGATTGACAATTAAAAGGAGAGACAAACATGTGGCAAATAAATGCAAATTAAAAGAAAGCAGATGTTGCTAAAATAAAATTCAGACATTTTTGAATTCACATCCAAAGCATTAATAAAACAAAGAATAACCAACAAAATGCTAACAGTTACATTTCATACTGAAAATTAGTGTTAGGAATATCTATACAAAAAAAAATTACTTAGAAGATAAAGTAAAATAAATTAAACACCACTTGGCCAAATAAGTGAAAGAAAGAGTGAGAGCTAATGGCTTACTCACCTCTGATTGGTCTCCTATAAAGCTTCACCAAAATCCATTATATAATCATTAGAGGCCTGGTGCATGAATTCATGCAAGGGTGGGTTCCAGCCAGCCTACCCTGATGGGGTTCCATCGGGCCCAGCTAGTGGCAAGGAGGGGACCACGAGTGGTTAGCCAGCCAGCCCTGTACCTGATCAAGATGTTGTGGACAGATCAAGGGCTTGGTCAGCCAGGAGGTGGGAGGAGCCAATTGGGGCCTGGATCAGGCTGGTTGGCTACCACAGTGTGCGTCAATTACTGGTTATTCTGTTTTTTTCAGGTCATTCTGCTGTTTCAATCATTGGGCTTTTATAAATAGACTAGGAGCCCAGTGCACATATTAGTGCATCTTGAGAGGAATTGTGGGCCACAAGGCTGTGGTGGGCACAGGGGCAGTCCTTAGCCCATCCTCCATGCCCCTGCCTGGCCCTTCCCACCATGCCCCCCAGTTCCCTGTCTACCAGCAGCCCCACTCCTGTATCTGCCACTCGCACCCTTTGATAGCACCAAGCAATCAGGCTCAGTGTCAGGCACCAGCAGCAGATGCGAACAGCGGCTCTGACACTAGCTATGGGTATGAGCATAGGTGGTGCTGGTAGTGGGTGTGAGCAGTGGCACCAGTGCTAGCAGTGGGTGCAAACAGGGCGATGACCAGCAGCGGGTGAGAGAGGCAACTGCTGGCCCTGATTGCCCCTCAGGAGCAGGGGGAGGTGGAGAAGCCCTGAGGTATGATTTGTGCAGGCAGCTGCTGCTTATACCCACTGACAGCAAAAAAGTAATCGGGGCTGGAGCACAGCAACAGCAGTGGGTGTGAGCAGGACTTGTGCAGGCAGCAGTTGCAGGTGCCAGGTGAAACTGAGGTGCATGCGAACAAAGAATATTCCATAACTACCAGAGGCTCACTATGATGATAGCAACTGGCATCCCACCTTAGTCTGGCACTGCTGTTCACCTTCACCACCATCCTGCTGTGGCCACTACTTACCACGTTCCATGCTCTGCTGCCTGCTGCCGATGCCCACCATGTTCCACGCACGTTCCCTGGTGGTCAGCACATGTCATAGCAACTGGATGTTCTGTTGTTCTGCCATTCAGTCTATTTGCATATTAACCTTTTATTATATAAAAGGATGTTTGCATATTAAATCCTAGTCATCTAATAGGCTTATACCTCAAACCCTGGAGAGTGCAAGAAAAGAGACAGGTGTTTTGCCCAAACATAAATATTGCCATGACCAACCCTGCCTCTAATTGTCATTTTCCATAGCTGTAAACCATAGACTCCCAGATGATTTTACCAGGAGTGAATTGAGTATCTCTACAACCATGAAAACTGAATTGGTTACACAGGTCACAGCAAAATTTATACTATATCATATTGCTATTTAATGATGGCCCCTATTTATATCAATGAAGAAATGATGTGTTCCCAATAAAACTCAAAACTTCACAGCCAATCAGGGTTCTGGTTCTGGGTACAGAATTCTAACAATCCTAGATCTTCCCAGGATACCTTATAAGAAATGGAGGATCTGCAAACTTTCTATTGATCTTGTATTTCTCTGATTTCCTGTATGAACATTGCTCTAATCATTGGTGTGTATACTTCCTTAATTATTTTGTTTATATTACGAATGAATGTTCAGTAAGTAAAAAATTAATATGGCAGAAGTAGTTTCATAAATAAAGGAAATTTGAGCACTGGCCCAAGTGACTCGTTGCTTTTAATCCCATGCACCAGAAGAGTCTGAATTTGATGCCACGTCAGGCTCCTTATGAGAGGCAACTAATTAATGTATCTCTTTCACATTAATGTTTCTCTCTCCCTATTTTCCTTCCTTCCTCCCAACCTAAATTCAATGGAAAAAATTAATACAAATAAAAAATAAAATTTGAAAGAAGCTTTGATTATTTCTCTATATTACTTTTATGCTTATTAACATGTAATACTGGTTATATTGATTGAATATCTAAAAAAATAAAATTCTCAAAGTGAAATGGAAAGAGAGAAAATTTAGAGCAATTTCTTTTGTTGGAATTAAAAAAGTATCAAAGAGTTTCTACATCTCTCTGTAAAAATCAAAACAAAAAACAACAATAACAACAAAATAACAAACACAACAGAATGAGATGTTATTACAAGGTAATTCCACCTAAGCTTTTTAAGAAAAGTGATGCCAGTGATCTTTAAATAGATGCAAAAAAATTGAAAACATTAATTATAAAACTTGATAATATATTAATCAAAAAGAGAATTCTACAATCTCATTATTTCATGGATACTGTAGAAAATATCCTAAACATAATATTAACAAACATCTTAAAATCATATTAAAATAATTAATGATGAAGACTAATTAGGCTTTATTTAAGAGCTACGAAGATGCTTCTCTACTAAGAAAGCTATCAATGTTTCTCATCTTTTAAAATTATAGAGCCCTAGCTGGTTTTTCTCAGTGGATAAAGCATTGGCCTGCAGACTGAAGGGTCCCAAGTTTGATTCCTATCAAGGGCACATGCCGGGGTTATGGGATCTATCCCCAGCAGGGGGTCTGAAAGAGGCAGCAATCAATTATTCCATCTCACATCTCATCATTGATGTTTCTCTCTCTCTCTCTCTCTCTTTCTCTCTCTCCCTTCCTCTCTGAAATCAATAAAATATATAAAAAAATAAAATAAATCATAGAAAAATAAAATATGATTATCCCTGCAAATATTGAAAAGTATTTGAAAATAACCTATAGCTCCTATTGCTTTTTAAATCTATACTAATAAAAGGGTGATATACAAATTGTTCAGGATGCCCTCACAGTAACAACCGAATAGCAGGCTGCATGGGGCAACCAGGCCAGCAGGGCATTAGTGAGGAATGACCAAAGGACTGAACAAAAGGCTGTTTAGGGCTACCAGGCCAACACTGGAGACAGTGGGGGTGACCAGGCAGGCAGGGGGGCAGTAAGGAAAAGCCAGGCCATTAGGAAGGGCAGTTGGGGGCAACCAGGCTGGCAGGGAGTCAGCTTGGGGGTAACCAGGCCAGCAAGGAGTCAGTTAGGGACAATCAGGCAGGCAGGCAGGTGAGCAGTTAGGAGCCAGTGTTCCCAGATTGTGAGAGGTATATCCAATTGCCAATTTAAGCCAATCCCCAAGATAAAGCCTAACCAGCAGTTGAACATCCCCCAAGGGGTTTGGATTGGAGAGGGTGCAGGATGGCCTGAGGGGACCCCCTTATCTGTGCACAAATTTTGTGCACCAGGTCTCTAGTATCAATAATTACAAAATAGATCATTACATCTTTAAAATGATTCAACATATCTCTCTCAGATCAAAAGACATCATTATGGATAATATGTGTCTCTCTATGCTATATACAAAGAACTTCAGATAGTTTAAGAAAAAAAGAACAGCATAATAGAAAAGGAGTTAAAGAAAGATAAGTAATTTACCTAATGGGCTGAGTAGATGATGATAACCCTTTCAAATTAGAGGCATAACTCTAATTTATAAAGATACATTATATGAGGGAAATGAAATAAAATGATGGATATGTAATATTTAAGTTGTACCTATTAATTACCATCCATTTCAGCACTTTCTCCCCCAAAGTCTGGTGTATTTTTTCCACATGCTTACCAACTTCTGGAATGCCATATAATGTAGTATTTTTACATAATATTCCCAGTCTGTTTCCTCAGCTGGAATGTAAGATTCATGAAGGTGGGGCTTTGTACATGCTTTGTTCATTGATATAATTCAGTTGCTCAATAAATATTTGCAAATGACTGAATAATATTTAAGATGTGAACAAATATTTCATTATAGTTAGGGAAGCCATTTTAATTAAGGCAAATAAACCCCTAGTGAGTTACATCTATAATAATTATTTTATAAAATTCTATTTTAATTTAATAAAATATTATAATCTAATAAGTTGCAAATAGATGACCAAACAAGAATAAATTTACCTTGAATTTTTTTACAAGAGTCTCAAAAATGACACTTTGAATATAAAATATATGAATTGCTTATTGTTAAGGAAAGAAAAATATTAGTTATAAGTTTTCTCCCATGAAAGTTAACTCCTATAGAGAGAAAACTCAGGTATTATTCTTGCTAGTTTACTTTTTTACATTACATCTATTTTAAATTCAGGATGATCCTAGTCAAAAAAAAATATTATTACTAGGGGAAATAACCTATGGAACTTTCAACAACTGCTGTGGCTAGCATGATAGATTACAACTAAAGAATTCTAAAGCAGATGGACATTTTTTTTTCATAGACTTTATGCTGAGCTTTAAGACTATGTGTAAATTTGAGAAAACTGAGCTAAAAATCTTTACAAATTATAGTAAACTGGTAATCTAGTACATAGATTCATATATATTGAAGAAAAATTAATTAGAAGAAATATTTTAATATCACTATTCACCCTTTCTCTATAAGAGAAGTGTCAGAGATGAAAGAAAATAGTTAAAATGTATATAAAAATAATACATAAATTGATTAATAAATAAAAAAATAACATGAAATAACAACAAAGATCTATACTAATAAAAGGGTAATATGTTAATTAGACCAGATAGACCAGATAGCTTCTAGACATCCTTCCAGACAAAGCCACAAAGGCGAGGGCAGAGGCCGAGGTGGTTAGGGGTGATCATGCTGGCAGGGGAAAGCACTGAGGGGCGATCAGGCTGGCAGGAGAGACCAGTTAGGGGATATCAGGCAGGCAGGCAGAAGTGATTAGGAGTAATCAGGCAGGCAGGCAGAGGAAGTTAGGTGTGATCAGGCAGGCAGAGAGGTGAGCGGTTAGGAAACAGTGGTCCTGGATTGCAAGAGGGATGTCCGACTGCCGATTTAGGCCTGGTCCAGGGCCTAAACCGGCAGTCGAACATCCCTGAGGGGTCCTGTATTGAAGAATGTGTAGGCTGGGCTGAGGGACTCCCCCTATGCATGAATTTCATTCACTGGGCCTCCAATATTATATAAAAACTAAAACATCATGTAAAAACAATACAAACATGACATAAAAACAACTTTGATAAAAACAATGACTGGTAAATTGATTAAAATTATTCTAATATCTCCCTTTATACTAAAACACACGTGTGCGATTGGCACCAGCGAGAGCTTTATATGTATCATTCATACATGAGTCAACTTTTATTTTTAAATTGCCAGTGCACATCATATGTTCTGGCCAGTTGGTCAGTAGGATGGTCAGATGGACATATGATTGGTTTTATATATATATATTGCAGTTTCATGATTTAAAACAAAGTCCCAAGATTTGAAAACTATATAATTTTATTAATTGATCTCTCTCCAATAAATTTAATTTAAAAAATATGTTTTCCTTGTAGCAAATACTCTGCATGTCTTTCGAAGCAGTAGTCTGCAAGAACATATTGAAATCGTTAAGGCATCTTTTGAGGAAGATAAATGAGGTGGACTGAATCTTACTTAAGGTACAACCCAATCTCAATCTAGCTCAATCACTAAGAAAATTAAATGTAGATCAGTCTCCCAAGTAAAACCACAGGTAGAGATTTTTGTGCTAGTGGTTTATCAAGGGGATGTTTCAGTGGAAACTTGTATCAGAGTGAAGAGGTTTGATAGAGGCTGATAGGAGGCAAAGAGGTGATTTTAGAAATCCAGCCTCAGACTGAAACTAAAGAGAGCTCTACGTCATAAGTCATATTACAATACCTATATCAAATAGAAAATAAAAGGATGGCCTGTAATATCTACAATGCAATAACCAGTTGTCTTTATGCTAAGTTGTTATGATCTAGAAGAGAGATCATAATGTCTGGGATATCACTGGAAGGGCATGCATGATCATAATGTCGAAGGAAATTTCATCAAAAAATGCCAAGTAACTGGAAAGAAAATGATTTACAAAATTGTACTAAAACAGCAATATAAACTACAAAATATTACTGAAATAAAATAAATAAATAACACCATACATGATGTTCATGATTTTAAAGATTATATATTTTTAGGTTGTCAGTTATCTCCAAATTATATATTACAATTCTAATAAATATTTCATTGCTTTTGCTTTTTATTTTTTTTTCTGCTGCATGGAACTTGACATATAAATTCTAAAATGCATATGTAAATGCCAAGGGGCTACATTAATTAAGAAAATATTGAATACTAAGAAGAAAATTAATGAATTTATATTATTTGGTTATCAAGATTTACTGTGAAACATCATTAATTAAAATTAAGTTCCAGTCCTAACATGTTTGGCTCAGTGGATGAAATGTCAGCCTGCAAACTGAAGGGTCCAAGGTTTAATTCCAGTCAAGGGCATGTGCCTTGATTATGGGCACATCCTCAGTAGGGGTTGTGCAGGAGGCAGCTAATCAATGTTTCTCTCTCATTGATGTTTCTGGCTCTCTGTCCCTCTCCCCTCTCCTCTGTAAAAAAGTAATAATAGATATTAAAAAATATAAAATTCCACTAATACAAAGATAGTGGAACATATTAGGAAAATCAGAAAGTTTCACAAATATACAACCACCTAATATATAATATGTAAAAATTTATAGCTCCACATAAATTAATCAGAGAAAGTATTTTTAGTAGTCTATGCTAAAAAATTACATTTTCTTATTGAAAGAAAATAACTTTGATATGCTACCTCACACCAAACACAAAAATATCTAAGGTGGATAATATTGAAGGAAGAAAAATAAAATATTAATAAAGTACAATAAAATATTTTTCTTTATTTCTTATATAGTTTGGAGTATTTAATAAGAAAATAAACACTAAAAGGAAAATAATAAAAATTTAATTTAATTCCAATTAAGATTTTTTTTTATTCAAAGACACAATTAAGGGAAAATATGGCAAGTCACTTAATGGATGAAGTTTCACAATAATGTCACATAACTGGTGCAGTATGTAGATGATGTGTTATAGAATTATACACTTGAAATCTGTATGGTTTTATAAACCAAGGACACACCAATAAATTCAATAAAAATTAATAAATAAGTAAAACTTTCCATGTCATTAAGAACAGATCAAAATGTTAAATTAAAAAAAGAATGACAAAAGACTTGAAAAACTGTGCTAAAGAAAATATCCAAATGGTCTAGAATTATGTGAAAAGGTAGTTGCCATCATTCATCATCAGTGAAATAAATATTAATACTTCAATTATTTGTACACACACACACACACACACACACACACAAGCCCTACCTAGATGGTAAAATTTAAAGATTTCGCTTTCTCTCACAGTGCTAAAGTTATATTCTTCAAAGGTAGAGATGCTTGTTCTATGATACAGAAATTATTGACTAGATATGTACTGAATAGAAGTGAGTAAAAATGTATGAGAATATGAATAACAGTTCTGTCAAAATATCCTAAACTGGAACAAACAACTGCCATGTTAGTCAACACTTAAAAATAATGTACTAGTAAAATATATTCATATTTTGAAATACTACCTAGTAATAATTAAAAATGAACTATCCTATATAATTAAAGTGTAATATGCTAAGGTTAAGTGTCCAAATGATCAGTTGACCATTTTGTCAACTACTCAACTAGTCACTATGACACCCACTGACCACCAGGGACAGGCACTCCAACCAGTAGATTAGCTTGCTGATGGGGTCCAGCCTATAGGGATGGAGCAAGAAGGCCGGACGTGCTCTAGAACCCTCCTGTGGTCCCTCCCCAGCTGGCTGGCCCTCATCAGCCCCAACCACCAGCCAGGCCAAAGGATTCCACCAATGCATGAATTCATGCACCAGGCCTCTAGTAGATGCATAAAACCCAAGATGTTGAATTTAAGATTCTATACTCAAAATATCATTACATTTACAATTCTATTTTTATAATAATTTAATACCATTTTTAAGCAAACTATGTTTAACAAAGACTGAAGAAAAATTAGCCATGATGGAGAAGATGACTATGCAGGGGTAGGAGAGAATGTTCTAGGATACTTCTAGCACACTAGAACATAACTACACTAATAAAAAAGAAACATGAAAATTGACTTTCTCTCTGCTACCTCCATCAGCCAATCGGGAGCAGGTATGCAAATTAACCCAACAAATATGGAGATTGATTTACATACATAGGCATGGAGCAAAGTCTAAAGACAGCATAAAAGGAAGCCAAGCACTGCAGAAGAGAACAAAGTAGTGGAGAAGGGATTGAGGCAGCGAAGAAGAGAGGGAGTGAGGAAGTGGAGAAGGGAGCAAAGCCCATCTCGGCAGACTTTGCTCCTTTCTCCACTTTGCTCAGGCCATAAGAAGTCCTATTCTTTTAGAAATAGGCCCAAGGAAGCCCTATTCTTGCAGAAATCTTCCTGAAACAGGCCTCTAGTCCTATATAATAGAAAGATAATATGTAAATCAACTGAATAGAAGAATAACTGGTTGCTATGATGTACACTGAGCAGGCAGACAGGAGAGCAGTTAGGGATGATCAGGCAGACAGTCAGGCAGAGTGGTTAGGGGCAATCAGGCAGTCAGGCAAATTGGTTAGGGGTGATCAGGCAAGCAAACAGAGTGGTTAGGGGTGATCAGGTAGCCGGGAGGCAGGCAAGTGGTTAAGAGCAATCACATGGGTGAGCAGTTAGGAGCCAGCAGTCCCAGATTGTGAGAGGGCTGTCAGACTGCTGGATGAGGTCAGGGATGAGGACTAAACTGACTCTCAGACATCCCCTGAGGAGTCCTGGATTGTGAGAGTGCACAGGATGGGCTGAGGGAATCCCCCCTGCACGTATTTTGTGCACCAGGCCTCTAGTATTATATAAATATAAAAAAATAGAATGTTAGACAGAAACATGTTCAAACTAATAAAATACTTAAGAATTTTTTGGCAGCAGACCCAATAATTACATGCATAAGACATTCTTTTATTTTTAAACTTGAGGCCTGATACACAAAATTTGTGCATGGGGGTGGGGGGTGTGTTTCAGCCCAGCCTGTACCCTCTCCAATATGGGATCCTTTGAGGGATGTCTGACTGCCCTCTCACAATCCAGGACTGCTGGCTCCAACCACTCACCTGCTTCTGCCAGATTGTCCCTAACCTCTTCTGCCTGTCAGCCTGATCACCCCCTAACCACTCCCCTGCCAACCCGATCAACTCCTAACTGCTTCCCAGCCAGCCTTATTGCCCCTACCTGCCTTCCCCTGCCAGTCTGGTCACCTCTAATTGTCCTCCCCTGCAGACCTGTCCCTCCACCAATTGCCTTCCACTGCTGGCCTGGTCACCCCCAACTGCCCTCCCTGCTTGCCTGATCATAGAATTGCCTTCCCCTGCAGAACTAGTCTCTCCCAACTTCCCTCTTCTACTGGCCCAGTCACCCCTAACTACCTTCCCTGCTGGCCTGCTTGCCCCCAACTGTCCTCCTCTGCAAGCCTGGTCCCTCCAAACTGTACTCCACTACAAGCCTGGTTCATGCCAACTTCCCTCCCCTGCTGATATGGTGTTCCCCAACTGCCCTCCTCTGCTGGCCTGATCACCCCTAACTGTCCTCCCTGATTGCCTGATTGCCCCTAACTTTCCTCCCCTGCAGGCATGGGTCCCCCCAACTGCACTCCCTTGCTAGCCTGGTTCCCCCAACTGCCCTCTTCTGCCAGCCTGGTCACCCTCAACTGTCTTCCTCTGCTGGCCTGATCACCTATAACTGCCCACAATTGCCTTCCCCTACAGACTATTTTGTGGCAACCATCTTGTGTCCACATGGGGGCAGCCATCTTGTGTCTTGGAGTGACAGTCAATGTGCATATTACTCTTTTATTAGATAGGATTCTTTTTATTGAATTTATTGAAGTGATATATGTGTGTGTGTGTATGTGTGTGTGTGTGTGTGTGTGTGTGGCTAAGTAACCAGTCAGTCAGTAGCTATGATGTGCAATGACTACCAGGGGGTAGAAGCTCAATGCACAGGTACCAGAAACTGGGATCACGACTGGCGAGTGCACCTGTAGCAGTGTGATCCTCTCCCACCTCAGTACCAGTACTACCTAGTAGTGGTGACAGGTGCAGTGGGCCCGGGATGAGCAGGAGTGGCACCCTGGCAACCTGCCACCTGCCACCTGCTGCTTCATGGAGTACTTCATCCCCCGAGGGGTCCCAGATTGCAAGAGGGTGCAAGCCAGACTGAGGGACCCCATTGGTGCATGAATCCATGCACCAAGACTCTGGTTATTTAATAAAATTATATAAATTTCAAATATATAATTCTATAATACATCACCTATATTTGTAGTGTGTGTTCGCCACTCAAAGTCATGTCTCCTTCCATTGTCATTTATCCCCTTTTTACCCTCTCCTACTTTCTCTCACCTCTCCCTTTTAAAGCATCCTAATTAGAGGGCATTCTTTAGTTAAAGGAAGAATGGAAATGAAGGAAAAAAATGAGAGTGTAATAAAAATAGTAAATTTGACATAAATCTAAATAAATATTAATGTAGTAAAGGGCTATTAATAATTTCTTGTGACATTTAAAATTTATATAAACTCAAAATGTATGACAAAGTATTTAAAAATGTGTATGTCTAGCGCTCTGGACATTTGGCTCAGTTGGTTGCAGTGTCGTTCCAAACATCAAAAAGGTCGTGGGTTCATTTCCCCATCAGGGCACATACTTAGGTTGTAGATTTGATCTCTCAGTGTACATTGATGTTTCTCTTTCATATTGATGTTCCTCTCTCTATATCTCTCTCTCATCAATTAAAAAAATAACCTCAAGTCCTAACTGGTTTGGCTCAGCAAATAGAGTGTCGGTCTGCAGGCTGAGGTGTCCCAAGTTTGATTCTAGTCAAGGGCATGTACTTTGGTTGCAGGCACATCCCCAGTGGGGAGGTGTGTAAGAGGCAGCTGATTGATGTTTATAACTCTCTCTCCGTTTCCCTATGCCTTCCTCTGTAAAAAGTCAATAAAATATATTTTTAAAAAATAACCTCGAATGTGGATAAAAAAATTGTAAGTACAGTAATGTAGATAACATCTTTTAATCAATTATAAAACCAGTGGAAAAAATAGTAATCTATTTAAAGATTTTAGGCCAAAGATACAGATGGAAAATATTAGTATTTCTATTAATATTATAAATATAGATAGATAGGTAGATAGATAGATAAATTATTTTGAACTATTTTGTTTCTAGAGGGAAAAATAGAGTAATAAAATATATCATATACACAACAAATATTAAACAAATAGTAAGATAATATATTTTTAGTCCAAATATATCACCAAGCACATTAAATATAAATGGGATAAGTACTCCACTTAAAAACACATGGTCAGACTGTAATAAAAATCTAACGTTGGTTATAATCAACAAGTGCCTTATATATAGATACCAGAGGCCTGGCACATGAAATTCATGTGTGGGTACACTCCCTAGACCTGGTCTGTGTTCAGGGCCATCTTCTCCAGCTGCCCGAAGATGGCCTGGCCCCTGCCACCACTCTCCCCCAGTTTGCCATTTGCCATTGGACAATTGGAGCCTAATGGCTGGGGGAAGGGACCAAGAGGTCGGCCCTGCCCTCCCTGTGGTTGCCCTCTGTGTGTAGGGCTAGAACCAGGGCAGGGGCCTTGGCCTGGCACCATCCATGTCACCCACCTTCGGTTCTCTGCTTGCCATTGAGCAATCGGAGCCTGGAAAGGGACCAAGAGGTGGTCAGTGCACTTCATAGTGACTAGTCAAGTGATTGTTCTGGTCCTTCTGCCATTAGGGTCAATTAGCATATTACCCTTTTATTATATAGGATAGGAAGTGCAAGTTATTTAAACCTAGAAATCTTGGAGCACTTTTTCACTGAGAGATAGTTTTAGTGTTTCATATCACTTTAAATCAAATTCAAAGCAAGAAGACAAAAATACAATGTGAGTGACAGCAGTAATGGATTCTTAATCTGTCCTTTGATTGAATTTAAATTTTGAAATTATTTCTTTATATTATAATGCAGTAAATATCTAATTGATAGCTTTCTCTGATGAATAAAGAAAAAAAATCAAGTATTGTGATTGTCAGCAGTGCAGTTTCACTTCTTAAGAAATCCTGATATTTTTACATGAAAAATATCAAGTTACTTCTGGCTTTAAATGATAGGATCAAGCTTTTGAGACATACCTGATTTAATTTAACTTTTAATTTGAGGCCAATTTAATTCTATGTAATATGATTTAACAAGTCATGTTTAATCATTAGCATGATGCTTACTGGCTTTGTCATATTTTGGAAAAAATAAAAACTATTTCTTATTTATAAAACAAAACAAAACTGATAATATGATTACTTTCTCAGTAATATTACTATTAGCACCATCCTGAACACCTCCAAATAGCAAGAGATGGGTCAAACTTATTTATTTACTAGAGGCCCAATGCACAGATTTTTGCACCAGTGGGTTCCCTCGGTGCAGCCTGTAGGGATCAGGCCAAAACCAGCACTCCAAAGCTGCCTGATGCACCTGCCTTCTGCTCCTGCCTATCCTGTCCCCACTGCACATGCCACTGCCACTGCTTGGTAGGCTCACTGCCACTCCACTGTGGCCTTCAGGCTGCCGCGACTAGCCATGAGCCCAGAACATGGCACCCATCAGTCAGCTGGACAAAAAAAAAATAACATGAATAAAAACAAAAGCAATAGAATTTATGATAGCTAAAATGTATTGAGATTTTTGAAATGGATGTTAAACTACAAATCTCTAATTCCAATATGGTGTTTTCTCTTACCACACACCATTCCCCCTTCACATTTTCCAATAATATATATTTTTCTCTACAGTAAAAAAAAAAATAAGTCAATTTGATTACTTAGAATAAGTATCTCTCATTTTTAAGAGGCAAAATAATTTTAGATATTGTGTAAGCCATGTTGTATAACAACAACAAAAAATTGAAACTCAGATAGATATGCATTTAAATCTAATTTATAAGTTCTGTACATTAAGCAATTTTCCAGATTCTGATTTCCTCATCTGTGTAATGAGTATAATCATTTCTCCCACATAGTGTTATTGTAAAAATTAAATAATATAAGGCATTTATGAAGATCCCAGCCCTGAATAGGTAGGTTTATGCTAAACATGACTTTCATTACTGCTTTCTTGTATATATTTTTATCCTTTTACCCAAACACATAATTTTAAGACAAAAATAAAGATTATAAATATATAATTAAATTGTTCCTATATTAGCATTATCTCTTCTGCAGTTTTACAGTCCTATGGTACTTGTGACCCAATATTTTTACTCTGCTTCTCTCAGAACTAACTAGCTGGAGACTAAATATTTATACAATTTCTGAATACAAAGTAACTTGATATAATTTTAATATCTAATTATTTCTAAATATACACTGTACAAAGGTTATTTATCAAAATCAACAACTAAACACTTAGCCATTTGATAGGATATATCTAATTCTAAATTCATTATTGCTAAAACAAAATAAACAATGATGACAATGAAAGAAAAAAATAACTATATTTTTTGAAGTTCTTGGAAATGTTAAGGGAATATTTATTGTTTTTATAGGCCACAAAATAGATGGAAGATAGTCAATTGAAATATATATTTTACAATTTCCATTATGACAAAATACTCATGTTGAACTCATTCTACCATTTTCCATTCTAGTGTTTAATAAAAACTGTAAATCCTCTATCTTGTGGCATTTTAATCATAACTATATTCCTTGAATTCAATTATTTCTTTTTCTCTGAAAGTGTATAACAATAATGGAACAATATATTTTAAAAAGGGAAAGAGTAAATTACTAAAAAAAAGTAGAACAAGTGAACTTGAAATGTTTTTGAGTAAAAGGTTGAGTCAGAAAACAATAGATGCCTGATGAATTACATTCTAAAATTTCTCTTGAATTACTTATAATATTAAGGTATGTCTGCTTAGTACTTTGAAAGAAGATAGTTTATCCTAAATAATTTAAATTTTAGAAAACAACATTGCATTCATCTACACAATCATCCCTTTAGGTGTTTAGCAATTACATCTAAGGCACATATTATGTCTCTGCAATACAAATACTCATTTTCTTGATTCAAAACCCACTTGATTGCAAATGCCAAAGTTTGTATATGGTGTCTCAATAGTTGGAACTGGCAGGTCTCTGTCAATCTGATTGTTCTTTTATGTTGGATACTTCTTAAATAGCTAAAACTTCTGCTTTTTTATTACTTTAAAGCAGTGGTTGGTAAACTGTGGCTCTTTGGCCCCTTGAATGTGGCTCTTCCACAAAATACCACAGCCTGGGCAAGTCTATTTTGAAGAAGTGGCGTTAGAAGTTTAATTTAAATAAATTTGGCCCTCCAAAGAAATTTCAATCGTTGTACTGTTGATATTTGGCTCTGTTGACTAATGAGCTTGCTGACCATTGCTTTAAAGCAATTAAATAATTCAGGCTGAGACCACTGGTTAAAAAGCAATTTCTGAATTCCATATGTAATATATTTACATAGATATTACTCTTTTGAAATTCTGCCAGATATATGATATAATAACCTTTAGTTAAAATAACTTTTAAAGGAGCAAGTTTGTCAAATAGTAGAAAAGTATACATTATCTGTATAATAAAGAGAATATGATTAAAATAATGAAATAATACAATTTTGAAATAGTCTTTTATTGATAAAATCATTTATCTTAGATATAGATATTAGATTTGATAACTATTGTTCTAAAATAAGAAATAAGTTTGAAAATTTTCAACACATTAGTAGTAAGATCTGAGATATATAAGATGGCCAGGTGATTGTTTACTTTGATATACTTTCATTTGGAAAAGATGGCTATATTTCCTTGTAGAACAATTGAAAAGGCTACTGTACCAATTCTTTTAAAAGAATTGAACTGCTTGTTGAAGCAAGCATTCATAAATACAGAGAAAATTGAAAATTATCTATGGCCCAATATGGTAATGCTTGACTTGTATTTTGTAGTAAGAAACTTAAAGACAATCCAATTATTTAAAAGATGGTTAATCATATTTTTACTAAATCTCAATATAGTTTTATTTAGATTTGGTTTGCAAAATGAACAAAGGTTTAATAAAATTCCAAAATTCATATTTTTTAGAACTTTAGACTAAATAAAACATTACTGGGGTCAATATATGCAATGTAAACACATAATATACAGTGTCTTTTTTAATAAAAGGGTAATATGCAAATTCACTGTATTTCTGCTATACTCATAAGCCATGCCCACCAGCCTTGCCCACCAGCCAATCAGAACGAGTATGTAAATTAACCCAACCAAGATTGTTTCGGCCACAGAGAGAGCAGGAGAGAGGTTTGGGTGTCCCTTGGCAATGGAGAAGCCAAGCTATCCACATAGCCTGTTCAGCAGAGGTTAAGGCAACAAAGGTTTAATGGCTGCCACCACTGAGCAAGGCTTGGGTTGCCCCTGGCAATGGAGGAAGCCAAGCTTTCCTCACACCCTGGCCGGCACTTAAGGCAACAAAGTTTCAATGGCTGTGCGAGCAGAGGGCTTGGCTCTGCTCCAGGCTACAAAGTTTCAATTGTATAAGATAAATAAATCCCAGTTAACAGGGCCTCCACTTTGGTTGCTGGGGGTGAGTGGCTGGCCTGAAAACCACCACAAGCCCCTCACCCAGGCCACCCCATGCCTCAAAGGAATACCCACCCTTATCTAGGACACCTTTCAGGGCAAACAAGCTGGCCTCTACCCATGCACCAGGCCTCTATCCTATCTAATAAAAGAGTAATATGAATATGCAGGTTGACCATCACTCCAACACATAAGATGGTTTCCCTCTTGTGGACAAAAGATGCCCACCACAAGATGGCCAGCAGTGGAAGGCAGTTGGGAGAGACTAGGCTTGCAAAAGAGGACAGTTAGGGGTGATCAAACCTGCAGGGGAGGACAGTTAGGGGTGACCAGGCTGGCACAGGAGGGCAGTTGTGGGTGACCAGGCACAGAGGATAGGGAAATTAGGGGCAAACAGGATGGTAGGGGAGCAGTTGGCATCAATCAGACTAGCAGGGGAGGGGTTAGAGGGTAATCAGGCTGGCAGGCAGAGGCAGTTAGGGGCAATCAGGAAGGGAGGCAGCTAAGCAATTGGGAGCCATCAGTCCTGGATTGGAATCAGGCCTAAACAGGCAATAGAACATCCCTCAAGGTATCCTAGATTGGAGATGGAGCAGGCTGGGCTAAAGGACATTCTCCCACATGCATGAATTTTGTGCACCAGGCCTCTAGTGTAATATAAATACTGGTGATTTTTAAAGCAAGAAAATATATTAAAGGAAAAATTATTTTTGGCAAAGAGAAAAAATAATTTCAGGTATAAGTGAGAAGATAGTTGAAGGAGTATAAACTAGGTAGGAATACAGAAATAAAAGCTTATATTTGGTCAAATCAAAACCTGTATGACAGAAACCTGACTCTTTTAAATAAAAGAAAAAAAGAAAAACAGAGGGGAAAAATACAACAAAGGAAATGCCAATAAATTTTAAAGAAAAGTAGAATAGAGTCATTCAGTTATCAGTTGTTTATGCTGCCAGTGAAAAAGGATAATTAAATTTTTAAGTATTTTAATATTTTAACAAAGTATTTTCATTTATTAAATACAAGCTAATATTTATATTTTCTAATTTAGGATGTACATTGACTTCATTCAAAAGCTAACTACTATTTAATTCTTTTTTTTAATATATTTTATTGATTTTTTACAGAGAGGAAGGGAGAGGTATAGAGAGTTAGAAACATTGATGAGAGAGAGACATCAATCAGCCGCCTCCTGCACACCCCTTACTGGGGATGTGCCCGCAACGAATGTACATGCCCTTGACCAGAATCGAACCTGGGACCTTTCAGTTCGCAGGCTGACGCTCTATCCACTGAGACAAACAGGTTTCGGCTATTAAATTCTTTATACTATAAAAAAAGTCTTTTTTTTTCCCTTCAAAATACAGAATTCAATATAAATTTCTTAAATTTTGAATATGTCTGCTCATATAATTTAAGAAAGGCAGAATTTAATTGACCTCTTTGTTACATTGTACTTACTGGCAAGATTTCAAAAGATAATATTATCTCTCCATTAGGACAAAAAACACTTCTAGCTCTTGAATGGCAGAGTATGCCAAAGCCAGAACAAATAAATCAAACTGCAGAGTGCTAAAATACTCCCTGATAAAGACAGGGAGAAATGAATGCTTCAAGTCAATCCTTATCTTTTTTTCCAACCACCTGTAGTACACTGTAAATTAATCAGTGTAAAAAAAAATAATTTTGTACCCTACTAAAAAAATAAATAAATAAAAAACCTTGAAAACATAAAAAGTCCTTGCATTCTATTTATTATAACTTTAAAATGGATCATTAATTACAAATATAAATTATTTAAAAACATAGTAAACTTTGTATTTAAAAAATGCTTCTACTAAAATACTAATAAGCTATGATATTAGATGTGATACTATAATTATATAAAGTGTGAAAGAAAATTATTTTTTATTCATTTTTTAAGAAAGAACTTATACTATGTTCTTAAGTTTAAACAGTCTTTATGATGGAGGATTAACATCCAGGAGACATTTTTATTCTCATTTTTTTCCTTAAAGCCAATAATAAATGTAATCTTACAGTTATGCCAGTTCCTCCAACTAGCACATAAGCTCCTGAAAATTGTCTTGTCTTTTCATGACTTAATCACATTTTGGTAGGATACTGAAAAAAAGGCAGCAACAAAATATGTAGAGGTTAACCTAACAAATAAAAAGAAAAAAATAGGTAGGTTTTTTCCTAAATGGCTGAGTAGTGGTTAAATGATTAAAACTCCTACAATGAAAATATTTAAAACATAAGTACAAATAAACAAACAAAATAAGGAAAATTAAAAACAGTGCAAGTGGAATTAAACAATACAAAATCAAGAAAGTAGGAGCAAGAACCAAGACAAAAAGGGACAAAGAAAAAACTATCAAATGTATCATTCATTACATATAATGTTGATGGACTAAACACTGAAATATTTAATTAAAAGAGTAATATGTTGAGGCTGAGTTTTTTAACTTTTTATTTTTTAGAGGTTTAAAAAAACTTCAATAAAATGAACTTTAAAAAAATGTTTTTAAAATATATTTTATTGATTTTTTACAGAGAGGAAATGAGAGTGATAGAAAGTCAGAAACATGGATGAGAGAGAGACATCTATCAGCCGCTTCCTGCACACCCCACACTGGAGATGTGCCTGCCAGCAAGGTACATGCCCCCGACCTGGAATAGAACCTGGAACCCTTCAATCCGCAGGCCGACGCTCTATCCACTGAACCAAACCGGACTCGGAAAAAAAAAAAATTAAATATATTTTATTGATTTTTTTACAGAGAGGAAAGGAGAGGGATAGAGAGTTAGAAACATCCATGAGAGAGAGAGACATTGATGAGCCGCCTCCTGCGTGCCCCTACTGGGGATATGCTGCAACCAAGAGACATGCCCTTGACCGAAATCGAACCTGGGACCTTTCAGTCCACAGACCGATTGCTCTATCCACTGAGCCAAACTGGTTTTGGCAAAATGAACTTTTATATTTACTTTTATGTCAATCATTGTCAGGGATATTTGTTATTATATAGATGGAAGTTTGTAACTGTATTTGCAGTATTTCTGACAACCTCTTTTAACTTGTATCACAGGTCAGCTAATAACATATTTTCTCAATTTGCATTTCTCTAGCTAGAACAGTCTTTATTGCTCACACCCATTTGCAATCTTTTTCATGGATTAACAGTAGTTGTTTGAGCTTTTTTGTGTATTTTTTCATTTTATATATTTAAATAACATGTCATGTATTTTTTTAAATGAGAAATCTACTTTATAACTTATCTATGTTTCTCTGAGGGTGATGTTTAATTTTTGTAAAGAAATTTATTGAGTGACATTGTTAAGTAAGATTATATAGATTCCAAGAGTACATTTCTATGACACATAATCTGTATATTGCATTGTGTATCCACCACCCAAAGCCAGATAATCTTCAATTGCCATTTATTAGACCCCCTTTACCCATTTAAGCCATCCTCAGGTATATTATTTTAATTTTAAATATTTGTTTCACATATTTGACATTTTCACTAGTAAATGTGCAGTTTTTACTTTTCCTTTGAGGTTTTTATTGATACCTAGAGGCCCAATGCACAAAAATTCACGTAAGAATAGGCCATCCTTCCCCCGGCTGCAGGCACCTGCTTCCTTCCAGCACCCAGACCCAGGCTGCTTTCCTTCTTCAGTGGCCTACAGGCTCCCAGGACCCAGGTTGCTTTTCTCAAACCACCTGCAGGTACTCGGGAACCAGGTTGGCATCCTTCTGGCCCAGGCTTTGTCAAGAAAGAAGTCCGGAATAATGTCCAGAAGATTACTGGTCTAATTAGCATATTACCCTTCTATTATTATAGATTAAGTATAGATAAATTTGGAAGTTATCCTTAGCTAAGCAAAAGCAATATGTGTTTTTTAGGGATTTAGTTACAATAGTATAATTTATTAGGATAATGGGCCCTGCTTGCTTCACAACTTTGTGCCATACTATGATTTGCTTAGCCACATTCTGCCTAAGTTTTGGGGTATTGACTTTATATTAGTTTTTATTGCTGTTGAACAAACTATCAACAATAAATCAACACAAATTTGTTATCTTACATTACTGTAGCTCAGAATTTCACATGGGTGTAATTGGTTGAAATCAATGTATTTGTATTGCTGATGTCCTTTCTGAAGGCTCTAAGGATTCATTTCTTCTTCATTCAGGTTGATGGCAGAATTCAGTTTCTTAAAGTAATAGGACCAAGTTTTCAATTCTCTTGCTTGTAGTAAGCTCAACACTATTGCCAATTTTTAGAGGCACCTACCTTCCTTGGCTTTTGTTTTCCTTCTTCCAAGTTCAAAGCCAGCATGGACAGGTCTAGTCCTTGTAATGTTGCACCTTTAATACTTCTTCTGTCAGCCATTCCTTCTGGCTCTGATGTCAGCAGGAAATGTTCTCTGACTTATATTTCAGAACTTTTATTTTATTTTATTTTATTTTTAAATTAAATGTCTTGGGGTAACTTTGGTTAATAAAATTATATGGGTTTGAAGTATACAATTCTATCACACATCATTTGTATATTTTAGTCTCTGCTCACAGAGATTCTTCTGTTACCGTATATCTGACCCCCTTTATCCTTTACTAAGTCTCATGTCCCTTTCCCCTGTTAACTATCATACTGTTGTCTGTGTTGATGAGTTTTTGTTTATATGCTTTTCTTGTTTGTTCATTTATTTATTTCACTAATTAGGCATAAGAAAAGATGAAATACTTCCATTTGCAACAACATGGATAGAATTTGAGAAATCATGGTAAGCAACATAGGTCAGACAGAAAAAGTTAAGAACCATCTGATTTCACTCACATGTGTGCTATAAAACTGAAAGGTTCTCTGCCTTTAAGGAATTATGTGATTAGATTATAACCACCTTAATAATCTAGAAAAATCTCAGCATCTCAATGTCTGTTCCAATATTCACATATTTAAAGTTCTTTTTGCCATGTACATTAACCAAGTAACAAGTTCTAAAAATTAGAATGAGAACATCTTTAGAGTACCATCATTCTGCCCACCAAAACCTCTTTGTATACCAACTTTCCTCATTTTATTTTGATTTTTGTTAACCTTCACCAAAGGATATTTTTCCATTGATATTTAGAGAGGGGAAGGGAGGGAGAAGAAGAGAGAAAAAGAGAAACATTGATGTGAGAGAGAAACATTGATTGGTTTCCCCTGGCACATTCCTTGACCAAGGTCAGAAACGAACCTGCAGCCCATGTACATGCCCTTGACCAGGAATCAAACCCTGGACCCTTTAATCTACAGGCCTACACTCTGCCACTGAGCCACACCAGCTAGGGCAACTCTCCTCATTTTTAAAAAAATCACTTCTTCAAAAACTTATATTAGCAATATATATTGGATCTTCAATTCTATCTCCCAGTTCTTTAAACTCCTTTTAATATTTTATAATTTATTTATTTTCTGTTTTAAATGTATCTTTGTTGTTGAAAGTTCCCTCTATGGACTCCTTCTAGTCTGCACCAGACTATTATCTATGCCCGTGAGTTATGCCTATATGCCTATATGCCTATATGCCTATATGCCTATATGCATATATGCATATATGTTCTTTCAGTGATCTCTTCCCATGTTTTTTAGCAACATTCCTTCAACAGAAACACGCTGTGAGATACCTGACAACTTTGATACATGATCTTCATCAACTAACCAACTCTTACACAGAAACCGTCATAATAATTTTCATTTAAATGGATACATCTTTTAGGTACACTTATTTTTTCTAAATAAATCAACTCAAGTGCCACCTTATCCAAAGGGGCTTCCTTTAAACTTTTATGCATTCTGATAATGTATCATTGTTTATATGTATTATACCATGCTTAATCTGTTGTCTATATATACTTACTTATCTTAGTACAATGCAAATTTGAAATCCAGAAACACTATCCTATACATCTCATTGTTTAGAACAATGTAAGAACCATCACAGGTACTGAATGATTGCTGATGGTTAAATGAATGAATGCATTGGGAAAATGAACTAATAAATCACTCTATGAGTGACTTTAATAGGATACCATGATAAAAAAGAAATATATAGGTCTAAAATATTCTTAGCTTAGGTTGCTTTATGGCTACTTAATTCCAGAGTCTGAATTTTCCTTTATAGCAGCCAGGGTTTAAAAATCAGAAAGCACTTGTCATATGACATGATAATTTTAATTAATAAATTTTAAGAAAACAACCTGATGAATTTCTATTAATACCTAATAGATATTGAAAATATTAATATAATAAACTCTTAAAGGACTAGGAAATAGCCATAAAAATTAATTTAATCATAAAAATAATATATGTTTAATTAGCTAGATAATAAAATAAGCATATTTACATATATGCATATTTTATAGATAATTAATATTTTATATATAATTAATATATATTTTATATATAATTAACATATTTAATATATTAATACTTTCAAAATGATGTGCATATAAAAACTGCATTTTGATAGAACTTTGAGCTAACAATTTTTTAATTTTATCATTCCTCTGCCAATACATAGTTGTTTGGTCTAGTCAGGCTGCAAAGTGTAGCTGAGTCAGTTACCTCACCATTAGGTTTCTACTAGATAATAATTACATTCTCTGTCATTCTATAATTCTTTAATTTCTACTGGAGTGTTATTTTTTGTTGTTGTTATTTGGTACCTCATCTTTTATTCAAATGGCACCTTGATGTAATAAATGAGGAACAAACTGATTCATCCATAAAGTAATATGTTTAATCATGACATTCCTAAGAATAAAATAGACACACTATTCTGTCTTATATACTGTTGGCTACAATTTTATGTGGCTATATAAATAGTAAGGTTATTTATATATTATACAGATGCATTACATAATATATATATAAAAATTATCTAGAACATATGCTTATTTTCACATTATTTAAATATTCCAATTTATGAAATTATAGCTACAGTCTGAAATATACTTATTATTTACTGGAAAAGGTAAATTTTTTTTTAAATCTCATAATCCAGCATGCATTATAAAATTTATTTCAGATCTCATATTAAGATTCAGAATAAAAGACAGTAAATCAGAAAAAAATTAAAAGCAATGTGGACCCCAAGAGAGCTGTTTTGTCATGAGCTGCTTTAGGATCCCAGATTGTGAAAGCCTTGGACTGTGAGAGGGATGGCTGACTGTTAGCTTAGGCCTAATCCTCAGGGTAATCGGATATAAGCTGGCAGGTATATATTCCATGAAGAGTCTCAGACTATGAGGGGAGCAGGCTAGGCTGAGGTACCCTCCTCCAGTTCACAGGGAGAGTCTTAGGCTGTTCATGGAATTAGTTGCTAGTTACATTTGCTATTTTAAAGGTTGTTGGCTTATATTGAGTATAATGTGGTTTGTAAAGGCATCATTTATGTTTGGTTCTTATTCAGCAAGCAAGAAGCATTCTGTAAGGCAGGAAGACACACTAAGGCAGGCCATTAATTCAGAGGAATTTTTCTGTCCTCTCTTTTATCACTTGAGAAAAGCAGACTTGATTATTTCTACATGACTTGCATACAACAGAAGTAAGGAGAGATAACTCCTGGTAAACAAACCATTGATTAGACTAGGAATTCATGCTTAGGCACATTCTCCTAGAGAATATGCTCATTATTGAAAAATATAAAAAAATAATATTTAAACCACTAGTTTTTAATCTATTACTTGAAACCATGTGATACTTGTCTTTCTTTGACTGGCTTATGAGAACAGAGAAAGAAGTTGTCAAGTTTATAAATATAAAACTTAAAATATGCTTAAAGAAAGCAAAACTAAAAAATTTGTACTCACCAATAAGATTTGAGTATAAGGTGGTATCATCCTAACGTTATTTATCATCTTTCAAAGCATGACAAATCATTTGAGCCAATAATAGATAGCCAGTAATAATAATCCTATATAATAAAACCCTACTATGCAAATAAACCAAACAGCACAACGACCAGCAGAACAATTGGTCACTATGATGTGCATGTACCACCAGGGGGCAGATACTCAACACAGGAGCTGCACCCTCATGGTGAGTGTGGTCTCACAGGGGTAGTGCCGCTCAGCCAGAATCTGGGCTCATGTCAGGTGAGCACAGGTGGATGGTAAGGAGCAAGGGGTCCCAGATTGTGAAAGCCCTGGACTATGAGAGAGATGACTGACTGTTAGCTTAGGCCCAATCCTCAGGGGATTCGGATATAAGCTGGCAGGTATATATTCCATGAAGAGTCTCAGACTGTGAGAGGAGCAGGCTAGACTGAGGTTCCCTCCTCCAGTGCACGATATCGTGCACCAGGCCTCTAGTCCTATATAATAAAGAGGTGATATGCAAAATGACCATCACTCCAACACATAAGATGGCCACCCCCAAGTGGTCAAAGATGACTACCCCTATTGGATGCAAGATGGCCAGCAGAATACTTTAAACAATAAAAAAAAAAAGATGGCCTGTAGGGGAGGACAGTTTTGGGTGATCAGGTCAGCAGGGGAGGACAGTTAAAAGGGACCAGGCCTGCAAGGGAGGGAAATTGGGGGTGACTGGGCCTGCAAGAGGGGACAGTTGGGGGTGACTGGGCCTGCAGAAAGAACAGTTTGAGGGGACCCAGACCTGCAGGGGAGGGAAGTTGGGTCCAACCAGGTCTACAGGGGAGGGCATTTGGGGATGAACGGGCCATCAGGGGAGAGCAGTTAATGGCAATTGGTCTGGCAGGAGAGGGCAGTTAGGGATGACTGGGCCAGTATGGAGGGCAGTGGGGGGGACCAGAACTGCAGAGGGCAGTTGGGGGAAACCAGGCCTGCAGGGGAGGACAGTTAGAGGTGACCATACCTGCAGGGGAGGGCAGTTGGGAGTGACCAGGCCAGCAGGGGTGGGCAAGCAGGCTGGCAGGAGAGCAGGTAGGCATCAGCCAGGCTAGCAGAGGAGTGGTTAGGGGGTGATCAGGCTGGCAGGCAGAAGTAGTTAGGGGCAATCAGGCAGGCCTGCAGATAAGCTGTTGGGAGCCAGCAGTCCTGAATTATGATAGGGATGTCCGACTGCCTGTTTAGGTCCAATATCACTGGGATTGAGCCTAAACAGGTAGTCGGACATCCCTCAAAGGATCCCAGATTGAAGAGGGTGCAGGCTGGGCTGAGGGACACACACTTGCCTCATGCACAAATTTTATACACTGAGCCTCTAGTTGTAAATAATAGCCCAGCTGATAATAAATAACTTTGTTTCCTTTATCATTTATAACAATGAGATGAAAATACTTAGTTTGCATGAAAAAATCAGGACAGAGATGGATAAACAAAAAGCTCATGCCACATGAATAGAGATAGGTAGTTTTAAGCAATTCAAGATTAGAGCATGGGCTCCACTTTGGGGATACTCCCATTTTTTTTGTTTTGTTCTCTAAAAACTGTGACATCTCTAAACTTTTGAGGTTCTTCTCAACTAATTTTTCTTTCTCTTTCATCTTTAATAAGAAAAATGAAAATTTGCTTTTGCTTCTGAGATTTCTGAAATTTAATAAAAATATTTGTATATTCATCTGTGATGACATAATAATGTCATTCTTGTTAATAGCATCTGTTATGGAATTAGTGTATGTGTTGTCAAAGTATTCTTTGCAAAAAGTTAAGAATGTGACTATCACATTTTTCATGCATTGACAAATTTTATCTCTCTAATGAGGAAATCAGTAAATAATATATCTGGTTCCAAAGTGAATGTTGAAACTGGTTTATATAGCCAGTGAAATAAATAAAATAAAATAAAAAAGCTAAAATAAGATTTCTAAGTTAGATACTAAATTGTTTCATTTCTTGTAGAACAATAAAACCACATTTGGCATTATTCTTTGCATTTTTATCATACTTTTAGAATTTAAATATCAATGTCTAAGAATGACTTTGAAAAACACACAGTAGTCTCTCTGCCATATTTCTACATTTTAAATAACTTATCCTGCCCAGCCAGCATGGCTTAGTGGTTGAGCATTGACCAGGTCACAGTTCAATTCCTGGTTAGGGCTTATACCTGGGTTATGGGTTCAATCCCCACTGCGGGGTGTGCAGGAGGCAGCAAATCCATCATCCTCTCTCAACATTGATGTTTCTATTTCTCTCTTCCTCTCCCTTCCTCTCTAAAATCAATAAAAATATTAAATAAATAAATAAATCTATACTAATAAAAGGGTATCATGCTAACTATGGTGGACATCTTCCAGAAGTCCTTCTGGATATCCATCCAGTCAAAGCCACAGGAGCTGCAAGGCCCAGGGCTCAGGCAGCTGTAAGCAGGGTGGTTGCAAGGCCTGGGCTCAGGTTTCAAATCTGCTGTGGCCAGCAGTAGCAGCAGCAGCAGGATGATGGGGGTGGTGCCTTCCCATTATCAACCTGGTCACCTCCCGTAAAGGAGGTCACACTGTGGCTTAGCCCCGCTCCCTGGGGGGAGTGGGCCTAAGCTATCAGTAGCTATCCCCTGGGTGCAGCTGGTCTGAGGAACCACCTCTCCTCCACCCCCCAGTACACAAATTTTCATGCACTGGGCCTCTAGTAAACAAATAATAACATACTAATTGTATATTTAACCTATTAGTTCCAGCTAGGATGTTTGCATGTGTTCCTGACTTCTGAGGTTTAAAAGAACTGTCTCATACCTGCATTACATATACTTTGCAAACTTCCAGCTTTGCTCAATTATTTTAAGTTTGTGGAGTAAGGTTGTGTAAGATACTAGCATCTACCAGTCTGCAAGATTCCTTTAACTGTCATTCTGTTTCAGTATCTCTGTTTCTTACACCAGATATTCACTCACTAAGTAAAATATTCTAATTTTCACTCATCACAAGAGATGTCTAGAAAAGATGTGGATTTTTAATGAATATTTTTTAACATTTCCAATTTTATTGAAAATGTATGTGATAGTGTTGGAAATAATTTTTTTTAGTATTAGTAATAACTGACATCCTAGAAATACATAATCTTGAGGGCATCTCTTTCCTATAATATTTTCTATATACTTTTTAAAATTTTCAGTTTGACAAGGTTTTCCCTCTTTCCTATGTTTTTCAAGCATTATACCAACTATTTGAAAAAGAAAAATGAGAGAAAGAGTTTAACTCCTTTCTTCCAAAGATACTAGCTACTAAGGTTGGATATGGTGCACATCTTAAATAAGAGAAATTTCATAGCACTGAGCTCTGCAGGGCACTTTGCATTATTTTAGAGTTGTTAAAAATATTTAATAAGTGCCTAGATATGTGTTGATTTCAGCTTATTTATTTATTACTGGTTTAATAAAGTGTCTGGTTTGAAACTTGTTTGAATTCAGAGATATTCTTTCAGTGACATTTTTTTCTTTAAGGTTATTTGTTCTTGGTGAATACCTTAAGTGGATTAAGGTCATTAAAAGTACAGACTCTGAAACAAAGACAACAATAGTACCTTTCTTAGTAGAGTTGTGAGAATTAAATTAGTTCACACATTAAGTGTTTAAGCAGGAGCGTAGGAAAGAAAATACTGTTCATTATGGTTGTTATTATCAAACATAACAGTAATAAGTAAAAATGCCCCACTGTTGCTCTGAAAATCATATATATACTAGTGGCTTGGTGCATGAAATTCATGCACAAAAGGGGAGATTCCCTCAGCCCAGCCTGCACCCTCTCCAATTGGTGACCCCTGGGGTAATGTCTGACTGCCAATTTAGGCCCAGGATCGGACATTCCGCTTGCAATCTCAGATGCTGGCTCCTAACCACTCACTTGCCTGCCTACCTGATCACCCCTAACTGCCTCTACCTGCCTGTCTGATTGCCCCTAATGGCCTCTGCCTCAGCTCCCAGCACCATGACTTTGTCTAGAAGGAAGTGTAACATCAGGAAGATGGCCGGTCGACCAGGTATAATTAGCATACTACCCTTTTAGTAGTATTGATAGATTATATAGGATAGGTTTACTTAAATGATGGGGGAAAGCTTTTTTCATCAGGAGGATATGCTCTTGATAGACAAATATACATAATTCCTATATCTGGACTGATAGCCAGCCATAGTCACTATACTGCCAAAACGGTCATTAAAAAATAGAACTGCTTTCTTACACCTTATACCAAATAGCTGTTGACCTTACAACCCATCCTCAGCCCCCACCTTAGCTTCTGCCTTCAGAGCTAACCCAGAATTGGTTCTGATTGGTCGCTTTCTATGCCAGTCAGCATAAAAAAAACTCTACCTCCTAGTCAGCCATTGGCTCCTCGCACTTCATCCAGATTTGGTTCTGTTTGGTCAGTTTCTATGCCAGTCAGTGTCTCCAGGCTTATCAATGGGTCTGATCAGGGAGGTGGAATTGATCAGCAGTCTCAGCAGAGGACTGAGAGAAAAAGAGATGTGGCTGCTGGACAGGCCTGGAAGAAAGAAAGAGGCACATGCTGATCAATAGCTACAATGGAGGCTACAGATCACAGTCTGCTTCTCTCTCCAATCCTCTCTTTGGTCCTGATCCGCAGTTTCCTTCGCAGTCAGTGCTGGGTTAGGTGGCCGGCCCACAGTGGCAACCTAGCACTGAATTCCAGTCAGTAGAGCCTTTGGTCATTTTTTATGTAATGGACCCTGGGTTTTTATCTATTAGGATATAAAAAAAATATAATACTTAGAAATAAAGACAGTGTTCTTCACTTCCTTAGAAAACAAATCGGTTATGCTCCATTTAGTGAAGAAAGGCAAAGGCATGTGGCTTAAAATGTATGCATGCAAAGAACTGAAGAGAGTGGCTTATGGATATGGAAGGGCAATATATGGGTGACAGGAAAAGTATGGAGAGTTAAATTTTCAATGACTGATTTAGAAAATATGTAGATGCACTAATTCAAATAAATTTCATATTTGTTGTAAGATAATTCTTCATAGAAAACAAGTTTAAACTATAGTGCATAAATTTGTATTCTGGCTTTTTCTTAATATTTTTGTTTTTATATGGAAATATAGACTAATATTTGCCAAAATACTTACTCTTAAAGCTGTCTTACTAAATTTGATATCTCCATTCTAGAAAAAAAAAAGTATCTATTATATAGCTAGAATGAAAGTACATTTCCTCCCTAGAGGAAAATATACTTTCTTGAAATTCTCTTATATCCCTGAATTGTAATCCATTTTAAGTACCTAGAGTAGTATTGACGACTGCAAAATTATAATATAGAAATAAGCATTACTCTTTTCTTCCCATTCTTTAAGGTGGACTTAGTCCTAGCCCTAAATTCCACTCCATGGAAAGTAATGTCATTAGGTCATTATCACAGGTCTTTTCACTGTGCTAAATGAGCTGAACCTTTCTGAACAAGAAAAGTCTATGTTATTTAATAGGGCATATAACTAGGAAGCGTCAGCAACTGCTTATTGCCTCTACAATGAGATGTCCTCATTGTGTTTTTTCATATCATTATTAGATACTTGGATTTGCTCTCCCTTCAAAATCCAGAAGAACCAATTGGAACTAATTATCCTTATCTGTTTTAAAGACCTAACTGAGTTATTAAATATAATGTACCCAAATGGAATCTTCTCATTTTCAACCCTTCTCTCTACACTATTGATTTATTTCATTGTTGAGCTATTTTAAAAAGCATTTAATGAAAAGAATATAAATTTCCACATGAGCAGTTGGCATAGGGTTTAATTTCACAATTGTTTCAGAAGCAGCTCTGGGTGTCCGAACCATCCTGCTTAAGTTTTGTCTCCCGATACAAATATAGTAATATATTTTGCCAATTCAAATGAAGCATCATCACATTTTCTTGCTTTTGAATTTATTTACTTGGTTAGCTAGATTAAGAAAATTAGTGGAATATTTTCACAGACTCTTTAAGATAATCTTGATTTTAATATAATGATGAGACTAAAAACATGTATTAAATATGTTTTCTGTGGAACTGAACAGGCAACTGACCCTAAAATGCATAAAATCATGCCTCAAAGCATAAGAATGCATACCTTGCTGTGGAGAACATGGTGCAGTTGTATAGCACACTAAATCCTTTTAAGTATACATTATTTGATTCTCACATGATTGCTAAAAGGTGGCACAGCACCCATTATCACCTTTGTACAGAAGTGAGGCTCAGGCTGCTTTTCACAGTGCATCAATATAAATCTAGAGAATATTATAAAATTACAAATGCCTGTCCTCTCCTAAGATCAACTAAAGGAAAATCTATGTAAAAAGCCCTGGGTTTGCACATTTAAAACTTCCTAACCAATCCTAAAACTAGATTGTCTTTGTGGTTGGCTTTAGATTGAATCTAAGCACACTACAGAAAAGCGATGACATCACTAGTGGGACAGCAGTGAACTTGGCTGTGTGAGTGAGGGAAATCGGACTCCTTGCTATGAAGGGTACTTCATGAAATATCTGCATTTGAAAATCCAGTTAAATCTCCTTGCATCCATGAGTTACAATATATGAAATATTCTTCTACTGTGACTTTTGAGAAAGCAGAAAGGGAACAAGGAAAGGGAATGGGCTATCTTGGGGAAGTGTTATTAACATCCCTCACATTCCTTTGTCTTTGGTTTAAGAATATATAGAACTACTGAAAAACTTATTTAAAGAATCCAAAACCTGTCACAGTCAGAAGAGACCCTCAAAGAATGACTGCAAACATTGATAATGAGAGTGAAGGTGGAAAATTCTTTTCCATGGGTCTGATGGTGTATTTCTTGATGGTGTATTTTGTCTTGCTTGGAGATAGAGGTAATTTAAGTAATCTCTAAAGAAATTTTGAGTAATATGATTCAACACTATGAAGTAATATTTCTTTTCATAAAATTTAATGTAAAACTATGCTAATCTCAGATATCCTAGAGGCAGCATGACTTCTTTCATCTTACTTTTCTAGCCCTAAGTCTTCCAAATTAGATCTCAAAGATTAATTAAAAATAAATAAGTAAACATCACCACTTTTCTGTGGTTGAGATATTGTGTATTGTATGAAGACTTAATTTTAGGGGTCTCCTTTTGAGTTCAGATAATTGAGCACAGAGCATTACCTGTGCAACTGGAAATTATAAGAAAACAAGAAATGCATGTCTGGCTATCTGAATTCAAAATCTAAAACATCTAGATAATAGCCATCTTATTCTCCTCACTTTGGCTCACAACATCTTCTGGGGTTTTGTCTGTTTGCTTGTTTGTTTGTTTTCTATATTTTCCCATTCTAGATGAAAGCTGATATTAATGTTTTCTTTAAACTATGCCTTAGGCTAGAGAAGATTGTTTTATTTCAGATAGGAAGCAACAAATTTAAATTAATTTGATGCTAATGTGATCAGAATCAATGTACTTAGACTTTATATATTATTACATAATCTGTTTTAACTCAGAGTGTACTAACATGAAGCTTTTTACAAAGGTAAATACATTTGCAACAATGAGATTTTGGCATGGTGAGCTGGTTCTTTCTCTCTGAAAATATAAGATAAAGATTCATGAGTATTGAGTGTCTTCTTTTCTAAGAGAACATAGAAAGATAATATTATTCCTGTTTTTTTATTTAATAAATATTTATTGTTCAGATTGTTACAATTGTTCCTCTTTTCCCCCCTATAACTCCCCTCCACCAGGTTTCCACCCCACTTTCTGCCCTTCCTACCCACACTGTCCTCATCCATAGGTGTATGATTTTGTCCAGTCTCTTCCCACAGCCTCTACACCCTTTTCCCCTAAGAATTGTTAAGTCCATTCCCTTCCTATGCCTCTGATTCTATTATACTCACCAGTTTATTCTCTTCATCAGATTTTTAATTCATTTGATTTTTAGATTCACTTGTTGATAGATATGTATTTGTTGTTTATATTTTTATCTTTTTCATCTTCTTCCTCTTCTTAAAAAGTATCTTTCAGCATCCTATCTAATAAAAGAGTAATATGCCCACCAGCCACACCCACCAGCCAATCAGAATGAATATGCAAATTAGCCCAACCAAGATGGCTATAGCCATAGAGAGAGTAGCAAGGAGGCTTAGGTTGTCCCTGGAGATGGAGGAAGTCAAGCTTTATGTGTTGACTCTGCTTAAGGCAACAAAGTTTCAATGTCTGTGCCAGCAGAAGGCTTGGCTCAGCTCCAGGCTACAAAATTTCAACTGTAGAAGATAAATAATCTCAGATACCAGGGCCTCCACTTAAGTCACCAGGGGCCATGGTTGGCCTGAAAACCACCACAGGCCCCTCGCCCAGGCCACCCCAACCCACAAGGGAACATCAATCCTGATCCAGGACACCCTTCAAGGTAAACCAGCTGGCAACCACCCTTGAACCAGACCTCTATCCTATCTAATAAAAGAGTAATATGGAAAATTAATCTGTTAACAGTTGTACCTTTAGCCCAAATCACTTCAACACACAAGATGACTGCCCCCATGTGGTCAAAACATCCTGCCCCCATGTGGACACAAGATAGCCACCACAAGATGACTAGCATGGGAGGGAAGTTGTAGGCAATCAGGCCTACAAGGGAGGGCAGTTGGGGGTAATTAAGCCTGCAGGGGAGGGCAATTAGGGGTGACCAGGCTGGCAGAGGGAAGTTGGGGGTGACCGGGCCTGCAGGGAAGGGTAGTTGGCGGGGTGGGGGAGAGGGGAGACACAGGTCTGCAGGGGAGGGCAGTTAGGGAGGACCATGTCCATAGGGGAGGGCAGTTAGGGTCAAACAGGCTGACAGGGGAGCAGTTAGGAATCAATCAGGCTGGCCTGGGAGTGGTTAGGGGGTGATCAGATGGCAAGCAGAAGCAGTTAGGGACAATCAGGAAGGCAGGCAGGTGAACAGTTGGGAGCCAGCAGTCCTAGATTGTGGAAGGGATGTCTAATGGCCTGTTTAGGCCTGATCCTACATGTCAGACATCCCTCAAGGGGTCCCAGATTAGAGAAGGAGCAGGCTGGGCTGAAGAACACCTCCTACCTGGGGAACGAATTTTGTGCACCAGGCTTTTAGCTTCATATAATACTGGTTTGGTGTTGATGAACTCCTTTAGCTTTTTCTTATCTGTGAAGCTCTTTATCTGCCCTTCAATTCTGAATAATAGCTTTGTTGGGTAGAATACTCTTGGTTATAGGTTCTTGCTATTCATCACATTGAATATTTCTTGCCACTCCCATCTGGCCTGCATAGTTGCTGTTGAGAAATCAGCTGACCATAGTATGGGTGCTCCCTTGTAGGTAATTAACTGTTTTTCTCTTCCTATTTTTAATATTCTGTCTTTGTCTTTTGCTCTTGGCATTTTAATGATGATGTGTCTTGGTATGGTCCTCTTTGGATTCCTTTTGTTTGAGGTTCTGTGTGCTTCCTGCACTTGTAAGTCTATTTCTTTCACCAGGTGGGGGAAGTTTTAGGTCATTATTTCTTCAAATAGGTTTTCAATATCTTGCTCTCTCCCTTCTTCTGGCACCCCCATAATTCTGATGTTGGTATGCTTGAGGTTGACCCAGAGGCTCCTTAGACTATCTTCATATTTTTGGATACTTTTTTTCTTTTCTGGTTGTGTTTTTTGCCTCCCTCTATTTCAAATCTTTGATTTGATTCTTGGGATCCTCTTGTCTGCTGTTGGATCTCTGTATAATATTTTTTATTTCAGTCATTGTATGCTTAATTTCTAGTTGGTCCTTTTTCATATCCTTGAGAGTCTCACTAAACTTATTGGCTTTTTCTAGAAAATTCTTGTAAAACCTCATAACTATGGTTTTGAACTATATATCCAGTCATTTGCTTTCTTTCATTTGTGATCTGTTTCTTTGTCTTCACATTTTTGCTGTTTCTCTTAGTTGATAGAGTGGCTTTGTGTGCTAGGTGTCCTATAGAGCCCAGTGGCTCAGCCTCCCCAGTTACCTGAGGGGACACTCTTGGTGCACCCCTTTGTGGGCTGAGTGCACAGTCTTATTGTAGTTGAGCCTTGATTGTTGTTGGTATCACTGGGAGGAATTGACCTCCAGGCTAATTGATTGTGATCAGCTATGTTACACTGGATGAACTTCTCTGCTGCAGACACCCTTACCAGACAAAACTTGCAAAAGCCTCTGGGCTCAGCTTGGATGGGGCGGAGTCTCAGAGAAGACAGCATTGGTTTCTCTTCAGCCTTGCTGTAGGAGATTCCTGGGTCTCAGTGTCCCATGGTAATCTTTGTAAGTACCTCTGAGAGAAAGCTGCCCTTGAGTTTTGCCTGCTGCCAGACAGTCCAGTTTCTCCTTGAATGAATCTGGGTCCCCAGAATCTTGCCTGGAACTGGAGTTCAGAGCAGTCAGGATCTTTTGTCTCCCTCCCACTTGAGAAAGCCAGCTGCCCACTCAGTTGCCAGTACTCTCCATGCACCTCTCTGTACCTCTGCCTTCTGCAACTCCTCTGAATCTCAATGTACTTTTCTCATTCATTCTGGTTGTATAATTTCCACTCAGTCAGCCTTCCTGTGGTTTTGGATGCTGTCCGTTTTGTCTTTTAGTTGTAATTTTGAAATTGTTAGGAGAGGCAGCTGTTTAATTGTTTACATATGCCGCCATCTTGGTTTCTTCTTATTACTGTTTTTAAGCATTTTAAAGGAGAAACCAGAGAACTGTAATTCCAGGAAAACAGAAAATTAATCTGTTAACAGTTGTACCTTTAGCCCATAGGAGATAATTAATAATGATGAAAAATAATTGATTGAATGATTGTGACCATTGGGGATGTTCTCATCTCCAAATGAAAACTTTAAAAATCTATCTTAATGCATTATGAATATTAAGTGAGTCAAATGAGTAAGAATAGAGCCAGAACACTCCACTCAAAATGTATTATAACATATATTATTATGAATATCAGTAATAGTTTTATTGTAGAATGCCAGAATAAGCTAGTTATTATTTGAATGTACTTGTGCTTACAAAATCAATCAAGATTATTTTTATTCAGAACACGAATCTGAATAAAATGAAAGAGTATAAATCCCTATACAATTTGGTTATCCAAATTGCTAATTATACTGTTAGATCAATCTGTTAAAAACTATAAAAATGTGAAATATGCTATTCTGTTTTATATGTAGACAACCAACAAAATAGGATTGAAATCATGCTTCTGCTAAACATAGCGTGCTTTTAATTCTGTGCATTATTATATAGTGGATGGTCAAATAAGGACATTTTGCATTTAGAGAATGCTGAAAACCTTAGTTTACTCTGTATCCCAAGCTAACTTGATATCATTCTATGTACAAATATTTTTTCCTTATAATTTTTCATATTAAGAATGAATATGCTAGTAGGCATTTAGTGGTGCATATATAGAAAGAAATGTAAAATTATAACTACATAAGGGCTTACTATCTTGGCTATAAGATAAAAATGCATTTACTTTAGATGAACTAAAACAATATTATTAGCCACAGTGTGTTTTTTTAAATTTAGCCTGCTTTCTAGTGTGTCTGAGGAACTGCATTGAAAGAATATTCCCTTTGGTGTGGAAGGATTCCAGCTGATTAAAGCAATCAATGTGATATACTAAGTTTCAGTTCTCCCAGATTCCTAAGTCTGACACATGATTGGTTTATGGCTTTTGCTGAGGAATAAACTGTGTTATTTGCTTCCTGATTTTCTTCTATCTTGCATTAAATTTGCAAGTGGAGGCTAAAGAGTTTCTCTTTTTAAAGGTTTATGGATTTTGGTCTAAGATTTAGGAACCCTGAGAAAGATCAGTGAGGATTCTAGAGTTACACTTATCTGGGCTATCACAATGACACCTGGGTTTATCAAACGGTTTTAGCTACAAGAATCATAGCAAAGTCAGAGTCAGTATATGTGAACAGGTTTTGACCACAAAATATATTCAGAGTTTTTTATTTGCAGTAGAAAATTTTATGTTTATTTGTGTTATCTTAACATTTGGGAAAAATTGTAGAAAAATGATGGAAGTTATTAGAAATTCATTACCATAATTTTGAGACAGGAACAGTATAGTTGTAGCAGATAATTCCTACTATTCTGTAATTTGTAGGACCTAAAATCAGCAATAAAAGGTAGGATTAAAAGATGGCAAACATAATAAATAGTATTTGAACTTTTTTCTAATTAATTAATTAATTTCACAGATACTTATCTCTTGCTTACTAAGGACAAGCATGAAAAAGTAAAGGTATATTGAATAAGCATTTGGCCCCAAAGCCAAATGCCTAAGCCATATAAGTCAGTATTGATCCGAAGCTTTAACTCATCATCATGAAGAGATACTTGCACAAATCTGAAATTTAATTTAAAAAACAATTGATATACTTAAAATCTTGGTATCTAAATTAAAAAAGATTTTTTAAATTGATTTTTAAAGAGATAAAGGGAAAGGGAGAGAGAGAAACATTGATGTGAATGTGTAACTTCAATCTGCAGCCTCCTGCATGCCTCCTAAGAGGAAGTGAGCCTACAATTCCTGTATATGCCCTGAACTAGAATAGAACCAGCAACCTTTCAGTACATTGGATGACACCCAGCCAACCCAGCCAAACTGGGCAAGGCTAAATATCTAAAATTTTTATCAATGTAATACAAGAATGTATTTTCTCATAAATACTAAATGTTAAGTAAATTCTGACATAACTGTAGATTTTTATTAGGCTAGATTATTACATTTCAATCCTTAGTAGGTAATCACATTCAACTGTGACCTGTACAGTAGCAAGATCGTTTTTTATACCTTTGCAAGAGATTAAAAAAAAAAGAAAAGAAAAACTTTTTTATAATCTCATTACTTAAATGGAATTAGATAGCTAAAAATGAACTGTACTTCTCAAAAGTAATTTTTTAGTGTGAGATAGTGCTCTAAACAATTGAATATAGATTAAAATTGCAATATATGAAATCTTTGTTATTATATTTATGCATTTATTTACAGTTTTATTGACTTTATTTAAATTATTTATTGTTTCAAGTATTACATATGTCTCCTTTTACCCACATTGACCTATTCCAGCCACTCCACCCCCAAGCACATGCCCTCATCCTTCTACTGTCTGTATCCATTAGTTATGCTCATATACATGCATATAAATCCTTTGGTTGATCTCTTACCCTCTCATCCCTGCCTTATTTTTTAGGTTGGACTAGTGGTCAGCAAACTGCATCTCTGTTGACTAATGAGTTTGCCGACCACTGACTTAGACTCTCAATTCCAATAATTACAGGCTGTTGTTGTTCCTTTTGATTAAGACCCTATCCCAGTGGTCGGTAAACTCATTAGTCAACAGAGTGGCAAACCATATGTGGCTTGTGAGCTGCAGTTTGCTGACCACAGGGTTGACTGGTCTGTTCAATGCTTCCATGTCTCTGGCTCTATTTTTGTTCATCAGTTTATGTTGTTCATTACATTCCACAAATGACTGAAATCATGTGATGTTTATCTTTCTCTGCCAGGCTTATTTCACTTAGCATAATGCTCTCTAGGTCCATCCATGCTGTTGCAAAGGTAAAAGTTTTTTCTTTTTTACAGCAGCGTAATATTCCAATGTATAATGTACCACAGTTTTTAATTTTCTCATCTTCTGATGGGTACTTAGGCTGTTTCCAAATCATTGCTATTATAAATTGTGCTACTATGAACATAGGGGTGCATATATCCTTTCTGAATGATGTTTCTGTTTTCTTAGGATATATTCTTAGAAGTGGGATTATGGGGTTAAATGGGAGTTTCCCAATAATGAACTTACTGAAAAAGAAGCTAAAAAACAAACAAACAAACAAAAAACCCATTTACCATTGAAACAAACAAACAAACAAAATTAAGATACCTAGGAATAAACTAAACTAAAGAGGTAAAAGACCTGTACTCAAAAACTACAGGACTTTGAAAAAAGAGAGAGGAAGACAAAAACAAATGGAAGAATATACTGTTCTCATGGACTGGTAGAATTAACATCATTAAAATATCCATCCTACCAAAGCAATTTACAGATTTAATGCAATCCTCATTAAAATACCAATGGTATATTTCACAGACATAGAACAAATTCTCCAAAAGTACATATGGAATAAAAAAAGACCCCGATTAGCCACAGCAATCTTGAGAAAGAAGAACAAAGTTGGAGGGATCACAATACCAGATACCAAGCTATATTCCAAAGTCACTGTTCTCAGAACTGCTTGGTACTGGCACAAGAACAGACATGTAGACCAATGGAACAGAACAGAGAACCAGAAATCGACCCAAACCATAATGCTCAATTAATATTTGACAAAGAAGGCAAGAGTATACAATGAAGTTAAGACAGTCTCTTCAATAAATGGTATTGGGAAGATTAGACATATATATGCAAAAAAAAAAAATGAAACTAGACCACTAACACCATATACAAAAATAAACTCAAAAATTAATAAAAGACTTAAACTAAGATGGGAAACCATGAAAATCTTATAAGAATCCATAGGAAGCAAAATATCAGATATATGTCATAACAATATCTTTATTGATACAGCTCCTAGTGAAGTATCCATCTTATATAAAAACTGTTGTTTGAAATTTTAACCCTGCTATTGGCTTCTGTAAATTTTTACTTGCTTAAATAATGAGAAAAATGGGATTATTCTCACTTCAAAAAGGCCATTAAACTTTCCCTGGACAAAATTATTAGCGCTGGCACCAGGCCAGGCCTTTGGTTGAGGTGTCAAGGCCTCAGTACATAGGGGCTCTTTAAGAACTTGCAAAGGGGTGGAAAACACCCCATATTTGGGAGACAAAAAAGGTAAAAACATATAAATAGAGAAAGTTTCTGTATGTTGGGACCCAGATTTTGAGAAACATTTTCCTCTGGACCCGCACATAATAAATGTAACTCTAAACTCTCCAAGCATGATTTGATTATTCCGTTTTTTTTTTGTAACACTAGGACAATGGAAACTAAGGAGAAGATAAATAAATGGAACCACGTAAAAATAAAGATCTTTTGGACAGCAAAGAAACCATCAACAAAACAACAAGAAAGCCCATTGCTTGGGAGAACATATTTGTTCTCTGATACGGATTTAAACTCCGTAATTTATATGGAACTCATACTGTTAGGGTTGAAACGCTCGCCGCTCAAAGGAAGACTCCAAGAGACGTTCTCATGCAAACAGCAAGGGGTTTATTGCAGACCAAGCATGCTGGGGCTCACAACGTACTCTGAAAGCAGAGCAGAGGCTGAGATCCCCGAACCAAGTTACAGGGTATTTTTATAGTAGTCTGGAAACAAAGACTTCTACCAGATCAGCAAATTTTTGGTTTTTCCTGAGAACCCGGTGACCTTTACATAAGATTAACAGCACTCTGCATATTTCTGGTTACCGTGAGGTTATGATAACATGATGCGGCTGGTGGTTATCTCTGGGTTACTCCTTGGGACATCTGGGCCATGTCTCCCTCTGCAATTTAGCTACAGGCTGTCTTATTACATAAGATTGACAACCTGCACCTTGGTTATAGCACCCTGGGAGTTTCCACTCTGTTCTTAACCCTAAGACTGCAATAAAGGATGTAACTGGGGGATATAATTTCAAGCCGAGCTTTGTTAACTCTTTCCTGGCCCAATCCTGATTTTTGCAACCTTACAATACAACTTATCAATGGAAGATAATTCAATCAAAAATGGGCAAAGGACCTAAATAGACACTTTTCAAAAGAGGACATACAGAAGGCCAAGAGACATATTAAAACATGCTCAAAGTCCCTAATCATCTGAGAGATACAAATCAAAGAGATAATGAGGTACCATCACACACCTGTCAAAATGGCTATCATCAACAAATCAACATATAAGTGCTGGTGAGGATGTGAAGGAAAAGGAACACATCTACACTGCTGATGGGAATGCAAACTGGTGCAGTCACTGTGGAAGAGTGTTATTGACATTTGTTTTCTCAGTAAATATAGTAATCTACTAAAATAACCTAATAAACTCAATTTACTTGAATTAGCAATAAATGTTTATCTTTATGAGTCCTGCTGAAATAGGAATTTTAGGGGGACATAGGCAAGCTTAGGGATTTTTTTATAATTGGGGTCCATGGGAAAAACACACAGGGCTATAAATTGGGAAGAGGGTACATTCCCATAACCAGCAGTTACATGTCCATAACACAAGAAAGCTGCAACAGGTACATTTCCATAGAATGAGGGAGCTGGGAACAACATAAGGTCTATATTTACAAAATAAAGAGAAGGAAGTCCTTCATCCAGCAGCAGAAGAAGAAAGCCCAAAGGGAATAGGAAAACAACAAGCAAGGAGGGGTGGGAGAGAACCTCACATTTCCCATGAGAGTTTTGACATTTGAGCCTAGGAGTTACTTTAGCAACCAGTCTAAGGGAAGAGTGACCAATCAGAGGGGATATCAAGGCACTAGGATCTGCAGCTTTTATAAGCCACAGGAAAAAGGAACTCAGTGGGACCTTTTCCCCCTACCTATGTGGGAGTCCGTTCTGTGGGACTCTTTCCCTCTTCACATGTGGGAGTCTATACTTGTTCTTCAATAAATCCGCACCTTTGCTATACTACCTTCTGTCTACGGATTCATTCTTTGATTCTGGCAGACAAAGAATGCAGGTTCCAGTCCATGAATTAAGTCTCACTGCCTTCTTAGGTAAAGTTAAGATAATTTAATTCCATCACTTGCCTTGAGATAGGACAAGAAAGCAGGTGATCCTACATGATGGGATACCATCTCCAAAGGATGTAGTAATGATAAAGAGGTTAGTTCTTAAGAAACAAATCAATCCAAGTGAATGTGAGAAGCTCATAAAATATATTTTTTGATACATTCCTTCCTTTGTAATGCTTAGGTCTACTTATTTACTCTTGTTATCTCCAGGTCCCATGCTACAATTTGACATCTATGTTCAAGTGCGTGTGTGTATATGTGTAAGTCCCCACAGTTTTTCCCTCAAGAACAGTGACTAGTTCAATCATTCAAAGTCCTCTTTAAGATTATGGAACATGGCATTTCCTGAAATACTCAAAGTGCAGTTTGCTAAAGTTAGTTACTGGTGAAGTTTCTCCAGGGACTTTACTTGATATTCATCCTTTATTGACCAACCACTCTAAATTTCCTTCACCCATGGCAAGCATCTCTGTGAAACCTTTGAGTTCTAATCATGCTCTTCATTATCCTCATTAATCCTCATGTCCCTGGTGATTATGATTGCTACCTCAAGAAGAATAACTCTTACATACTTGCTTTTCCACTAGCCTGAGTAGATCAAAGAGACAGCTTGAAGTTAATGCTTAATATTCAATAAAACCTTATCTATTTCCACTGAAGGAAACAACCCTCTCTTAGAACCAGGATCTCTAATCAGAAAGATACTAAGATTGTGTGAACCAGAATCTTACATTTTCAAATGTTTTACTGGGAGGGATGGTGAAAGGCACATCTACTTTTATCTTTTGTTTTCTGAATTCATGTATTCTGGCTGGTAGGGGTAATTGTATATTTTATACCCTGGAAGGACATTGCCCCAATCTTGCATGTTGGTGACCTTGAACCAAAATCTAAACTGAATCTGGAACAGATGCTCTCAAATTTTATCAGGCTAATTTCTGGTAAATGGTATAATGTATGTAAAAATTAATAATTTTCAAAGTCATAAGATAACTATATTAATCTCTTAGTTCTAAAATACATATTTTGGTCTAATACAATTTGTAAGGGACAAGAATATTAAAAAATATCTCTGTCTGTCTTCAGATGATTATATTGGGTGAGATACTTTAGTAAGATAAATTTATATATGATATATGTATGGATTCTTCAGATGGAAGGGGTTAAGTATAATTGACTTGGAACAAGGTAACTGGGTAGTATTTACATGCAATGGTGATGAAAGCTCAGTATTAATATGTACTGCTAGTGAAATAGAAATTTTAGGGGTGAAATAGACAGATTTAGGAAATTTTTAGAATTGGGGTTCCATGAAGAAAAAGAAAAATACAGGGCAACAGAATTGCAAAAGGGTACATTTTCCATAAAACAGGGAAGGAACTGGGAGAAGGTAAATTTACATAACACAAGGGAGAGGCAATAGTAATATTTACATAAGATAAGGGAACTTGTTGTAGCCAAAAAGTCTATTTTTAAAAATTAAAGAAGGAGGAAGAAAGCCCAGAGGGAATAGGAGGACAATGAGGGAAGAGGGCCTCATATGTCCCAAGTGAGGTTTGATCTTTGAACTCAGGAGTTGCTATAGTAACCAATTCAAAAGGAAATATTGACCAATTAGAGGGGATATCAGGACCCAGTGACTTGAAGCCTTTATAAACCCTAGAAATAGGAACTGGGTGGGACTCTTTCCCTCTCCACTTGGGAGTCTGTGCTGCAAGATTCTTTCCCCTTCCCCACAGGAGAGTTTGTAATTGTTCTTCAATAAATTTCCACCTTTGCTATGCCATCTTACATCTGTGGATTCATTCTTCAACTACAAAGGGCAAAGAATGCAGAGAACCATTCTGCCCAGGAGAACACCAAGTGTTCTAATCCAAAAATCCCTTATCCCTAGGAAATTGCACAAATAGTTCATGTAGTCAACCATATGCAAAATATTCAACCCTGTTACCAGAGGCTATTAATGGGACTACATAAGCAATGGCTTGCTTAGATATAGACCAAAAGATATTTTCATGGTCATCTAATTATTGAGAGGCATTCTTTTGATAGATAATCTTCAAAATAAATTAACATGAGGCACAAATATTTTAATTGTATGTATCCATAGGTTCTTCTACATTAATCATGTCAAGAGCTCAAAGGCTAACACAGGCCAAATAAGCAAGATTTAAGTTTATGTGGGCCACAAAAAGAAAAAGCTTCAATTATCATAGAAATGTAGGTTTATTTAGATAGAAACAGCTGAATACAAAGGGCTGAAATAAATGAACAATCCTTAACATAAAATAATAGAACATTTTAATAAAAAATAATATTTTTCTTAACATTAACATGCCAGACACTGAATAACTGCACAAATTAATAAGCATAATGCAAATAAACTTTTTGTTGTTGTTCTCTGAAGGCAAAATATTTCCTGTTGTGCACACCAAGCAAATCAGTACAAGACTAATGACATGGCAATCAAGCTGGTAAAATATTCCCTGTTAGTATTAGTGGAGAGAAATGGTGTATAAGGCGTGTAAGGGCAATGAAAGCAACACGATTATAGTAATCAGTCATTAGCAAACATTGTAGTTCGTTCTTAATGATTATGTATACCAGGATATTATAAAAATTAAGTCACAAATTTTTTTATTAAAGTGTTTCTTACATACCATTAATTGGCTGGGCCACAAAAATATTCATTGTGGGCCAAATTCAAGCCACAGGCCATGAGTTTGACATGCTTGCTCTACATGCTTCTTCCTCAGAGTTCCTTGTCACTAAACTTTTTACTGTCAGTACCAAGAAAAATCTTGTTCAGGCATTTGTCACTTCTAAAGAATTACTGAACATCTCATATTTCAGGAAAATTCTTTCTCCATATAGATTAGATAACCAAATGTATTGCTTATAGTTCTGTTTATTGAAAGGACTACTCTTTATCACTTGGGAGAAGGATGGTAATGCACCTAGTTAATATTTCTAGTTAATATTTCATGAGGATGGTGTTTTCTCCTTGTTGAAACAAGAGAGTTCTTAGAATTTCTGAGGCTCTAGCAAGTGTGGAACCATTTTTTTTTCCTTCATATATTTATATAACTTTCTCCAAGATCCAGAATTACCACAGTAATGTTCTGGCATCAACTACTTACTTATGTAGGAATCTGAGTCCAAACTATCTATAGGCAATTCTTCCACACTACTTATTATTACTATACCCAACATCTTACCTTTTTTCACTCTATAAGTGTGGTAGGTAGTTTAACATTTCTACTTCTGTATAACCTCAGTGTTTTCATTTGCCTTTTTAACATTCAAATACTTATTTAAAATTTCTTTTTATATTTTCTGTCAGAACTACTGGTATGTTTTATCTTCTGACAGGGACTTAACAAATAAACCAATTAGTTTTAGGAGTAAGCTCAGAATGCAAGTATTCAATAAGGAATTTTGAAATGGGTTTAAACATCTTATCAATGGAAAAATCCTCAGCATGTTGGAGCATCACTGTTAAACAAATTATCACCTGTGGTTGACTGTGATTAAGTGCTTATAAAGCAAATGCCTTGGGGGACCCAGTTGCTGCTCACTCAACTGTCATGGAAATAGTGATAATTGCAAGGATTATGAGATGGGATGGCTTCTTTTGAGTGCCCTTGAGCACTGATATAAAGTTGACAAGCTCAGGTTTTTAATTTATTGACTCAAATTGTGATATGAAACTAGAATCCTTGTAGGGTTACTTAAAAAGTATCTCTAATTTACTATAGATCAAAGTCAATTTAATTTTATTTTTAAAATTTTAATTGATTTCAGAAAGGAAGGGAGAGAGATAGAGAGATAGAAACATCAATGATAGAGAATCATTGATTGCCTGCCTCCCGAACACACCCTACTGGGAGGATCAAGCCCACAACACTGGGTATGTGCTCTTGGCCAGAATCAAACCTGGGACCCTTCAGTCAACAGGCCAACACTCCATCCACTGAGCCAAACAAGCTAGTGCATAAAGTCAAGTTTGATAAGTATTAGACACAAATTATAGTCAGACTGCTTTAAAATAACTATGTTGGTTGAGGTACCAACCTCAAAAAATTTATTATGTGAAATTTAGGATGGTATTATTTTGAAAGAGCAAAACCCTGAGATTTGCACATAAAATTGTAAGATTTTCATAATAGATATTTGTTATTTAGGAAAAAAAAGAAATTGAGTTTTCTGTGGACTATAGAAATTTTACTACAAACCATAAAATAAACTTTTGCTGAGCATAACTTTTTTAATTAAGTTAGTTATACCAGGAATAACTATAACAATTTTTGATTCCTTGAAGAACCCAAAATTCCAATCTTAACTAAATCTAATTTAGGAAGAGAGACTAGATTTGACAAGCCATTTTAAAGCAAGGATTAGGATAATCAAGATAACAATCAAAATGTAAAGTTATAATTAAGCTTTTATTTGATTACTATCACAATTCAATAAAGAAGCAAAAAGAAACCCTGGCACTTCAGTGTTCTATTTCAGAAGGAAGGGATGAGGGAAAATTAACCAAAGAACCTCTTTGCCTATTTGCATATATGTTTAACCCATGGAGAGACAATAGTGCAGTGCAGGAGGGCCAGGGAAGGGGAAGGGAGCTGGGAGTCATAAAGAATATATCTACAATACTTTCAACAGTAATGATAAATTACAAAAAAAATAAATAGTCATAGAAAACTTAAAAGAAATAATTGTGTTTGGAAGTTATTTGAAGACTTATTGACAACAGAATGAATTTGATCCTCTAGAATTCTGGTTCAAGAGAGGACCTCATTAAATAAACATGTAAATAAATGAAAAAAACAAAAATAAAAAAAACACTACATACTGTTTTTAAAGAAGGAGGAAGCTCTAATTGATGGAGTAAAAGACAACAATCATATATATATATATATATATATATATATATATATATATATGCGCTAATATACAAAGTGTCCCTTCAGGAGTTTTACTGGGAGTCCAGGAGTTCAATGATGTCATATGACTATGATGTGCGCTGACCATCAAGTGGGTGGTACAGAATGAAGGATGTCCCGGATTGGTTCTGATCACCAGTCAGGCCTAGGGACCCTACTTGTGCACAAATTTTGTGCACCAGGCCTCTAGTTATTATATCAAATCATTCCTTCCTAAAAGCAAAGTGATAATCCTCTAAGTGGATTTCAAACTCCAATTGTTTTTCAACCACCTGTGTTGAGTGAATGACTTTTGCTAAATAACAAATATATGCTGAGAGAAATACTTCACAATGCCTAAACTAAGATGTTGGAAAATATACTTATCCAATAAAACAATAAGAGCCAGAAAAATTGTAAAATTCTACTTTTTCAGAACTCTAAAAGTTAAGCAAAGAGTATGGACTACAGAATTAGTGCAGATTTCCAGATACCAATAGGACACTATTAAGCATACTGTCCCATAGGTGTTGAGTGATCTGAACTAATTACATTTATATATGAAGTAACAGGAGAAGTGAGAGGTAGTCTCAAAATATGTAAAGAAATAATGCTGACCAAAATTGAATGAAAGGTTAATCAACCCCAAGTAAGATAAAATCAAAGAGATACATGCCTAGATGTATAATAATCAAACTGTCAAAAACCAGAGACAAACAGAGAGCCTAGAAAGGACCAAGAGAAAAATCAAACATCATATACAAAAGTGATCTTCAGTAAGATAAATAGCTGAGTTCTCATAAAAAAAAAAAATACACCAAGACTATGGGTGATTTTGATGACATATTCAAAGTTCTATAAGGAAAGATGATTAAACAAGAATTCTATACCCTGGAAAATGGTCTTTCAAAACTGAAAATGAAATTAATGCTGCTCACAGATAAGCAATAATTCTGACACTAACTGAATTCTTCCATAAGTAATACTAAAAGAAGTTCTTCAAGTTGAAACTAAATAAGTTTAGACAGTAAGTGGACTCCACATGAAGAAACAAAGAGTAGTAGGAGACATCACTAAACATCTTTTTTGTTTTTGGATTTGATTAAAATGGCAACTGCATAAAACAAGTATAAATATTTTTGATGGACACACAATGTATAAAAACATAATTTGTATGACAAGAATAACACAAAGAAGGAGGGTAGTAAAGGACCTATATAGAAGCAAAATTTTATATATTGTTGTAATTAAGCTGGTATAGTGTGGGAACCTCTTTCCTTGTCCGCGTGATTCAGGTTCCCTGTTCAGGGTTTGGGTTTCTGGAGGAGGCCATACGCAAACGAAAAGAGACTAGAAAATCATTAATTTGGCGATACTGGGGGGCCAGGCGGGAGCCTTCCTCTAATGGAAAGACTGCCCATTTCTATGAAATTTTGATTTACACTGTCTTGCCCAATGGTTACCTCTCTGACATCTAGAACACTGAGAGATTGGATCTCTCAGAGGCTGAGTGTTTATGCCTCTCCCTAAAGTGCTACCTCGTGTCCTCCTCAGTTGCCTACATTCCTTTTGGAAATGTCCTGTTTTTCACACCTATAACACCTTTTATTTCCCATTGTTACTACAGCAGCAAGTAACTTCCTTTGAAAAGTTCCTGATCCCACATTCTGACATGCTCGAATCATCTCTGTAATGGTACTATTTCTTCTCAGAGGCATCAAGCATTTTTTACAATCAGCATTGGCATTTTCATAAGCTAATTGCTGAATTAAAATATCTCCTGCTGCCTCATGTTGAATCTGTCGTTTCACTGCTCAAGTGAGATGAGCTACAAAATCAGAAAATGATTCTATAGGTCCCTGCATACACTTAGTAAAAGCTCCCTCAGGGTCCCCTTTTGCTGGTAAAGCCCACCAAGCTTTCCTTCCACAAAGTCTAACTTGCTCATATGCCTGTTGTACATATTGTAACTGATTTTGTATACCCATATACTGTCCCAGTCCTGCCAGCATTTCATAAGTTATTTGAGCATTTAGCCCTCTATTTGCAAGAGCTTGCTCTTGACATTTCTCCAAATATTTTCCCTTCCATAGTAAATAATTTCCTCCATCCAGAGTTGCACGAGCCAGAGAATACCAATCATAAGGGGCTAAAAATGCTTCGGAAATATTATTCATAATTTCTCTTGTAAAAGGAGCTGTTAGACCATTTTGAACAACACTTTCTTGCAAAGCTTTTATCATTTTAAAATCAATTTTTTCATGTTGTCTCATTATCTGATCTGGGAGCTGTGGGTCAGTTACTTGTATAACAGGAAAAGCTAGCCTTTCTTCCACTGACATATCCTTCATTCCTTCTCTAATGGCTCTCTGGATAGATTACTCTATTGGTGGTGAATTAAATGCTTCAGGATTAGGACATGGAAGTAGAGGGGGCCATAAAGGCCATTCCTTCAAATTTTCTCCCTGCTCCTTATCCTCACTAAGAGGAGGGGAAGAAACCAGGGCAGGAGGCTCCTCCTCAGCCTCTCTAAGAGGTTCTAGCAAACGCAATACAGTGGTACCTCAAGATACGAGTTTAATTCCTTCCGTAACCTTGCTCGTATATCAAGTTGCTCCTATCTCAAAGCAAATTTCCCAACTGAAATCAATTGAAATGACGTTAATCCGTTCCAGCCCCCAAAATGCCACCCCAGTTGTTCTTGTTACCTGTTTTTTGTTTTTTTTTAATATATTTTATTGATTCTTTACAGAGAGGAAGGGAGAGGGATAGAAAGTCAGAAACATCGATGAGAGAGAGACATCTATAAGCCGTCTCCTGCACGCCCCACACTGGGGATGTGCCCTCATGCCCTCGACCGGAATCGAACCTGGGACCCTTCAGTCCACAGGCCAACGCTCTATCCACCGAGACAAACCAGTCTCAGCTTGTTACATGTTTTTGAATAAGAAAAATGTATTTATAAATGACAAATATTGTATAAAAACATATTAAAAGAGAATGTAAAGGAATAAACTGGTTTTATGAAGTGTATTTACCTACTCGTTACACTCTTAATGCTACACTTTATCCCTAAACTGAATGTAACTTAACTAATCTTCACTAAACTTAATTGCTACTGGTCTTTGCATTTTTGGCATATTTCAAAAAACACGTGTCCAACGAGGTTTGCCTCTTCCTCCCTTTCAGAATGTTTCTGAAATGGGTGAGGCAAGTTTCATTGAACAGCTCCGATGCACGACCTGTAGCAACTTTTTTGGGGTGTTTCTTTTCCACGAAGTGTGACACCCTCTCCCACATTCCTAAGATCTCCTTTATCTCACTTGTAGTGATCTCCTCCACCTCTGGCTTCTCCTCAAAACCAATTTCTTGGAGAACCTCCGCATGTTGCTGAGACTGCAACTCTTGTAACTCCTCCGTGGTGAGTTCCAGAGAGTGCTCCTTCCTGGCTGGGTGTTACAACGAGGTGCTTGATGTACAGCTTTTTAAAATTAAAAATCACCTCCTGATCCATGGGCTGCAGGACAGGAGTGGTGTTGGGAGGTAGGTAGACAACCTTTATAAACTTGAACTCTTGGAGGAGTTCATCTTGGAGGTTCAGTGGGTGAGCAGGAGCATTGTCAAGGACGAGGAGGGCTTACATGGTTAGGTTATTTTTCTGTAGATATTTCTTAACAGAAGGGCCGAAAACCATGTTTACCCACTCCACAAAGAACTGCCTGGTGACCCATGCCTTCGGGTTTGCCCTCCACATAACTTGCAGTTTATCTTTTAAAATCTTATCTGACTTAAAGACTCTGGGGTTTTCCAAATGGTATATGAACAGAGGCTTGATCTTGCAGTCGCCACTTGCATTGGCGCAAAGTGTTAACCTATCCTTCATGGGTTTGTGGCCTGGCATTGCCTTCTCCTCTGCCGTTCTATAAGTCCTATTTGGCATCTTCTTCCAGAAAAGCCCTGTCTCGTCACAGTTGAAGACTTGCTGGGGGATATATCCTTTGGCTTCTATCAGTTTGGAAAAAGTTTTGAGGTAATCCTCAGCTGCCTTCACATCCGAACTTGCTGCCTCACCATGCCTGACGATGGAGTGAATGCCAGACCTTTTCCTGAAGTTATCAAACCAGCCTCTACTGGCTTTAAATGAGTCTTTCGAAGCTTCATCCATGGAAGTGCGCGGGGTCTGCTCCAGTAAATCACCGTAAATCGCTTGCGCCTTCTCGCATTTGATGCCCTGTGTTAATGTATCTCCTTTAAGCTGCTTCTCTGTCACCCACACCATCAGTAGATTCTCCATCTTTTCATGGAGAGAGCTACGGAGCTTAGAAATTATTGTAACACCCTTAGCTGGCTTTGTACCCTTCATGGACTCCTCCTGTTTAAGCACAGTGCATATCGTTGAAGTACTACGCCCGTATTGCCTTGCCAAGTCAGCTACTCGCACACCTTGCTCATATTTTTCTATGATTTCACGCTTTAATTCAATAGAGATCATCCTCTTCTGAGCATTGACCTTTCCACTTGCTTTCTTCGGACCCATGGTTATAAAAAGAAATGTGATAAAGTATGTAAATGCACAAAAGATGCTTCGACAACAAGGTAAACAAGCACACTGACTGAGGCGCGGGAAACTATGAGACACCTGAGTCTTGGTAAACTGGTGGGTCGTGTGCAGCCTGCCGTTCTCGTATCTCAAATGTTGCTCATATTTCAAAGCAAAAAATTGATTGCTCGATGGCTCATATCTCAAAAAATTTTGTATGTTAGGGCACTCATATCTGGAGGAACCACTGTAGTATGTTCCCCATGAAGAAATAGTTTTTTGTTTTGGTATTATTATAATTATATATATATATATATATATATTGAAGTGAGTTTTTTCCCGGCTGCTGAGCTCTCTTTTAATTTTGACCAACTTTTTTGTCAAACACTCAAAATCTAATGTACCTTTTTCAGGAAAACCAGGGTTATGTTCTATAACATCAAACAAAAACTATAAAGGAATATCTTCTGAAACCTCCAATTCCTCAAGCATACAAACCAAAATTCTACAATAAATTTTACTTTATATTTATAACCGAATCCTTCCCCATTAGCCTGGATGCAAAAGACGTTCCCACCCTACTTACAGATCTCGACTCTGTAGTTAATCTGTGGGCTTTGCGTACGTTGAATTCCCCTCACCTTTTCCTAGGTGAATTTTCCCTCACTATTTACCTTGGTGAATTTTTCCTTCCTTCGCTCTTCAGCGAAAAATACCTTCATCTCCAGATGTCCCGAGATCAGGCGCCAGATGTGGGAACCTCTTTCCACTTTCCACGTGGTTCAGGGTTCCTGGTTCAGGGTTCGAGTTCTGGAGGAGGCTGCATGCAAACAAAAAGAGAGACTAGAAAAGCATTAATTTGGTGATACTGGGGGGCCAGGCAGGAGCCTTCCTCTAGTGGAAAGACTACCACCTTCCTTTGGCCTTGCCATCCCCTTTATTCAGGTTTTGGGATACACCCTTTGCCCTGAAGCAGGCAATTTCAGTAACAAGTAGATTACTTTTATCAGTAAGATTTAACATAATTATTTGATGGGGAAGTTCATTGTCTCAATTAGATAGGGAGTGGCTGGCTTTGACCTTTCAGAGCTTCAAGGTTTGTTTGTTTTCTTTTTAATTAAATCTTTATTATTCAGATTATTACATTTATTTCTCTTTTTTTCCCCTCCATATCTCCCTTCTACCTGGCTCCCACCCATCCCTCTACCCTTACCTCCCTCCCATTGACCTCATCTACAGGTGTATGATTTCTGTCCAGTCTCTCCCTGTACACCCCTCACCCCTTTCCCCCCTGAGAATTATCAGTCCACTCCCTTTCTATGCTCTTGATTCTATTATATTCACCAGTTTATTCTGTTGATCAAATTGTTAATTCATTTAATTTTTAGATTCACTTGTTGATAGATATGTATTTGTTCTTAATTTTTTAACTTTTATCTTTTTCTTCTTCCTCTTCTAAAAGAGTACCTTTCAGTATTTCATATAATACTGGTTTGGAGTTGATGAACTCCTTTAGCTTTTTCTTATCTGTGAAGCTCTTTATCTGCCCTTTAGTTCTGAATGATAGCTTTGCTGGATAGATTATTCTTGGTTGTAGGTTCTTGCTATACATCACGTTGAATATTTCTTGCCATTCTCATCTGGCCTGCATAGTTTCTGTTGAGAAATCAGCTGACAGTTGTATGGGTGCTCTCTTGTAGGTAATTAACTGTTTTTCTCTTGCTGCTTTTAATATTCTCTCTTTGTCTTTTGCTCTTGGTATTTTAATGATGATGTGTCTTGGTGTAGTCCTCTTTGGATTCCTTTTATATGGGGTTTTTTGTGCTTCCTAGACTTGTAAGTCTATTTCTTTTACCAGATATGTGAAGTTTTCAGTCTTTATTATTTTAAATAGTTTTCAGTATCTTGCTATCTCTTCCTCTGGCACCTCCACAATTCTGATGTTGGTATGCTTGAAGCTGTCCCAGAGGCTCTTTATGTTATCTTCACATTTTTGGATTCTTTTCTCTTCTTGTTTTTCCATTTGAATGTTTTCTGCTTCTTTATATTTCAAATTTTTGACTTGATTCTTGCCTTCCTCTAGTCTGCTGTTAGGTCTCTGAATAATATTTTTTATTTCAGTCAGTGTATGTTTAATTTCTAGTTGGTCCTTTTCCATCTCTAGTTGGATCTTTACCATCTCTAGTTGGTTCTTTTTCATCTCTTCTTGGGACTCGCTAACTTTATCCAACTTTTCTAGGATAATCTTGAAAAACCTTATAAGTGTGGTTTTGAACTCTATATACAGTCGTTTGTTTTCCTCCATTTCTTTTGTTTGTGATCTCTTCCTTTGTCTCGGCATTTTCACTATGCCAGGAGAACTTCTGTGTTGGATTCAGCCTTTTGATACCAGACTTGCAAAACCACAAAAGCCTCTCTGTTGAGCTTGGGATGGGTGGAGTCTCAGGGCTTAAGGGACCACCTTGCCTTCCAGTCGGCCCCGACCTCCACAGTCCCTGAGTCTCATGTGACTGGGTAATCACTGGAGCAGTCCCTGTGCGCACGCTCTCGCGCAGTGCCTCTAGACTGCTGCTCCTCTGGCTCCCCTGCGCTCCAGGACCCTATGAGTCTGGGTCCCCAGGTTTTCACCCGAAACCAGGGTTAAGTGGAGTTAGAAATGGCACAATTGGGAGGGTCTGTCTCCCTCCCACTCATAAAAGTCAGTGGCACAATCAGCAGTCAGTCCTCTGTGCACAGTGCTGTGAGCGCCACCAGCCTTCTGATCTTTTGCGACTCCCCCAAATATCGATGCAATTCTCCCTTTTCACAGTCCAAACTCCCCCCCAATGAGTTTCAGCTGGATCTGGAGTTTAGTGTCATAAGATAAGGGGTTCAATGCCATTGTGAGTCTCCGTTTTCCTCCCGCCAGAAAAGCCAGCCCGGTTCTCAGGCACCCACTCTCTCAGCGCGCGCGTCTCCGTGCCTCAGTTTTTTGAAGCTCCTCTGAGTCTCTGTGAGCCCCTCTCTTTTTTTCTAGTTGTAGAATTTCCACTCAGCCAGCTTTCCTGTGGTTCTGGATGATGTCCGTTCTGTTTTTTAGTTGTAGTTTTGAAATTGTTGTGTGAGGCAGCAGTGTAGGTGTTTATCTATGCTACCATCCTGGATTCCTCAGAGTTTCAAGATTTGATCAGCTTTCCAGATTCCTCCTCCACTTTCTGTTAATGAGATAATTATTGGTTTCCTGCAGTATAGTAGTTTTCTAATAATCTCTAAATATTTATATGAATTATTCTATTTTTAGTCCAGAGTTGAACTGCCTGTCTCCAACTTTATTTCTAGTCAGATTATAAAAAAAAAGAGAAAGAAATAAATAACAAAATCTTCCCCTATCTGTCCTATGTGTTACAACTATTTACTATTGTCTCACTTATGATATTAGTATCAGTTTCTTATCCCAGTATTTGACTCCTTATGTTTTAAACTGTTGAAACTTCTTAGAATACCAATGCAGTTTGAATAGATATTTTGTTGATATATATGGAAATGATAAATGCTAACCTAAATATATGATCCTACCTTCTGTTAGCTACTGCATATCTTCCAAACATGTGATTATGGGCTCAAACAGTTGACTTCTCACACTATCAATGCTAATATTGGTTCCCTTCATGGGAAATTTCATTGATAATATGCTATTTAGTTACTGTGAAGATTAAATGAGAAAATGCATGTGCATTGCCTGGCCTAAATTAAAACATAAAATATTATTTATTTATCTAATTACTTATTACTTAATAGCTATTTACAATATAAGATTTTAGTATCTGAAGCTTTGCTTTTCAATTTCTATGTAGAAATTTTGGTGCATTTACCTCATTTCCCTCCAAGCTAGATATGACCAAACTGTTCTCAATAAAAACAAGGATATGGTCAGCTTAAGTATCTTATATTTAAGATGTCATTATCAGATTCCTAGACAGTGTAAGGAAGGATAATGCAAATTTTCAGAGAGGAAAAGGAGCTATCACATCTATATATATATATATTTTCACTATTTTGAAAGCTTTATTTCTCAGGAATATAATTTAATAGAAAATATGTTATGGATTTTTTATAGATTCTGAAGTGTTCTGGTCATTTTCCTTAGTTATATGGAGATAGAATTTCAAAGTGATTTCACAGTGGTAACATTTTATTCTAATTGAGTATCTTAAGATTGTTTAGTATATTAAGAATGTTTCACCTAAGTTTAGCTCTTGTGGTGTGAGATAAAGTGTTAGATGTATAAGAAATATCTTAAATTTAAAAATGTGTTCAGATTTCTTTCAGTCTTTTGGAATCCTGACATACAATAAAATATAATTGCCTAGAACCAAAGTTAAGACCTATTGACAAAAATAGAAAAAAAAAAAATTTAATTACTTTTTTTTAGCAAATAAGTTGTATTTTTTTTCACTTTTTGACTTTAATTTACATAATTTTATACCTATACATGTCCATGGGAATTATACAAGGTTAATACAGACTGTAGATCATATTAGCATGCATATAAGTTAAGAACTCAATCTAGATTAATCTTTTTGCCCCAGCCTTTGATTCTTTATTTTTTTAAACCTTTATTGTTGAAAGTACTACATATGTCCCCTTCTATCCTCCACTGACCTCTTCTAGCCTGCCCCAAATCCCACCCCATAGAGTAATCTTATAAAATTATATAGAACATATTTGTTGTAACAGTCTATTACATATAATTTATTAGAATGAAATATTTTAGGAATAACTGATGTATTGGAAATATTTGTAGCAACCCACATTAGTTAAATAAATGTCCAGAATTATTCACCAAGTGTATGGGTTAAATGTGAGGTCAGTATATTGGTGCTTATTTATTATTTTTATCTTTCTTATTGATATGATTTTGGTCAATTGATGGATGACACGACTCATTATATATTAGAAATATAGTCATATATTGACTCCTAACTTATGGATTTTATTGTATATGTTATTGTCACTGAATTCTTAGGAAAAGATAATCAAAATATTGACAAAATATTTTGAGTTCTTTGGAATGATTGTGAACTTTCTTATGCATTTTTTGTAATAATGACATTATTTATCATAAGAGATTTAGAAGTGGTACTGAAAACTATTAATCATTTATTTTTACCTATTAATATATAATTCAATAGCATAAATATTCTGAATATACCTGTCTGATTATAAAACTAGAGTATTGTATGATTAATAGCATGTGTAGAAATTCTCTTTATAATCTACTAGAAGCCCAGTGCATGAAAATTCATGCACTGGAGGAAGAGGTTCTTTAGCCCAGCCTGCCCCTGTCACAGTCTGACATCCCTCAGAGGGGGAGCCCTCTTGGCAATCAGAGGAAGGTGATGACCCCATCACACCACTGCTGCTGCTACTGCCAGCAGCACAAGCCTTGGGCGGCCCTGGTTACCTGTGCCTCAGGCAGCCCCGGGCAGGATGACATCTGTCATCTGAGGCTTGCCTGTGCCTCCGGCTGACCCTAGGCAGCTGGGCAACTGAAGGCGGATCTGGCCACACCATGCACCTCCCACTCCCCGCCCACCCCCAGCTGGGCTGAAAGGACTGTGAAATTCTGGCAGCAGGCACAAGGAGTGGCCAGACTTGATTGTCACCCCCTCCCCCTCCAGCGTGCCTGAAAGGACTGAGGGACTTCAGTGGAGCTGAGGGAACTGGGTGCTGCCATATTTGTGATGGTGTGATGGTCAATTTTGTATATTACCTCTTTATTCGATAGTATTTATTCTTTATTTGACATAGGTTCTATTAATGTTTGCATTTATTTTTCATAATGTCTTGATGTAACTAGCTATAGACTATGTTTACATTCAGTAAAGTATCTAAAACACAAAGCTATTTTAATGAAGAATGCTATTTTAGTGTGATCATGGAAATATAGTTTCCTGAACAAGGTTTATTAACTAATTCTTATGACTATTAAATATGCTCCATTTGATAAAGTGCAACATTCTAATCATATAGTTATTTCATTTATTTGTGATTTTACTGGACAGAACAGAATTATCTAAATAATGTCTTTATTAATGTTTATTTTCTTTGAGGGAATAAATACAAGAATATATACATTCATGATAAAACATTATTTGACAACTGCTTCAACTGTAGCAACATGATTTTCAACTTAAGTCCAATTAAATCTAGTTTTACTTTCTTATAACCCATCACTTCAGTCAATGTGTTTTGTGTGATAAGTTCCTTAGAGTTAAAAAGAAGCAATTACTTTTATCTCTATGAATAAATAACCTCATTTTTGAGTTCTTGCAATGAAATCTAGTCTAAGAAAATTTTGATTCTCTTACATTTACCACTTTTATCTTCAGAAAGCAGTTTCTTTATAATAAAGATGACACTAATTATTGAATATTGTATAATTTACATTGTGCTTTTATATGGCTTTTTTAATTGAAAACTTCAAAAATAAACTCCAACGATGTCAGGAAAATATTATTATATCTACACACATGTAGAACACATAGTTCACCTTAATAGAGCAAGTACTTTTGAGCACTGATAGTAAATATAATTGAACTTGTATTAGTGCCTTGTTTTGTTAATCTTTGGGTATGAAGATTTTGTTTACTAAGTGATAAGTACCCTTTTTGTCAAAGCACATTTGAATAATATTTAGATAATTATAACAATATAAATAACTAATATGTCATCTGTGATTATTTTAATGTTAAAAAAATAATTCTTATTTTGTATTAAATATCAACATTTTGTTACCTGTATTACATTTTTATCCATTATAGAAATCTTTCAGTTAAGTTGAAAAGATCTATATTTATAGGGGAAAAATAGAAGTTCTGGAAATTACTTATCCTTCTGAAGATAAAAAATATATATATATATTGCCATTAATTATAGTAAACAGTGAAAAGAGTCCACATAGAATTATCTCAGTTTCCACATAAATAGTAATGACAACAACAATGATAAACGCAATTTGTGCACAACATTTATTAGAGAGTTTTGTTTAATATAGAATAACAATTTTATTAAGGGATTCATATTCCCATGGAGGATGGGGGGGAGGGGGAAACAAAACATAGGAATTTCTGAATGGTGAAAAAGAACTCATGTTGAGAAGGTTATATCTCTTTCTTTAGTCGTTCAATGCAAAATAATTATTTAGTATTTGAGTCCAATGTAGTTATAGGAAAAGCTGCACTGTCTGAAATATCTAGCATAAAAATATATATTAAAAAACCTGTTTACATGGTCATGTATTTGTGGGATGTGAGGCATCTGGGCAAGTAAGATAACTCAAAACAACTGACATGACAGTTGAAACTGGGGACTACTATTTAACAGTAGATATGACTGATGGCCAGGTTTAGGCTTCTTTATTTGAGCATGAGGGTGGATTACCTAGGGACAACATACAACTGACCCAATGAAACAGTAGACGTATGAGTGTGTGAAAAAGATGTTAATCATATGGACAATAGGGGACTGGCATAAAGCAGGGCTGTTGCCAGAAAACTTAAAGGTAGAAATAACACAGTATTTCTTGCAGTGATTTGTGTTTTAACCAAAAGAGATTGCTAGTTCATTGAAATAACAGACTGTCAAGCTATGTTGTATTCTTAGTTATGGGCTCATAAAAGTGAGTTCAATATATATTTGCTAAATGTATTTAATGAAAAAATAAAGGCTATAATATTCTTAGTGTGTTTCTAAACTTTTCTTTGTTCAAAATTACTATACACAACTGTTGAAGGGAATGAAACCTACAAAGAAAATAGAACACTACAATTATAAAACAAAAGAAATGAGAGGAAAAATGAGAAATGCTTTATAATTTATATCAACATTAACTGGAATGTTAACAGATTAAGTATTCCATTTTTATTCACATAAATAAAAAATGATTTAAATTATTAATATACTAAGATGAACTAAAAAATGAATACTGATTTTTAATTATAATGTTTTCTATTTTAACTATAATGTTTTCATATAAAATATAGTAAAATGTCTACTATTTTCCATCTTCATTATATAAAAGTGAAACTTTAAAATAATGTCAAAATAGTTATTAATTCCTCTGGAAATAATTATGAAATTAATTATGGTAATATGGCCCACATTACTACCATATTTGTTATAATTTCCATATTCTATCACATTTGTTAAAATATCTTGAATATTTAGTTAATTGATGTGATTATATAACTTTTGCCCTTTTTGATAGGTTAGAGTGAAAAAATTCAGTACTTATAGATTTTTAGCTGCAATCAAATGTAGATTTTTAAGAAAATATCATGGGAAATGACAAATCTAAATAAGAGACAATTCAGTTGCTATAAAGAAAGAAAATTAATTTTCTGAAATATGCATTTTCATTGATTTCAGACTGGAAGGGAGAGGGAGAGAGATATAGAAATATCGATGTGAGAGAATCTCTGGCTGTTTCCTGCAACCTTAATGGGGAGAGAGCCTCAACCAGTGGTATGTGCCCTGACCAGAAATCAAACTAGTGACCTCCTGATTTATGGGTTGACACTGAACCACTAAGCCACCCCAGCCAGGCTGAAAATTCATTTTTTAAATATGATTTTTATTGATTTTAGAGAGATAGAGTGAGGGAGACTGAGAAAGAGAGAAAGAAACATCAATTGGTTGCCTCCAATAAGTAAACACCACAAATGGGGATCAAACTGAAAACCTGAGTCTGTGCCCTGACCTGGAATTTAACTGGCATGGTTTTCTTACATGCAGCTCAGCCAACAGAGCCACATCATCAACCGGGGCAAAAGTTCATTTTAAAAGTACTTCTGGAAGAAATCAAACATGTTATTTATGTAGTACAGTGGTACCTCGAGATACGAGTTTAATTCGTTCCGTAACCTTGAGGAGTGGGAAGCTATGAGACTCTCGAGTTGCGGTAAACTGGTGGGTCGTGTGCAGCTGGCCGATCCTCGCGATTACTCCTATCTCAAATGTTGCTCGTATTTCAAAGCAAAAATCACTCGCTCGACAGCTCGTATCTCAAAAAATCTCCTATGTTAGGGCACTCGTATCTCGAGGTACCACTGTAGTGTTATTTCAGTGTTTTTTTTTTTTAAACTAGCTGTATAAGAGAGTGTTTATAGTTCAGAATATGCCAATAATAACATCTGTTAGAGTGCAGTGAAATATAATATATGTGGGGGAAACATGGAAAGCCTGATTGATTATTTTTATTTCTTCAGGTAAGTAATAAAAGTGCACATTTTGTGTGGTTAAAATAAGTACAAGGAGGAACAAAAATATGAAAGGGAAATGAGGAGGGCAATAGTGGCAGGTCAAATTTAAAAGAGAAGTAAGATGTAGAAGAAAATATAGATGAAAGTTAAATAATGAATTAAAAATAAGGAATAATTAGTGGGGTGATGAGACAAATTTGAGGTACCTAAAATAAAATTTTACTTGTGACTTCTAAATTATTATATACAAATTATATAATTATTTATCTTCACTGTTGGAAAATTAACCATTTTTAAAAAATTTTATTTATTAAGTTGATTGTGGTGACATTGGTCAACTTGAACATATACATGAACATATAGGTTTCATATATGGATTTCTATGTTACAAGATCTGTATGTTGAATGGTGTGCCCACCACCCAAAGTTTAACCTTCTTCTGTAATCTCATATTAGGGACTCTTTTCTCCCCCACCCCCTTCCCTCTGGCAACTACCACTCTGCTGTTTGTGTTCAAAAGTTTCATTTGTATACCCCACAAATGAGTGAAATCACATGGTTCTTAGCTTTTTCTGTCTGACCTATTTCAGTTATTATAATGTTCTCAAGGCCCATCCATGTTGTTGCAAATGGCAGTGTTTTATCCTTTCTTATGACTGAGTAATATTCCATTGTATATATGAATTAAATCTTCTTTATCTAGTTCTCTGTTATAAGACACTTTGGTTGTTTTTACATCTTGGCCACTGTGAATAATGCTGGAATGAACATAGGATGCATATATCTCTGTGAATACATGATTTTGAGGTGTTTTTTTGTTTGTTTGTTTGTTTGTTTTGTTTTGTTTTTGGTATATACCCAGGAGTGTGGTTGTGGGTCATATCGTAGTTCTATTCTTAATTTTTTGAGGAATAGCCAGACTGCTTTCCATAGGGATTGTGCAGTTTACACTTTCACCAGCAGAGGGTAACCATTTTTATAAAGTCACTTTAAGTTGTGAACAAATTACTGTTTCTTTATAGTTTATACTCTAAAGATTTCTGAAAAGATTTATCAGCTTCTTGGACATAAACATGAATAACTTATTTTGTAATATGAAGGAGAGAATGGGGGCAGGAATGGAAGGACAAGAATGAGTATTTGAGAGAATGGTGTATGAAGAACTTTGAGCTAAAATAAATTTTATACTATGGGTAATGTAGGCTGAAACTTTTTTCCCCCTTCAGATTTTAAAAGAGACCCAGAAATTTAGTAGACTGTAAGTTCAGTAAATGTAACTGTGGGCCAGAATTATCACCTCAAAATAAGTTTTGTAAGGAAAATTATTGATTTGAGGGGACAGTTAAGGGGAACAAAAACAAAAAATAAAAACAATATCATCAGATAACCTATATAATACCTGTATTACAAAAATTGGATGTCATAGTTTAATAAGAACATGGTAAGATTCAGAATACATAGAATAAGTTTAGGGAGATAGAGATCTCTAGATACTAGGAAAGACGGGAAGTGGGGAATATATTTAACTTTATAAAGAAAACTTGAAAAGCCCAATAATAGTAGTCTTCATGTAGCTAAGTTTTTAAAGTCAGTTTATATTTGTCATATGTATTTTTGTCAATGGCAATTGATGAGACACAGTTCAAACACAACATAAGAAACAACTAAAATTGTTACTGAATAGGATTTATTTCCTTGACATAAAGGGGTGAAATTCCCATTGTGGAAATGTTGGATATTCATTTGACAAAGATATCATGGAGAAGATTCTTCCTTTGGTGGTTTATTTCTAGTCAAATCTATCTTTGCATAATTAGATACCAATAGATGAAAAAGATGTAATAGTATTTGAATCCTTGAGATTTTTAGGATGTAAATTTCTGTGGATGAAACATTTCTGTGGAAGAAGAAAGAGTAAAATAAGGAGGCAGAAGAGGGTGAGGAGTGCAGAGAGTGAGAGTGAGGAGAAGAATGAGAACAAAAAAAAAAGATCAAGAAAATGAAATAAACCACATTAAAAATATCTGTGTACTTAATTTTGCACTGCAGGAAGTGCAACAAAGAAATGGGAAATCCAAACTGAGCATATTACTTAGTTGGTCAAAAATTGTGGGATCAGAAAAGAGAATGAATTTATATGCAAATTTATGGTTAGCCTTGGAAGTACCAAGACTAAAACAGCAATATACCATTACTGTAAACATTTAATTATGTGTGCAATGAACTGATATATCTCAACTTTATAATCCAACTTGGAATAGCCTATTTTAATACACTATATGTGAGGAAGAGGCTGTGGGTGACAAGTGACAGTTAAAGTTTATAAAGTTTCTTTTTGTGTTCATGAAATGTTCTAAAGTTGACTCTTGTGATACTTATATGTCTTTCACTATTCTAAAAGCCATTTAATTGTATTCTTTGAATGGGCAAGTCATATATTATGCAAATTATGGCTCAATAAATTATGTATATATAAATACCTGTATTTATATATATGATTTTAATCAATTAAATGCATAGCTTATTTCATTTCTTGAACTACAATTTATTTGTACAAATGAGCCATCTTTTAAGCTACATTTTAATTTGTATAACAATACATTTTATAACTTTACTGAATCCTTCAGAATACTACAGTAATTATATTCTTAAATCTTTACGTTATATTTGACATGCTATATTTTATGTTGAAACAAATATAAAGAAAAGAATATTAATAAAAGGATTTTACAGAAGTTTGAATTTCAATTACTTTTAGAAAAACAATAAATATTTGCATTTCCCAAATTTGTGTCTTAATAGTATATGCATTATAAAACATAATTTGGTATAATGTTTACACTTAAAAATATTGAAGTTCTGAGATGGGTTTGTGGGCCAATTAGGTTCCTCAGAGATATTGAACCTATAGAACACATAGAGAGATAAATAGAGTTTATTATGCAGGGTTGGCTTACTGGATTATGGAGGTTGAGAAGTCCCCTGATCTAGCATCAGCAAGGTGGAGACACAAATGGAAACCCAAAGTGGTGTACTTGCTCCTTAAAACCCAAAGATCTGAGAACCAGAGACTAATGGTATAAATCTCCAGGTCTGATTCCAGAGACCCAATAATTAGAAAAACTGATTACCAAAGAGAAGAAGATAGATGTCCTGATGCAACAAAGGGCTTTTTTTTTTTTTTTTTGTTCTATTCAGGCCTTCAACAGATTGGATGATGCCTACCTGCATTAGTGAGGGTGATCTTTTATTCTTTCGAAGTCTCCCCATTCAAATGCTTATCTCTTCTAAAAACACTCTCACAATCACACCCAAAAATATGTTCACTCTTAGTCCAGTCAATTTGGCACATAAAATTGCCCATCATAGTCCATATCTGATTAAGCCTCCATGTTAGTAAGTCAATCAGGTTAGGATCATCTCTCTTGTCTGTTGTTTCTATCTCCTCTTATGTAGAAGGTCAGAACTTGGATCCTGCTCTCTCCCACTGATGTATGGTTACCTTTGTGGAGAAAACTTGTCCAAAGGCTTTGATTTCTTCTCAGACCCATGCCAAGGCTTCTCACTTCCCACCTCAACATTTATCTGCCAGGACAGTGGCCTGAGCACTAAGGGTAAACTTCTGCCTACCAGTATAAACTCAAAAGTGAGAGAAAAGAAACACTTGGGATCACTTAAAATTTTCTCTCAAATTATTGAGAATCAACTATCTAAAGTGTTGGTGACTTCTCCTTGCACTATTTCTCCCTCTTTCCTTGCTTTGTTCTCTCTGTCCAGTGCTGCTGCTTGCTCCTTGCCATCACATTTCCCCAACAAAATTCACACACCTAAATATTTCCTCTGGTCTCATTCTCTAGGAAACCTGGGATAAGATAGTTGTTGAATATGCCTAATCTCAGGATTATTCTATTAACCTGTTATAAGTAAATATATTTTTAGGATTATGTTCTAATAGATTAAAAACTGGAACTATTTTATGAGATTTTGTGCATTATTTTTTACATGGATGCAATTTTCAAAAATTTCCTCTTTTGCATTTTTTCTTTTTTAATCCTCACCCAAGGATATTTTTTCCATTGACTTTTAGAGAGAGTGGAAAGGAGGGGTAGAAACAGAAAGAAACATCCATGAGAGAGATTGGTTGCCTCCCATACATGTCCCAACCTGGGCCAGGGATCAAGCCTGCAACCAAGGCAGGTACCCTTGGATGGAATTAAACCCAGGACCCTTCAGTCCATGTGCTGATGCTCTCACCACAGAGAGATACAGTATAAAATCAATTTCTCTTCTTTTAACTTCTATTTAAATCCATTTGTATGTTATGTTTCCTTAAATGAGACTAATATAAGCAAAGCTTTTTTTCCCCCATAAAATAGATTATATATTTTGATATCCTTTTGTTTTAAGTTTCTCCTTATTTGGACTTATAGAGAGCACACACAAAAATATTGCACATCCATTTAAATTATCCCCACTCCTATCATAGTTTTAAATAATCTAATTTTGAGATTTTTGTATGGGAAGACAATACATACAGAAGTTGAAGCGGCGAGAAATTCCAGAATAGCTGTCTGCAGTGCAAAAGTGCAAATTAATCAAATCTAGAAATTAGTACCTTAGAGACTCATATAAAAGTCAATAAGACTAAATAATTAACATACATGATACTATTTTTTCAGCTAACCTCATATTTAAATTTAATACATCATTTTATACAGTGGTATATTATTTTATATAGCTAACATAAAATGAGCATATACACATCTAAAAATATTTCCTCTCCCTCTTAAAATCACATTATATTTTTGAGTTTTAGTATATATAAATCTTAGGGATACTGTATTTATTACCTTAAACAGCATCGTTTATTGTGCTGCCAGTTGGCAAACTCATTGTACTGGAGAACAAAGTTATAATGATTCATTATCTTGTCTTCATTATAAGAGAGAACAATTGTTATTGTGTTTGGTCAAAAAAATGGCTGCAGAATTAGCACAGACCACCCATTTCTATTCAAGGGGAACATTTGCTGAAATTACTGTTCCTCTGTTCAATGTAGCTTTTATTGTGGCCATCAGGATTTGCTCCTAAATTCCACTGTTGTGTCTGTTCCGTTAATGTTGTTATATATAAATGCTCTGTAATGCATGCTGCAGACAATTTGACATGAAACCAGAAATCTTTATTTTGTAGAGGGTAGCTTTGTGACCAAGCCAGTTTGATCAAAAAGGGTGGTTATATCTGCATGATTTTATATATTTTGGAATGGTAGGATTGTTGCTTTTGTAAAACAGACTACAAGGAGGGTTTACAATTAGACATTTCTTATAATGTCTGAATAATTAGTCAATAATTGTGCATTGCTATATAAGAAGTCTATATATTAATATTAATATGCACACTATTGGGGCTGCAACAAACAGGTGCAGACATCCATGCTGATGCTTAGGAGGAAATTCTGGCTGCATTCTAATAAAACATCTAGGGCTATAATGAGGTTAATCTATGTACACTAATATTGAAAGGCATTATTATTAAAAGCCCTGGCCAAATAAAGAATTTTACAGGTATTCATTTTTTTTCCTATTTCTCTTAGAGGTACCACTGTCTTCCCACAAAGGCAGATAGAAACCTCAGTTATTTTTTACTTACTCCTACTCTTCTGCCTTTCTCTAGTGTATTCAATAAATTGTACAGACTTTTATGTCTTCACATAAAATATCCTTCAAACATCTTTTTTTTTCATTCCATTCAGAATATCACTGTTCTAATATACACTTTCAGCATTTAGCACTTGGAAAAATTTCTTTTCAACGGTTTTCCTTATTTCAAAAATCTAGTCCTTAATTCATTCTTTATGCTGATCTAATAGTTAGCATATATATGTGTATATATATATATATATATACACATATATATACATATACATATATACGTGTGTGTGTGTGTGTGTGTGTGTGTATATATATATATATATAAAGCCAGCAACCATAACAGCCATAATGACCATAATGACTGGTCGCTATGATGCCCACTGAGGATAGTGAAAGGGCCCGATCAGAGGGTGGGGCTAGCTGGCCAACTTTGAGCCCCCTCCCCCTGCCAGCCTGCCCCTGATTAGACTGTCCCATCCAATCAAGAGTGGGGCCCCCAGCCAAATGCCTCCTCCCTTTCCCCCAGGCCAGCCCCACCCATGATCAGCCCACTCCACCATGATAGGCCTGAAGCCCCTCCCCCCTGGCCAGCTCACCCTTGATCCCATTGGCCAACCTCCTGCTGTCTCCTCCTCCTGACAGGTCCAGCCCTGATCCACCTGTGCAAGATTTGTGCACTGGGCCTCTAGTTTTAGAATAAAAACTAATCATGATACAATGAAAAAAAATAAAAAAAATAAATGTCTCCTTTCAGTGATTCCAAAATAAAATACGCAATTCTTATTGTTATAATTGGTATAAACAAAGACTACTTTCTGGTCCACTTCTCATCCCATCCCTTGGGTATCTTATGTACAATTACTTCTTCCTACTGTCTTAGTACTTTTTCATCCTGGCACAACTGTAAACTTTATTTGTTATGTGGAACTCAGAAAAAATATTCCACCTTTGTAATCTTCAGAGTAGCAGTCACTTTTTTGTGTGTTTCTCCAATAAGTTGATATCATTTTTATTTTCTCATAATATGTACAGATATTTGGTCATTTTAAAACAATAAAAAATACATATAAATTTTGTTGAGTAACTATTGAACAATATATGTATTATTGTAAAATAATTTTAATAACAGCTGATATTTATGTGATATTTACTATATTATGGAGAATATTCTAAACATTTTATATGTTAATTCATTGTCATTACAACAACAGGAGGGCATACTGAAAGGAATTCTAAGTACAAAATAGACAGGTTTAGTGAATAAAGAGGGTCCATGGAGGAGGAATGTATTGATGAAGGACAAAGCTATTGCTGGCCTGAGCAATTAAAGCAATTATAAGGTAAGTCAAAAGCAGCTCTAACCTGAGCAGTTGGGAGCCATAAGAGATAATTAAACATCTGGGTCCAGGACAACTGAGAGAAAGCCATAAAGAATATCAAAAGAAACTGCAACCTGAATAGATAAGATGAGTATGGGAAGATAGAGAAATGCCACAGGATAAGGGGGGAGGAAGGCATACACTCACAGAGGATAAAGAAAAGTCACAGAGTACCAGGAAGAAGGAAACATACTTCCACAGGGGATAGAGATATGTCAACAGATGTCACGAAGAGGGAGACATATTTTCACAGGAGATAGGGGAATGTTACAAAATAAGGGGAAGAGAAAGAGGGGGACACCAC
>JAAGEH010000012.1:27431440-27466079 GCA_011751065.1 Lasiurus cinereus
ACATGTAACTCGCAAGCCGCAGTTTGCCGACCACTGGTATATGCATATATATTCAGAAATAAAGATCAGAGAGGAAAAGTATCAAGCCCAGTGGTTACCAAGGTGCAGCCCACACCCCATGGGGGGGTGGTAACTTGATTTTAAGTGGGGCAATTTGAGAATGAGTTAACAGTGAATTTTTTGCATTTCTTAGGGTTCTAGGGGGCCTCATCTACAGCGTATACTACATAATAAAAGGCTATTATTCAAATGACTGGATGGTGGAATGACCAGTCACTATGATGCATACTGACCACCAGGGGGTAGATGCTCAATGCAGGAGCTGCCTCTTGGTGGTCATTGTGCTCCCACAAGAGGGACACTGCTCAGCCAGAAGCCAGGCTCATGGCTGGAGAGCACAGTGGCAGTGATGAGAGCCTCTCCCACCTCCACAGCAATGCTTAGGCAGCTTTCAGTCGAATATGCCTCCAGGGCTCCCGGACTGGGAGAGGCCACAGACTAGGCTGAAGGGACCCCACCCCCACGACCAAGTATACAAATTTCATGCACTGGGCCTCTAGTATCTTATATTCTGAAAATAGTGTCATTTTTGAACATCTGATTGTATAAACAAAGCCCAATTTTAAGCTGAGAAGGCAGAAAACCTTTTAACTAAAGCTTAGAGCATTCATATGGAGAATGTGAGTAAGTTACATTTGATTTTTACAACAACCTTTACAGAATGAACAAAAAAGATTCACCCAGGCTTTCATTTTTTCCCTTTATCAAGGATAAATGATTTAAAGATCATGTTACCATAAGCCTTTGAAGCATCCTTTAACTGAGTGGTGAATAAACCCACTAAAATTTATTTTCAGATGGTTGCAGAGCAGGTAGAAGCAACATTCACCTCCACCCAGGACCAAATTAGAAGTATAATTAAATTATAGAACTACCATCCTGGATAACTTACTGAGGACTAGCAGAAGAGGAGTCTTACAACTAAGGATTTACAGAAGAAGACACACTAAGACATATAGGATGTGCAGAGATTCAAAAAGAGCTGGCTTCCCTTTCACAATTTGAGGCTAAGGTTCTGGAGCGCTATCACAGCTGTGTATAGTTCTCCCAGAGAAGCATGGGGCTTAAACCCACCCTGGGTTCCCTAGCCCAGAGCACCAGAGCCAGGAAGAGGCACCCCTACAGTAGCTGATCATGAAAAACAGCAAGGTTTCTGTCATCTGAGGAGAGATATCTAGAGACCCAGGCACTCACTTAAAGGGCCAATGCACAAAACTTTATTTGCAACCACTCACCCTGAGCCCTGGTATAGGGAACATAGTACAGTGGAGTCACCTGAGGAGAGTCTGGGATTTTTTATTTTGGGAAGAGAGCTGGGGGAATAGTCACCAGTATCAGTTATTCTTCTATACTAAAGATACCATCTTTCTTGGGTGAAACACTCTCTATGTATGTAATTAACCTGGAGGAAAATAATTGTCCTACCCTATGGACTCCTCATCTCATCCTGTGAAGCTTAGGCTCTTCTGAAGAGTCATCTGCCTTCGCCAGGGTATAAAGATCTGAGCAGAATCAGGGGGTGTCAGTGATTGAGTTGCCTGACTTTGGAGTGGGGACCATTCCTCCCACTTTCCTGTGAACCTGACTGGCCTTTCCCCTTCACAAGAGATATGCTAAAACCACCTCTCGGCTTCTGGCAGGCTGAACCTCCAGGCTTTGGAGGCCCTATCCTCCTGACTTCCAGTGACTCCACCAAGCTGAGACCTTTGAAAAATCTGGGACAGACTGAGTTGTATAGCTCAGAGGCAGTTATCACACCACCACTTTCCCTGAAGCCTGACTGGAACCTATCCCTCATGAGAGATCCACTAGCCTTGTCCTCCAAACTTCACCAGAGGCTCTTTCAGTGACTGAGCTGAATAGGAAGGCATGAGGCAGAGACAGGGGGCGGCAGATCTTGGAATGCCTTGGAACTTTTACTAACCTGCCCCTGGGCACAGTGCTGGCAAAAGCCAGACTTGATGCACAACTTGGTCCTTCCTGAGTCCAGAAGAAGTAGCCACAAACTGTAGATCGATTATATCTCTTAACAGGTTGCCAAGGGCCAGGCACAGACAGTGTCTGACATTGAATTGCACCCGAGTGCCTACCAAAATGCCCAGAATCAATTCACTTAGTGTCCAGCTTCAGAAACATTAGAGCAGAATCCAACAAACTTGACAAAGAGCATTTTCAAAAGAAGATCTTGCCAGGCACCAAACTCTGGGTGGAAGCAACATTCACCTCCACCCAGGACCACATCTGCATAGCAGTTCACACGCCATAGTCAGGGTTGAGTCTCACAGTTATCCAGCCTGATGGTGATTTCCACACAAGAACAGGCCAAATAGAAATCATGACTTAATAACAACAGGAGGATCCATATAACCCACTCAATGGACATTCTTAGAGCATCCAGCTAAGATGATCACCACTGGGTCTCATAGGACACCTACTACATAAGGCCAGCCCAGAAAGACTGGGTGTCATAGTGAATCTGTCTAATACAGAGGAAAAAAACAAAAACAAAGAGGCAGCCAAAATGGGGAGATAAAGAAAAATGTCCCAAATTAAGTAACAGGGAATTCTCCAGAAAAAGAGCTAATGAAATGGAGGCAACAAATTTATCAAATATAGAGTTCAAAATGATTTTTATAAGGATTCTCAAGGAACTTATTAAGAACAACATGAAAATGATATATAAAACATAGAAAAGGGAGAATCATAAATGAATAATACAATATCTGACATTAAGAACACACTGAAAGGAATAAACAGTAGGATGGAATCTATCAAACAAATAATAATAAAAAAACTATAAAAGATGAATGCAACCAATGGCTGGTTCATAAAAACATAAAAAATGGTTGACAAACTTTTAACTAAACTCATCAAGAAAAAAGGACCCAAATAAATAAAATCAGAAATGAAAGAGGAGAAGTAATAACTAACTTCACAGAAATATAAAGGATTATAAAAAAATATATTTAAAAAGAACCATATGCCCACATATTTGACAATTTGGGGAAAAAATGCATAAATTCCCAGAAACATGCAATCTCCGAAACTGAATTGGGGAGTAGTAGAGGATCTTAACAGACAAATTATAACTAGTGAAATTGAAGCAGTGATTAAATAGCTTCCAACAAACAAGTCCTGGACTTCACAAGTGAATTTTAACAAACATTCAAAGAACACCTATCCTTCTCAAATTATTCCAAAACATTCAAGAGAAGGGAATATGCCCCAAGCTCATTTTATGAGGACATTATTATCCTACTTTCCAAACCAGATTCAGACACAAGAAAGAAACTTATAGGCCAATATCTCTGATGAACATATATGCCATAATCCTCAAAATATTAGCAAAACAGGTCTAGCAATACATTAAAAAGATAATATACTATGATTAAGTGGCATTTATTCTTAAGGTGCAAAGTTATTATAATAGCTGAAAGTAAATAAGTAGGTTATATCACATCAACAAAATGAAGGATAAAAAAACAACATAAAATGCAGCTCCTATTTATCTAAGCAAAATAAGAATAGAGAAAACATACTTCAGAATAATAAAGGCCAAATATGACAAAACTACAGGGAACTTCATACGCAATAGGCAAAAACTAGGTTTTTCCCTTAAGATCAAGGAATAGTAAGATGTCCACTTTTACCACTTTTATTCAATATAGTACTGGAAGTTCTAGCCACAGAAATCAGGCAAAAAGAAGAAATTAAAACATACAAATTGGAAAAGAAGAAGTAAAACTTTCATTATTTGCAAGTGATATGATACAAAATTAGAGAACCCTAAGGACTCCACCAAAAACTGATATAATTCAGTAATGTATTAGGATACCTTACAAAAATAAATATCCAGAAATAAGTTGCATTTTTATACACTAATAATAAAATGAAAACAAAGAAAAAATCCCATTCACAATTGATTCAAAGAAATACCTAAAACAAAATTTAACCAATGATATAAAAGACATGAACTTGGAAAATTATCAGATACTTAGAAAAAATAGAAAAATTAGGAGGATCATATACCATGCTCATGACTAGGAAGGTTTAACATAATTAAAATGTCCATACTATCCAAAACAATCTACATATTCAACACAGTTCCTATTAAGATACCAATGGCATATTTCAGAGAGCTACACAAATATTTGCAAAATTCATATGAAATCACAAGACTCCAAATAACAACAGCAATCTTGAGAAAGAACAACAACATTGGAGGAACAATGCTAACTAATATAAAACTACTCGTAGCCCTGCACATGAATCCATGTGCCAGTCGCTGCCACCTTCCTATAGCTCTCTGCCCACTGCCCTGCCCTCCTGTAACTCCCCTCCACATTTTCTCATAGCTTGCTGCCCTGCTCCCTCCTGTTGCTCTCCTCTGCCCACTTGTACTTTGCTGCCTCACCCTCCTGCAGATCCATGATCTGGTTGTTGCATGTTCAGTTATTACTCCTCATGGCATAATGGGTAATTAGTATAGTCCTCTCTTATTATTTAGGATATTACAAGGCCACAATAATCAAAACAACAAGGTACTGACATAAAAAAAAAAAAACAGACTGATAGCTGTCAGAGGGAATGGTTGGGTAAGAAGGGTGGAGAGATTTAGCAATGAAAGAAAAAAAGGACTCAAACTCTTACACAAGTATGGTGATTGCCAGAGGGAAGTGGCATGGGTAGAGATAGGTAGAAGAGGGTAAAAAATGGGATAAATGGTAATGGATGCAGACTTAATTTGGGATGGAGTACACAGATATTATATTATAGAATTGTATACCTAAAATTTATATAATTTTATTTAAAAAATAAAAAATAAGTGAAATATAAAATAGTAAATATGATTTATGGAAGAAGACTGAAATAAAATATATATATATATTGATATATAAAATGTAATCAATTTTTACATAAAGTGTGCAGATTCCATTGATTTCAGAGAATTATCTTTATTTTTTTAGTTAATTTATTTTAAATTGATCCAGAGACCTAGAAATGTGAAACAGACTGTCAAATCTCTGAGGGAAGGTGGAGGTGGGTGTGTGGGTAAAGATCAACCAAAAAACTTATATCCATATATGCATAACCCATGGGCACATACAATTGGGGTGAGGGTATGAGGGCATGCTAGAAGTCGTAAATTGGGGGAAAGGGAGTAATACTTTCAACAACAAAGGGCTTTTTAAAATGAAAATAAAGGCATAGTCCTGGTCAAGGCACATCATAACCAAGTTGCAGGTTGAATCTCAGGTTAACGTGGAGGCAATTGATTGATGCTTTTCTATCATATCATGTTTCTCTCTCTCTCTGTCCCTCTCTGAAATCAATGAAAACATATCTGAACATGAGAATTGAAAAAAAAATGTTGACTTTATCAAAATGGATATGCGGAGATACAGCCATATAAGATTCTTCTCCTTATATCTATAAACATGTAATCTGTTCTTTGATTTAATATTTTAGTCAATTCAAGTGACTTTAACTTAATAGAAATACTATTATTGAATAATGCAAATAGAAAATTATATAAAATTGTGCAATAAAAATATATACAGAATTCTTTAAAATTTTTAATGACTTCTCTAGGTGAAATGTTTTATGCTACAATATATATATAGGATATCCATTATAATCCTCATAGAGACAGGATTCTGGTGGAATTTCCTTTTGTTTTGGCTCATGACTTTGTTTTGGTGTATACATTATTTAATTCAGCATTTAAACTGTGCCTAGGAAAGAGTAATTGTTTAGATTTTAATTATTGAATACACTAAATAGAAAATAAAATATAAAACAAATTTATTACATCAGCTGAATAAAATAGTTAAGAGTGATCAAATGCATGCCCTTAGCTTTTCCTTTCTCTTTATTTAGGAACTAAAGGCCCAGTGTGTGAAATCACGTGAGACCCAGACCTACCGTGCTGCAAGACCCATCAAAGCACCTCCTGGTAACTGGTTGTTTGGTCATTACAGTGTTAAGGCGACTGACCTTTTATAATATAGATAAAGAAAATGTGTCATTTTGCTACATTTCCATGAAATTCATTATTAATATAAATCTTTCAATTGAGGTCAGAATATAAATACATGCACTAATTTTTATCAATATTATTAATGTTACAATGTATTTTCCATCAGGGTAAATCAAATTAAAAAAAAGAAAACACACAAACAAACAGATTATGAATGCCCAACTTAAAATGTTTACAGACAAATAAAAGTTAAATGGGAAGGAGGTTAAATGGGAAGGAGGAAAAATACAAGAGATAAAAGTGTGCTGGACATGTTCTCATTGTTAAACCATCTCTCTATATAGAATTAAACATTTTATCAGAAGGACCCCGGCCAGATGGCTCAGTTGGTTGGACACCAAACAGTTTGCAGATTCCAATCCAGTCATGGTACATACCTAGGTTGTGGGTTCTATTTTTGGTTGTGGTGGAATATGGGAGCCAAACAATCTATGTTTTTCTCTTGCATAAAGTCTCTCTCTCTCTGCCTTCCCCCCTCTCTAAAATCAATTAAAAATAAATAAAAACAAACAAACATATTCTCAAGTGAGGATAACAGATGATTAGATTTTAGAGAACAAAACTCCAATATATATTTTGAATCTTATTATTCCATAATGTATTATAGTTCTAATTTTCTTCCTTCTGAATTTAAGTTGCTTATTAGAATAAAATATTTTAATATGCCTAGTACATTATTGTGTTATTATTCATATCAATTTAAATTTGTTCTTTTTCCATAAATCTGTTATTTAGATATGCAGCATTTTTTATTGTGATTAAAGTAACTGATTTCATTGGAAGGAATAATTTTATTGTATCATGCAATATTTGAAGATTTAGAAAACATTTGCTCTTTTGTTATATTATAAAGTACAGTGGTACCTCGAGATACGAGTGCCCTAACATACGAGATTTTTGAGATACGTGCCATCGAGCGAGCGATTTTGCTTTGAAATACGAGCAACATTTGAGATAGGAGAAATCGCGCGGATCGGCCGGCTGCATACGACCCACCAGTTTACTGCGACTCGAGCATCTCATAGTTTCCCACGCCTCAAGGTTATGGAACGAATTAAACTCATATGTCAGGGTACCACTGTATAATCAGTACTGAAAAATCTTAACATATTCCTCCAAAAAAATTATTAGAAAAATTGCTTATTTATCATGAAATTACATACACATATAATTTTCTATGAAAAAAATTCTGCCAAATTGCTAATATTTTTAATATTTGAGTTTTCTAAATAATTATTGTTGTCTTTATTAAATTAACTTGAAATCTACATTAAAATTAATCATCATTTCACAAAGGTTGGCATTTCAAATAATTTTCCATTGGGAAACATAATTCTGCCCCTTTGCAACTATTTTAGCATCCATAAAGGACAAATGTTTTACTTTCTTAATGTGTTTTTTTTAATATTTATAATTTTGTACATTAGTATAAAAACACATGTGTTTATTTATATCATCTACTAGAGGTCCAGTGCATGACATTTTTGTGCACTGAGGTAGGGTGTCACTCAGCCTAGCTTGCACCAATCTGGGACCACGTGGGGGATGTCCAACTGCCTGTTTAGGCCCAATCCCTATCTAATAAAGAAGGAATATGCAAATTGACCACTACTCCACCACAAAGATGGTGGTGTCCAAGGCGGTGGTGCCTTGTCCTCTCAACCCACCAGAGTTCCTCAGTCCCAGGGAAGCAGTCGCTGAGAGCAGGCAGCATGAGGGGCCTTGTGGAATGCTTGCTGCATCACCACAGCGAGGAAGCAAGCATTCCACTCTGGCCGTGGAGGGACTCTGGGCAGCAGGCATGGAGGAGCTGGGGTGAGGAGGAAGGTGGGAAATACTTGTGTCATTGCCGCTGGGCGTGAAATGCTTGCATCGTTGCATGCCTGGCTGAGGGATCCCCACTGTACATGAATTTTGTGCACCAGACATCTAGTATATAAATAAATGGAAATACAGCCCTAACTAGTTTGGTTCCATGGATAAAAAGTTGGCCTGTGAACTCAAAGGTTCCAGGTTTGATTCCAATCAAGGGCATGCACTTTGCTTTCAGGCATATCTCTAGTAGGGGGTATGCAGGAGGCAGCTGATCAATATTGCTTTCTCATCAATGTTTCTAATTCTCTATCTCTCTTCTTTCCTCTCTGTAATAAATCAATAAAAATATATTTTAAGATATAAAAAATAAATGGAAATACATATTCATTGGTTTCACCATCAGAAAGACAAATACTGGAATTTTAAATCACCTCTTCCAATATCACATAAAATAATTTTACATCATTATATTGTTGCATCTTAATATTATGTCCTTCTCTATGATCTTATAAATGTAGAATTATTCTATCCTCTTTTCACTTCATTCTATTTTTCAATAATGGTAATTATTTGAAATTGGAGATTTATCTTTTGATATTATCTTTATTATTTTACTCATTATTATTTATTTTATTTCTACTGAACACATGATATTAGAAGAGCTTCTTACTATTTGTCTACATATTGCTGTTTTGATTTTACACTGAAACAGATTTGTTTTTAATGTATATTTAAAATAATATTACTAAAATTTTTGTTATCCTTTTATTATGAAAGTTTCCTTCATCTCAATTTTTTTTTAAAAAATTCTTATACTTTAAATTTTTTAAATAGTTTTTGCTATAGTAATATCATAGATATTTTTTCCAAATATTTTTCTCCTGCAGGAGAGCCCTGCCTTTTAATTTTAGGTGTATACATAAAAAGAGCTTTTGCCTAAACCTATCTTTCTTTTGTTAGCCAAGGAAAGAGCCAAATGGCTATATTTAATGAAATAAAAGCCTATATTTCTCAGTCATATAATGTGGCAGCCACTCAGTAGTTCAGACAAATAAGAGAGATATGTATCTCTTCTCTTTTAGTTCATTGATAGTGAGTAAAACCTTACCTCCCAGTCATATCTGTCTCTTATGAAGCAATCCAGATTGCAGTCAGTACTAGACACATTTCTGGCAGGCCTCTATCTGTACTGTTTATTGAATATTCAATTTTTGGTCTATTAAAACTGAATAATGACTAATTAATGTTGAACAAAAGTGAATGGAAGTTTTATATTTCTGTGAAAAAATTTAAAGTATATAGAAAAGTATATTCGTATAACTAGAAACCTGTCTAATTACCTCCAAATGCATCGGTTTTTGGTATCTCTATTTTTTTTTTCTGTAATCTGGAAGATAGTTGCTTGGCACATTAGAATAGGTGATCTATAAGCTTCTCCCCAACCTATATGATTCACTTATGCCTATTGAATTTTTCCCATCTTTTTTAATGCATTATATTGAGTAAAATGAATCTTGACACTTAATCTTAACAGATAGTTTCATTTATTTATTTATTTGTTTATTTTTAGTTTTGGAAATTTTATTTATTTATTTATTTATTTATTTAATATATATTTATTGATTTCAGAGAGGAAGAGAGAGGGAAAAAGAGTTAGAAACATCAGTGATGAGAGAGAATCATACCAGTATGATTCTCCCTCCTGCACATCCCTTACTTGGAATCGAGCCCACAACCTAGGCATGTGCCCTTGACCAGAATCGAACTTGGGACCCTTCAGTCCGCAGGCTGACACTCTATTCATTGAGTCAAACCAGCTAGGGCTAGAAATTTTATAAAGAGAAAAAATAAATCCTGTGCTAAGAAAATATAAAAGGATCTATATCATATGTGTAGTTAGGACTAAATCTATTATTGAATATTTAGTAGAAGAAGCCAAAGCTTTTGAAATGTAAACTCCTAAAGTGACAGAATGATCAGTCACATTCTGATAAAATAAGACAACATTAGTATAATTTTCTGTATTATATTTTTTCTGACTTTTATTACCCTTATATATTATTATATTAGAACAGACTACTCTAGACTCTATTTTATTATACATTATTTCCTTGTTTTATCTCCTCTCAGGCTTACCTTTTCATAGCCTAGTGTTGTGTTTTTATACTTTTCTGTCTTGAAGAAAAAACAATCTCTTGTTACCCATTATCTTTTTTTTTAAATTTTATTGATTTTTACAGAGAGGAAGGGAGAGAGATAGAAAGTCAGAAACAACGATGAGAGAGACATCGATCAGCCGCCTCCTGCATGCCCCACAGTGGAGATGTGCCCGCAAGCAAGGTACATGCCCCCAACCTGAATCGAACCTGGGACCTTTCAGTCCACAGGCCGACGCTCTATCCACTGAGCCAAACCGGTCTCGGCTACCCATTATCTTTTTAACAGACTAGTGTGCAAATAGAATACACCTTTGAAAGACAGACTCAAACACTTAGCTCATATTCCACTTTTCAGTGTTAGTAATGTGTATCTAATACTGGTATGATTAATTTCAGGTGTGCCTTCTCCCTGCCATATGTCTCTGTCATCCTGAGTATGAGTTTTTGTTAAAATCATAATCTCTAGAAAGTATTCCCTCTAAGGTATTCAACTTTTTTTTTCAGAGTATTGTCTGAGACTACAACATCCAGCTTATAACAATTATATTCCAGTTTCTTATCACATACATATACTACAAACACACCATTTTATGCTATCCTTCTAATTGTCTTTGGAAGAATGTAAAATGAGTGACATGTAAGAGTATGGGGATAGTTTCTTAATGGTTATTTTAGTGGATATTTAAGAAAGATTATATGAGAAATTTTTCAACCATTAATATAGGCAGTAATTTATTATGCTCTAATTGTTAAATTCATGATATTGTTTTTTTAACATATAAAACGTCAGGCAGATTTTTTAATCTAGAAAATTATAATGATTATAGAAAACATGAAGAATTTATGACAGAGGTTTCCTTAACAATTATCTATTTTAATAGAAAATATTTTTTTCAGGCAACAATATGAAAACATACAAATCTACAAAATACCTTACTATTTTTTAAAAAGTTTTTGAGTACTTACATGAGGATAGAGAAAGTTCTAAGAGAGGAATACTTTGGAATATTACGATTGAGATCAGGAGTAATTAATGAAAAAAATTGAGAAAATAGAAATATCCAAGAAAATCTTACAAAATGATGAAGAAAGAAAAGTCCATTTTCCTTTCTATATAATCCTGGAACATTTTTTCCGTGTGTGTGTGTGTATGTGTGTGTGTATATATACATATATATATATACGTATATATGTATATATACGTATATATATATGTATATATGTATATATGTATATATGTATATATGTATACATTTAATCTGTATCAGTGGTAAGATATTCCCTGTTAAAACCATTCTACTACCATATTTTTAGAAAGCTATCCAACTGTATATTTATCTTTAATATTTTAAATTGAATTATTGGGGTGACATTGGTTTGCAAAGCCAACTCAATAAGGCATTATTTGCCCATCACCCAAGCAAAGTCTGTTTCCATCTCCCATTTACACCCCTTTGCCCACTTCCATCTGTTCTCTCCCCTTCCCACTGGCTATCACCACACTGCTATCTGTATCTATGTGTTAGATATACATGTTTTTTGGCTAATCCCTTCAACTTCTTTCATTCACTCCCCCAACCTTCCTCCTCTTCTTTTTCACTTTGAGTTTCTTTTTAAAATGTAGTTATTTAAACACTTAAGTTTACTCAATTCTCATTTTTATCTATAATTTGAAATATGCATATTCATTCTTTAAGCAATTTTTAATGAAATTAATAAAAATTATTCAAAACATATATTGTGTTAATATTTAATTCAAAATTTAATTGACAACTGCTATTTATATGATTTTATTTTTAATATTTATGAAGAACATGTGAAAAATATTGTCATATAAATCCTTCACTATAGTGTTAGATTATCACACAGTGGCAATGCATAATCAGTCAATAGTTGGGAAAGTTATAAAAGGTAGTTTCCCATTTCTCCTCCCCCTGCAAGAATTTCAGGTGATATGTTTTTCAACATGACTAGGGAAACCTGAAGAAGAGAGATTCAAAAGTTTTGTTACTTATTAAGGCTCTGCTTTCTTAAATAAAAGCTAGCTGTGATCTTTTGATGAAGTAAGACTTCTATTCAGTCAAACAAAACAAAAGTTTGGAGTCTGGGTGAGAAGAAGATTAAAATGGGAAGCTTCAAGGCAGTTTTCTCCAATGCACTTGTACAAATAAAGGCTTGTCTAGAATATGTTGTGTGCTTATTGATTATTATTTCATCTGGACTTTATTTCCAGTTGAATTGTTCCAACTTTGTTTCTACTTTTCCTTTGAATCACTGGTTTTAGCAATTGTCTTTCACATTTACCTGCTGAGTTTTCTGTTAGTTTATTTTTACAGCTTCTTGAGATGTTCTTTATGTCCTGAATTTTCCTGTTTTGAATCTTACCTAACCTCCTGAAACAGCAAATACCTGTAAAGACTTATTTGTGTTCATGTGTATTCTGTGTCTAGAGAGCAATAGTAGCAATTTAATATTTGCTGAGATCATAAGTTAAGGCATTCCTCTTTTACTCTTTTTACAACATTTAAGATGACAACCTGTATGGAATGTGACATAAAGTGTTTTTCTTTTAGAGTTATATTGGTTAAAATAATGCTGTTATCCCTGACCGGTTTGGCTCAGTGGATAGAGCATTGGCCTGCAGTCTCAAGGGTCCCAGGTTCAATTCTGGTCAAGGTCATGTACCTTGGTTGCCAGTACATCCCCAGTAGGAGGTGTGCAGGAGGCAGCTGATGGATGTTTCTAACTCTCTATCCCTCTCTCATCCTTTCTGTAAAAAAATCAATAGAAAACATATTTAAAAAAAAAATCCTGTTAGAAGTCAAATTACCATAGTGCTTCCCAAACAATTTTTGACGCATTATTTCATTTCTACATTATAATAAGCATGTTAAATCCATGTTTTAGAAATGATAAAATTATTCACATTTAAAAGATAAGGAAGCCAATATAGAAAACAGAAAAAAAACATTTCTGATAATATCTGAGCAACTTAATGACAAGTTTTGGATTACACTCTACATCTCTATTTAAAAACAAACAAAAAAAACCAACTATGGTATGGTTAAATATTTCTTTATTGATTTAGTAGTAATAACCAATAAAATAATAATGCGTTTGAAAATTATTTTGGAAATATATATGATTCATTTTATTGAGGAGGTAGTTGAGAGCTGCTTTTTGAAAGAAAATTTCTATTTAAACATATTGAAATAAAAATAATAGAAAACAATTATTAAATGTATATATATAATTAAATATATATTTTTGTATCAAAGTTTTCAGCTATTTACACAAAATGACCAACCACCAATGTATCATCTCTAAATATAATTTGCAATGAATTGAGTACATATCCAGGTCTTAGGTGAAATTTTAAAATAATATCTTTATTTTACTACACATTTATTCAAAACTAGATAAATAGCTAAAATACATTTGTAATAGCATTGATATTATTAAATCTCACAAATCTATTAAATATGTATTAACTCATAGGATTTTGAACAACCATTTTAATAGCTAGCAATTTTAAAATTTCCTTTTTGGTTCTATCATATAGAATATTTTTCTCTGTGGGGAATCTGAATTTTTTTTCTTTTTAAAACTTTATTGTTGAAAGGAGAACTTCATAAGTTTTCATCTACCTATATTTTTGTTTGTTTTTATAATTCTTTATTATTTAAAGTTCTATATATAGTATTACCTATGACTCCTTCTCCCCCTATTGACCTCTCTCCAGCCACACCCCCAACCCCTCAGCACATGCCCTCATCCACCTAGTATCTGTGTCTACTGATTATGCTTATATGCATGCATATTAATTCCTTTGATTGATCTCTTACCCTGACCCCAACTCTCCACTGTTTTTCCCTCTGAAATTTAACAATCTGTTCAATGCTTCTCTCTCTTTCTCTCTCTCCTTTCTCTCTCTCTCTCTCTCTCTCTCTCTCTCTCTCTCTCTCTCTCTATCTATCTCTCTCTCTCTCTGGATCTATTTTTGTTCATCAGTTTATGTTGTCTGTTATATTCCACAAATAGTAAGATCATGTGATATTTATCTTTCTCTGGCTTATTTTGCTTAGCATAATGCTCTCTAGGGCAATCCATGCTGTTGTAAATGGTAAGAGTCCTTTCTTTTTCTATAGCAGCGTAGTATTCCATTGTGTAGATCAAGCATATCAAACTCAAAAGCTAACCTGAGCCAAATAAACAAGGTTTAAGTTTATGTGGGCCACAAAAAAAAAGCTTCCATTTTTGTAGACACATAAGTTTAGTTCAATAGAGACATGCTGAATACAAAGGGCTGAAATAAATGAGTAATCATTAACATAGAATAATAGAACATTTTAATAAAAATTAATCTTTTTTCTTGAACACTAACTTAGTAGGCACTAAATAACTACACAAATTAACAAGTGTAACACAAATAAATTTATCTTCTCTCCAAAAGCAAAATATTTCCTGTTGCACACACCAAACAAGTCAGTACAAGACTATTGACGTGGCAATTGACTGCTAAAATACTAATATTCACTTGTTAGAATTAGTGAAGAGAAATGGTGTACCTGAGCATAAGGGAAATGAATGCAACATGATTATAGTAATCAGTGATTAGCAAGCATTGTAGTTTTCATTAATAATTATGAATAATAAGATATTGTAAAAATTAACTTACGAAATTTTTATGAAAACATTTCTTACCTAGCGTTATATTGGCTGTGCTACAAAAATATTCATTGTGGGCCACAGGCCGAGTTTGACATGCTTGGTGTAGATGTACCACAGTTTTAATCTACTCATCTGTTGACGGGCACTTCAGCTGTTCCCAAGTTTTAGCTATTATAAATTGTGCTGCTATGAAGATGGGGGTGGGAGGGCATATATCCTTTCTGATTGGTGTTTCTATTTTCTTAAGATATATTCCTAGAAGTGGGATTACTGGGTCAAATGGAGTTCTATGTTTAATTTTTTTAGGAAACTCTATATTGTTTTCCACAGTGGTTGCACCAGTCTGCATTCCCACTAACAGTGTACACAAGGGTTCCTTTTTCTCCACTTCCTCACCAGCACTTGCCATTTGTTGATTTATTGATGATAGGCATTCTGATGCGTGTGAGATGGTACTTCATTGTCATTTTGATTTGTATCTCTTGGGTGATTAGTGACTTTGAGCATGTTTTCATATGTCTCTTGGTGTGCTGTATGTCCACCTTCAAAAAGTGTCTATTTAAGTCCTTTGTCCATTTTTTGATTGGATTGTTTATCTTCCTTTTGGTAAAATATATGAGTTCCCTATTAGTTTTGGAGATTAGGCTCTTATAGGATATAACATTGACAAATACGTTTGCAGCAATCTTGAGAAAGATGAACAAAGTTGGAGGGATTACATTACCAGATATCAAGCTATATTATAAAACCTCTGTTCTCAGAACTTCCTGGTTTGCCACAAGAACAGACATATAGACCAATGGAAAAGAACTGAGAACCCAGGAATTGACTAAAGCCATTATGCTTAATTAACATTTAACAAAGAAGTCAAGAACATACAATGGAGTCTCTTCAATAAATTATATTGTGAAAATTGGACAGACAGATACATGCAAATAAATGAAACCAGTCCACCAACTTACAGCATACACAAAAATTAACTCAAAATGGATAAAGGACTTAAATGTAATATGGGAAATCATAAAAATTATAGAAGATTCCATAGGCAGCAAAATATCAAACATATGTCATAGCAATATCTTTACCAGTACAGCTCTTAGGACAATGGAAACTAAGGTGAAAATAAACAAATGGGACTACATCAAAATAAAAATCTTTTGCACAGCAAAAGAAACCATCAACAAAACAATAAGAAAGCCCATTGCATGGGAGAAGTTTTTATCTATTATGCATGTTTTCTCTTACCCCTACTTTCCTGAGCATTATTAAAATAAGTGATTTATACTTCTTTTCTTTTCATTTCAACATCTCTATCTTCTTGGGAATGGCCTTTACCATTTCCTTTGAACACATATTGCTATTTGCTCTGTGTGTGTGTGTTTGTGTTGCATAATTTGGGATTGCAACTTTAATATTATTTATGTCATTTTTAGACTGCTAGAGACCTGATGCAATAAATTCATGCACAGGTAGGGTCCCTTGGCCTGGCTGGCAATCAGGGCTGACCAAGGCATTCTGTCTGCCGGGTGAGGCCTTCCTTCTGGCTACCAGCTGGGTCCTCTCTTCCCCAGCTGCCATCTGCTAGCAGGGGCCTTCCTTCATTCTTTGCTGTGCCCTGGTGGTCAGCTCATGTCATAGGTAGCGATTGGCTTCCCTTTTGAACTCCTGTGGAGACAATTTGCATATTAGGCTTTTATATAGATAGATTTTGTTACAATCCTCTGAAGAAGTATTTTTTATCCTCAAGTAGCATTTATTGATTTAATTGAAGCATAACTGACATCAAACATATTAGTTTCAGGTGTTCAGCATAATGATTCAATATTTGTACATTTTGTTAAATAATTAGCACAATAAGTCTAGTTAATACTCATCACCATACATATTTACATTTTTTAATTGTAAAGAGAACTTTTAAGATCTACTATAATCAGCTTTTGAATATGCAATGCTATAGTTACCATTCTGTACATTACATCCTTATCACTTATTTTTATAACTGGAAATTTATTCTTTTGACTTCACCTATTCCACTCCCTCTACTCTGGCCCACATCTGGCAATTACCACTCTGTTCTCTGTCTCTATGAGCTTAGGACTATGTTAAAAATGTGTCTGTTTTATTTTTTAGACTCCACATCTAAATGAGATCATAGTATTTATTATTTATTTTTATCAGTCTGAATTATTTAACTTAAAACTCTGTCACAACAAGGTCTAATTCTTGAAATACTCCTAAATCCTGCTCACAGCACTAATTGTGTGAACAAGTTCCTTCTGGAACTCTGCTCGCTGTACTTACTGTTGGGAACTCAGTTCCTCCTGTACCCTCTGCACGTTGACCAAGTGTTGGAAGTACTTACCTGGTACTGTTGGGTCCAAGCCCCTCTGCCTTCTTTTACCTGCTCCTGCTTCTGAGGAGGTTCCTGAAGATCTCTGCAACCAGCTGCCTCCCACAACAGCTCTGGTGTGTTGATAGAGGAGATGCCATGAGAAGTTGTGGATATATGAGAAAGTCTTTATTGTAGAAGCTTGTGGCCATTTGGTCATTGCTAACAAGAATCCACTAGACAAAACAATTCTTTAAAGCAAAGTCTCATACAATAGGTAGCCATCCAGTGGCTAGGTACCAGCAGCCTCTGTATCCACAGCTATTGTCTGTGCAGCTGCCCACTCATCAGTAGTCTTACACTAAGCAGTCCAGCCTTACATAGGAGCAGCTCCACTAAGCTGCCACACCAGCCATTATCTGAGCAAGCTACTTGCTGGTCACTACCATACTTTATACTACTTAGACAAAAAGAGGCTTTTTGCCAAAAGAGTGACATCAATCTTTTGGGTTATAGAAGGGCACTCCTGCACAGTGCGTAGATTGCTGTGTCTTTGCAGCTACATACAGTATCTTAGCCCTGGACATCCTTATTAAGATCCCAGGCTTAGAGTGATCTTGTACATCTGGTATACTCTGAACAGGCTTTTATAACCTAATTGGCCTTGAGCATCAAGCATACTCCAAATAGGGTTCCTACATACCCTCAAGATTCATCCATGTTGTTGCAAAATGGCAAGATTTCACTCATTCATTTTTATGGCTGAATAATGTTAATTTCTTTATTAATTCATACATTGATGGGCATTTATTGTTTTTATACCTTGGCTATTAATGCCAAACATGTCCAACAGAAGTTTGTGCTTTTATTTTGTTTTGTTTTTCTTAGCTGCAAGCTATTTTGAGTTGTACCCACTCATGACAGTTTGGGATTCATCTGGAGACTTTGGCAGTATATGAACAGAATTTTTGATTCTTCTATGTGTCTCCCTACTTTCCAGCATCCCCTCCTTCATTTGTCAGCAGTTACACTTACCCAGTCTCTGTCCTCTAGTTCTTCCGGCCAGAAATACTACAGGTTTCTATTTGAAATGTAGCCACTGCATGACATGCTGGCATTCTAAAGCCATAAAAACAGGAAACTTAGTCTTCGCTGGTACTTTCTTCCAGATCTCCACTAACTGACACAATAAATGCCTGAGTTTTTCATCTTTCAAGACCTTCAAGTAGGTCCCTACTCTCAGGACTTATCTTTGTTATGAATGGGGAGTTCAGCCTGTTAGAAGCTTACTCAGGCATAGTGGAAATAAATTATTCACACTTCAATTTTAAATCTCACTAGCCAAATATTGAATATTCTTTCCTTCTGTTAGACTAAAGATCCATTTTTTTAAATATATCTTATTGAATTTTTACAGAGAGGAAGGGAGAGGGATAGAAAGTTAGAAACATCGGTGAGTGAGAGACATCGATCAGCCGCCTCCTGCACGCCCCCTATTGGGGATGTGCCCTCAACCAAGGTACATGCCCTTGACCGGAATCGAACCCGGGACCCTTCAGTCTGCAGGCCGACACTCTGTCCACTGAGCCAAACCGATTTTGGCTAAAGATCCATTTTTATAACTATGATTAATATATATGTTACAATAGAATATAATTATTAGCCAAGTATGTATACATATTAACTTACTAATATGAGCAGAAGCTCTTTTTCCAAACTGTGATGGGTATTTAACATGAAAAAAAAATGAACTTGTTGTGTTAACCAATGATATGTTGAGCTGTTTGCTACCACAGCATTATCTAGGGCATAATGACAGAAACATAATAACAAATAAGAAACGGCCTGGTAAAACTCTGGTAAAAGGTTATCTGAAAACTGACATGGTGATTGGAAATTTACACACAGTGCCTATTGTAATTAATTAAATGTTTAAAATATTAAAAATGTGGATTTTGTGTATTATAAACTATTTAAATTTAATAATACATGTACAAAATACTTTTTATCTATTCATATTGTTTGTAGCCAAACAAATCTATATTTTTCTAATAATAGTTTAATTTATTCAGTAATGATTATCTTATAGCAGGTTTTTTCAGAAATAGATTGTACAAAGTAGTGAGACTATCTTATGCCATAAATGAAATTACATGTTTCAGAGTGCCAAACTCTCACATGTCTGTTATTGTGGCTTCATCTGCATGTTATTTTATTACAAATCTACTTTCTCTAGTTATAAGACAATGTGTTAATCAACAAGTACTTGGGACAGCATGTCAAGATTTAAAAACATTTATAATTTATGGAAGCATTCTATTTTGATAAATGGTTGAGTTACTTATTTTATTTTTATATTTTAGGATTTGCAAGAAGGTAAGAAGAATATTTAGGTATATTTATGGCATCTATATTATTTATTACATGTACCCTTCTCATTAAGCAGTCAGGTTCTGAGAAAATGTGGCTCTCAATTAACTTTGAACATTGAGAATTTTATTCATCAAAGATCACTAATTCTTTTATTACTGATGGTGAATAATCTTGCTAAGAAGTCTTTTAAATTTTACTTGTAGGCATGCATGTGTTTTTTTCTATGGTTGTTAAATTGATTTTCTGTAATTAAAAAAAATAAGCTTTTATTTTTTTCTATTTCCTTTGCTGTTTGTTAGTTTTTAGCTCACTTCACTTATTTTTTTAAAACATTTCAACAACTAGAAGTGAGGATCATAAGGAGACAGGTTAATTAGGAGAATAATGAAAAGGTTTCATTACTCAAACAAGAGAATGAGTTGGTTGTATTTTATTTCCTACTTAGCTCTGCAGTGATCTTTCTAGTTTCTGCATTGTTTAGTCAATATTCCATTTAGTCTCAGGATAACTCCTAAAGAAAAGAATGTTTGAGTTACCATAAATTAGCCAATGAATTTAGTGATGCAGGGAGAATGAAAACAGAATTTATACTTCTCTTCCAACTTAGTAACAGTCTATCCATAAGAATCCAGGCAGCATGTTGGCATAATATTGTTGCTTATTCTATGAGAAATTAATCCTCTATTGAAGAAGTTGACAAAATTAGGTATTTGGCACTTGTACATAGGATGCCAATAATATAAGAAAACGCTCTACAGCATGTCACACATGGAAAGGAGAATGAGAGAAAACAGTTTCTGAAGAGTGTTTCCCATTGTATCCCAAGAGGTTTAACTTGAGTGACTTGTTAGCTCTTCCTATCCACTGAGATCCCAAATCGAGAAAAGTTTCTTATCATTTCATAATGACAGGTTAATATTGGCAATACAGCATAGTTATAGTTACTAATAGTAGGGCAAATGATTTTTTTATCTATAACTTGGCTTTATGTTCTCTGTGCATAGACAAGGTTAGACAATCATTATAATAGTTTGCCTTATCCTCAGGGATACATTGCAGAACCCCTGTGGATGCCTGAAATCATGGATAGTACCAAACCCATTTGTGCTATACTTTTTCCCCCTATACATACTCACCTATAACAAAATTTAAATCATAAATTATGCACAGTAAAACATTCACAACAATGTGAATAATAAAAATCAAAACAATGTACTATAATAAAAGTTTTTTAATATGGCTTATATCTCAAAATATGTTATTATATCAGACTCACCCTTCTTAATCTTGTGGTGATGTGAAATGATCTCATGGGCTGGGAGCACACACAGCGTGAGTACACTGGAAAAATGGAAGATTCCCATCCCAAGCAGGATGGAGTGTAATGGTGCTATTCAAAAAGGTGCACAATTTAAAATTTATGAATTTTTAATTTCTGAATTTTTAAAAAAATATTTTTGGACCATAGTTGACCATAGGTAACTGACATTGCAGAAAGCAAAACCACTGATAATGGGGAAGAACTGTACTGACAAGCAGAAGAAGACCCGGACTGAAATAAGTCAGCCGCTGCTGAATGTAACAAAAGCAGAAAACTAGATACTCTGAGGAATGTTAATAATTGAAATTCAAAAACTGATAGCATGACTACTCAAGTGATTTTAAGATAAGTCTACAAGTTCTTTGCTACCTCAAGATGGGGAGCTTAATTTCCTTCTCATTACCATGGTCAAGTGATCTAGGTTCAAGACTTAAACTTTCATTTTTGGTTTCTCTCTCTTTCCCTTCTTCTGTCCTTCTCTGTCTCTCCATCTTCTTTCTTTCTCTATCCCTTCATCTTTTGAGGAAGGAAGAGGGAGCGAGAGATAGATACATCAAAGATGAGAGAGAATCATTGATTGGCTGCCTCCTGCACACCCTCTACTGAGGATCAAGCCCTCAACTTGGGCATATGCCCTGACTAGAAATCAAACCAATTACTTCTTGGTTCCTGGGTCAACACTCATCCACTGAGGCACACCTGGATGGGCCATCTCTCTTTTATATCTCACTCTGAAAAAATTAGCTACCATGTTTCAAGGAGACTCACGCAGCCAGGACAAGGTCCACATATTAAGTGACTGAGACTTGCAGACAGCAACTAGCATATATGTGAGCAAGTTTGGATATGGATGCCCTGTGGCTTGCCAATGACTATGTTAATGAATTTGGGAAAGTATCTTCCTTCAGTTGAAGCTTAAAATAACCATAATACTAATCAATAACTCGATTTTAAACTTATGAGAAACCCTGTTCCAGATTCTCCCAGCTAGCTATTCTTAAATGTTTCATCAGAGAATCAGTGAGATGATGAAAGTTTATTGTTTTAAAAAAGAGAAAATTTGGGGAAATTTTATTATGTAGGATAAGGTAACTAATACAACACTAAAAATAGGCCAAATAAAATAAGGATCTCCTCTTCTAAATATCAACATTTGCCAATTTTGTCTAGCCTTAAAGTTTTCTGAAAGCGAGGCTAATAATGATAAGATTATAACAACAATAAAGAAGCTGTTACTAGTCTTTTAATTTGTGACATATATCTACTAATGCTTCTCATTTAATAGTTATATGAAAGTAAAGGAATATACTTGGACAATGTCCATAATATTTATACATGTTACATATAATTAAAGTATAACTGATTAAATTTAAGGAATCTACTTGCATTTTCTCTGGTCTTGTTACAACAGAAAGTCAAGATTTTATCCTATCATTAACATTATTCCCAGTACCTTTAAGATATTTAATTTTTCTTTATAGTTGATGCCTTTCAAATAATTATGAAAAATAAAATTATTCTTTCACCATTTTTTCAGTGAGTAAAGATATGATACAATTGATTAATAATAAAATATGGATTATTTTATCTCATTATAGTAAAATGATTAAATTATTTGAAGACATAAATAAAACATAAAAATGAGCCCTAGCCAGTTTGGGTCAGTGGTTAGAGCATTGGCTTATGGACTGTATGGCCAAGGGCACATACCTGGGTTGCAGGCTCAATCCCCTGCCCCTGTTAAAGTATATGCAGTACATAACCAATAGAAGTGTTTCTCTCATATCAGTATTTCTCTCTTTCTGTCTCTCCCCTTCACTTCCAATCTCTCTAAAAATAAATAGAAAAAATATCCTCAGGTGAGGATTAACAACAAAAAAGAAAAGATAATGCAATGAATTTAATGATATGGAGTCATGAGAAAGAATTAAAAATTTATCTATTGATGCTGAAGAAGTATTATTACAAAAATATAAATCCTGCCCTAATTCATATTAAAAAAAAACACATGTAATGGAATAAACCAAGCAACACAACAAATTCCACCAATAAACTATATGGATGCATTTGTGTGCAGCAAGGCTTATTATGCAGAGCAGACAAAACATGCTAACAATTTGCTTGTCTCGGGTGGTTTGAAAATGGAGAGTTCCAGTCAAAGCAAACAAGTTTTTGCAGCCAGGATTCTTGAAGCATTGGTGGTGTTGACTTTCTGTTCACGAATCTTTCTTTCATCCATTCTTGTATGTCTGTGTTTTCTTTTTTCTTTTATGCTCTGTCAGTGCTGCTGAATGTTGATGAGACAACACGTGGTATAACATCTTCCAGCAATCATTTTCAGATGATAAATTTAGAGTCTAAAAACTTAAGCTTTATTTTATGAGTGCAATTTTGGTCAGGTTGCCCAATTATATATGGCAGCCATATGATTCTGAGGATAGTTAAGGGAAAAACAGCTATGCTATGCCAAATTTAATGAGGTTAAGGGAAAATTAATGATAAGGACTTACAAAAAAAGTTCAGAGACTTTCCAAGTAATTTCTAAGAATTTTAGGAAAAAAACTGAACATTGTTGTACTATTTTATTTAATAGAAAAGTAAAACTTTGATTGACAAAGTAAATTATTCTATGTTGAATAGAGTGAGCCACACTAGAAAATAGAAAAGAGGACCAGAAAGTGTTTTTACATTAATTTTCTGTGTTTGAAATGCCACATATTTACCAAACAACTTCAGATTTAAAATACTTTCAACAATAAAGATAAATTTAAAAAATAATGATACCTCTTTTACTCAGTTTATTTAAAAATTCAAATGATGTAATTTACAAAATAGTGTAAATTCTAAGTGAGTATTAACCCAGATATCAGATAAGGTCATTCTGTGTAATAAAATTATTTTATTTAAATTATAATTAAAGTTTTATATACATACCAATGGCCCAGTGCATGAAATTTGTGCACAGGGGGAGCGTTCCCTTAGCCTGCACTCTCTCCAATTGGGGACCCCTTGGGGGATGTCCGAATGCTGGACACAATCTGAGACCTTTGCCTCCTAACTGCTCACCTGACTGCCTGCCAGATCACCCTAACTGCCCTCCCCTGCCAGTCTGGTCACCCACAACTACCCTCCACTGCTGGCCTGATATTGCCCCCAACTGCCTTCCCTAGCAGGCCAGATCACTCCTAACTACCTCTGCCTCAGCCCCCACCACCATGGTTTTGTCTGGAAGGAAGTCAAACTGTTGGAAGATGGCTAGTTGATCTGGCCTAATTAGCATATTACCCTTTTATTGGTATTGATAGATTACATAGGATAGGATTGCTTAAATGGTGAGAAAAAAACTTTTTCATCAGGAGGAGATACTCTTGGCAGACAAAACTTATAACCCCTGTATCTGGACTGATAGGCAGGCATATGCACTCTATCAGTGGTCAGCAAACCACAGCTTGCAAGCCACATGCTTCTCTTTAGCTCTTTGAGTGTAGCTCTTCCACAAAATACCATGACCTGGGCGAATCTATTTTGAAGAAGTGGTGTTAGAAGCAATTTAAGTTTAAAAAATTTGGCTTTTAAAAGAAATTTCAATCATTGTACTGTTGATATTTGGCTCTGTTGACTAATGAGTTTGCCGACCACTGCACTATACTGCCAAACTGGTCATTAAAAAAATTGAACCACTTTCTTACACCTTACACCAAACAGCTATTGCCCTTCAAACATCAGGACCCATCTTAGATTCTGCCTTCACAGTTCACTCAAATTAGGTTCTAATTGGTTGGTTTCTATGCCAGTCAGTGTTTCCGGGCCTATCTCCAGGCCTGATCAGAGAGGCAGGACTAATCAACAGCCACCGCGGGCTGCTGGCAAGTTGGCTGAACTGCTGATCTCTCAGAGAGAGACAGAGTCATGGCTATTGGCGAGGCCCGAAGAGAGAGAGAAGAAGGGTCTGATCCACAGCCTGAGACTCTGCTTCTCTTTCTCTCTGGGCCTCACCAGCAGCCATGGAAACTGCTGATCAGTCCCACCTCTCTCTCTCCTGAAGAAGTAAGCAGTTTAGCCCACTCACCAGTTCCCACCCACTCAAACCCTCTTCACAGGCAGCCTGGCATTTGGTCAAGCCTCAGTTGTTCTGGATGTTATGGACCCTGGTTTTTTATATATTAGGATAGTTTAAAAATCATATTGAACATAATGATTAATGATGTAAAAGGAAAGAACCCTAACCGGTTAGTTTCATCTCCACTCTCCCTTCCTTATCTTCATAATTCTGTATAAATGTACTACTGATTTTTTGCCCTTTACCCAACCTTACCTCCTGGCAGCCTGTATCATCAAATATGATTCATAACCTTCATGCCTGCAGCTCTCTGAAAACACTAACCATTTTCCCATTCTGTAGTTTTATCACATTTGTTAGTTTAATCAGTGATCAATGTTTATCTTCTATATAATTATAGTATTTTTTGGTCTAAAAATGTCATATATTTTTATTACATATTCTTTATTTTTCCCTGTGTTGGTATATCTCTTGCATATGTTCACTGATTTATTTATAAATCTTAATATTGTTATTTCACCATAGCTGCCAAATGCTTATAAATATTTTCTAAATGCTCAATTGTGTAACTTCCACTTTTTTCTCCCCCTGACATCTTCCCTCTCAAAATATTTTTATATCATGCTTCAGTTTGGAATCTTTGTGGCCTGATTCACAGCTCATGCCATGGGGCTGTTTTTTTTTCATTTTTACAATTTCTATTCATACTGTTTTCTGTTATAAATCCTGTTTGCTAGATAGCTTGCAGTACTTTTACTGGTTAATTAGTTGTTAGATGCAACATAGATTCCACAAGAACCCAAGAGAGAGTACAAGAGAGGTCAATTTTCTGGACCTCCTTTATTCTTCTTTTTATACAGAGTTAGAAAAACTCATGTATATATTTATATATATATATAATTTTTTACAGAGAGGAAGGGGGAATGATAGAGAGTTAGAAACATCAATGAGAAAGAAACATCAATCAGCTGCTTTCTGCACACCCGCAACCAAGGGGCATGCCCTTCATCAGTTAGAACCTGGGATCCTTCAGTCCACAAACTGACCCTCCATTTACTGAGAAAACCAGTCAGGGTGACCCTTGTATAGCTTTCATATGTAAAATAATACATATGCATCTGCCTTATAGTTTGATAGATTTAGTGAGTTGAATGATGGCCTCCAAAGACAAGTCTGTGTCCTAAGTCCCATAACCTATAAAGGTTATATATTTTAGAAAAAGGGTCTTTGCAGATATAATTAAGTTAATGATATCAAGATGAGATTATTCAGGATATGGTCCTTAGATCCAATGACAAATGTCCTTAGAAGAGAAAGGCATTGGGAAACTGGTGATTTAATCACAGAAAGCAGAAGGCCATGTGAACATGGAAGCATTGACTAGAAACATGCAGTCCCAAGCCAGGAATGCCTACAGCCACCATGAGCTGGAAAATATACTCAAGAAAGGATTCTCCCCTAGAGCTATAGGAGAAAGCATTTCCTCAACACTCTGATGTTAGACAACTGTCCAACATTGTAAAGGAATACATTCCATTGTTTCAAACCACTGAAATTGTGAAAATGTCTTATAAAGTTTAATAAAATAATTTTATCTATAAAATGTTTTCAAGCAGTATTGTATTTTAAATTATTTCAGACTTGCGTTTGGAAAACTCAAGCAAATTTAATTTTCAACAGTTTTTATATAACAAATTTTGTGAGGATTTTTGTGTTTTTCCCACCTCTCTCTTTTTAGCACTTTGGGATATTTGCTAAATCCCTAATATTTAAAAATGTTATGCTATTATGTTGTCATTACTACTGTACTGCTATGTTGGGAATTTTGAAATTGGTACTCACTGGATTCTACCCAGAAAGTTTTTGGTTTTTCATATGCAGTAAGATTCTATGGCTTTGTTCTGACATTTCTTTCTCTCATTACAATTACTGGATTCTTAAAAGTAATTTCTAATAGTCTCATTGTTTCTCTCATTTATATCTTTTGTCATTTGTTTCATTTTGTTTAAAATTTTAGGAAATTCTGATTTCACCTATCAAATTTGATATTTTTTTAAAAAATTATAATTCTATTTTTATATTTTAAGAGCCCTTCTTATTTTACATTTTAATAAGTTGTAGTATCTTAATCTAAATATTTTATATTTCATTTATGAAATTTAAAACAGATTCTAGCAATCCTTTCTTTTGTTTCCTCCATCTATTATTGTTGTATTGAAATTCTGCTTTTCTATTATTCATTTATTCTTTCTCTACTACTGGAAGATTGTCTCCCATGTCTCCTATTGGCTTTTCAATTCTACTTACTTAGAAATTCCATGTTTAAGGCTGGACAGCAGTTGGCTTGTTTATCAATCTACAAAAGATGATGAGTTATTGGCTTATATCATCAATTCAATCTACATAAATCAGTATCTATTTCCCTGGATTCCCTGAAATAAACTTCCCAAATTCTGCAACTCCTGGTCTAAATGAAGGCCAAGCAAAATAAATAAATAAGTAAAAAGGCCACTTGGTTATCTGTTTCTTAGGGTAAGATTTCCCCCCACTTTTTTAATTCTATATGTCACTTCCATTTTTTGCTTCTTATAGAGAAATCAAGATAAAAAGTGTTTAAGATAATATATGTCTATGCCTGAGAGGGGATTGAGGAAATTTCAGATTAAAAGATGGAGAAGAAAAAACTTATAGGCCTAAGCAATATAAATACTGATTTTACTACTTTCCTACCTCATTTCATGCCTCATCTGAGTCTCTGCAAATTTCTGCTGAGGCTCAGAAACTTGATTTTCAAATTAGCTTGATTTTCCTTTGGGGTCTGCCTTTTAAGAATCAAAGTTTAATTCATATTTTTCTCTAGTCCATACTTTTCTGATGAGTAATCAACACTATTGTGTCCAGTCAAAGGTCTAGTTTTGTCTCATTGTAGAATCTTCAGTACCCAGAACAATTTTGAAGCATACCACATTATATATCGGTGTACAATGAACTGTCAGAATATAATATTTTTAGTCTAGGAGATTTTAAGCTGGCTAAAAGGATATAATCATGGCCACATTTTATAAAATTGATTATGAATTATGTAATTCTTATTTGTAATATAATAATTAATGATTCTATAAGGACTAACAAATGAAAAATATATTTTCATAATAATATTAAAAAGTAAATTTATCTAAACCCTTCTTAAATAAAAAACATATTATATTATTAATATTTAAATATACAAATGGCTTTAAAGTATAGGAAATGGTAAAATGATATAATTATGCAATCTTCAAATAAAAAGTCTCTGTGCATTGGTTAAGATCAAAGAGAAATTATATCAAGTCTTAACTAAAATGATTAAATCATCATAGAAGATCATTTAAAAGAAATATAAATTAGGATCAATACTGAAAACCAGAATTGCTGATAAATTAACAACTATTTAAAAACATCAATTAACATAGCAAAAATATTTTAAAAAAGAAGTTGGAGATGTTAAAATTATTAAGAAGAAAAATAAATCATATGTTTAATTTCTTAGAAATTAAATAACCAAAAAAAATTTGAGAGAAAAACAACTCGCATAATACTTAGATTTTAAAAGATGAAAGTGGAGAACCAAGATGGTGATATAGATAAGCACTTGTACTAGCCACCTCCCACAACCACATCAAAATTACACCTAAAATACAGAACAGCCTTTATTCAGAAATGCCTGAAATCTGACTGAATGGGAGTTCTACAACCAGAGAAGTAAAGAAAGCACATTGAGTTTGGTAGGAAGAGGGGAGGTAGGGATCAGGCTGATCCAACACCTATGTTTAGCTTAAAAAAAAAAAGGATAGCTCTTTTGTGGCAGACTTCCATGAGGAATAAGGGATACTAGCCCCTTTACACAGCATTCTATGGCTGTAAAGAGACTCAGACAGTGCCCCTTAAAGTACTGGCACATGGATTTACTTGGACTTGATCCCTTTGGACTCCAGCACTAGGGTGGCAGCTTAAAAGGAACCTGGGACAATCTGGGAGGAAATGGGTTGTGTGGCATCAGGCCAAGAACTCCAGGGTAACCAAACAGGAGTGCTTGAAGGGGTAATTGCTTCCATGCTGGGACCTACCTCATTGCAGACCTGACTGGCAGCCAAATATGAGTCTCCATCAGCATGGCCCACACCTTGTTCCAGGGTGATTCCCTGAGACCATATTCCATCCAGTTGGCAGCCCCACCCAAGCTGTTTGCAGTAGGGGTTTTTTATACAAATGGCCTGTCCTGGCTCAAGCTTCAGACTTTCCTAAATTCTCTTAGGAAAAAGAAGCTATAGCTGGTGTCAGCATGCCCCATATCTTTCAATAAGAGGTTCAAGACCTGGCACTAGCACTAGTCTGCCTTGCTTCACAGCTGGGCCTTGCCTGGGCACTTCCAAGCCCATTACAACTAGCAGCCATATGCAGAGCATTTTGTAGCTCTTGCCAGGTGGCCCCAGGCAGTGGCTGACTTTTCACTTCCAGGGAGGTCTCAGAGCCAGTGTACCTGGTGGACAGCTTCAGACCATACCAGATCACAACTCTACACATACACAAGTGACACACTCAAGGGGCAGACTCAGTGAGCACCAAATCCCCACTGAAGCAAGTCCTGCTACACAGGAGTGTCTCCTGCACAGCAGTTCTTTCACTGTAGTCACAGCTGGTCACCACAGCCAGCCGTGAGGTCAATTTTCCCCAGAGAGACCAACAGCAATGAAGGCTCAACTATAAGACTGTGCATGTAGCCCACACAGGAGTGTAACTAGAGTACCCAATTCAGGTGACTGGGGAGGCTGAGCCACTGGGCCCTACAGGACATATATACTACACAAAGCCATTCTTCCAATTCCAGGGGACGTAGAAGCTCTACATAATATGAAGAAACAAAAACAAGGAAGCAATCAAAATGGGAATACAAAGAAACACCTCAAAAATGAAAAAGAAGAAATCTCCAGAAACAAAAACAAAAACACAAAATGAAATGAAAGCAAACAAACTACTAGATAAGAAACAATATAATATGAACTGTTAAAGGGTATTCTTAAAGAAGAGGAAGGAGAAAAAAAATATTAAAATACAATCACTTTGAACATGTTTTCATGTGTCTCTTGGCTTTCCTTCAGTCATCTTTCGAAAAGGTTCTATTTAGGTCCGTTGCCCATTTTTTTTATTGGATCATTTATCTTCCTTTTATTAAGTTGTCTAAGTTGGCTGTAGATGTTGGAGATTAAACTTTTATCAGTGAAAACATTTGCAAATATGTTCTCCCATACAGTGGTCTTTCTTGTTGTTTTGTTGTTGGTTTCTTTTGCTGTACAAAAGCTTTTTATTTTGATGTAGTCCCATTTGTTTATTTTTTCTTTAGCTTCCATTGCCTTTGGAGGAGTATCAGTGAAGAAGTTCTTTCAGCATATGTCTAAGATTGTGCTGTCTGTGGATTCCTCTAATATTTTTATGGTTTCCCTTCTAATGTTTAAGTCCTATATCCATTTTGAGTTTATTTTTGTATTTGGTGTAAGTTGGTGGACCAGTTTCATTTTTTTTACATGTATCTGTCCAATTTTCCCAGCACCATTTATTGAAGAGGCTATCTTGGCTCCATTGTATGTTCATGCCTCCTTTGTCAAATATTAGTTGAGCATAGTGTTTTGGGTGGATATCTGGATTCTCTATTCTATTCCATTGGTCTATATGTCTGTTCTTGTGCCAATACCAGGCTGTTTTGAGAATAGTTGCTTTGTAATATAGCTTGAAATCTGGTATTGAGATCCCACCTACTTTATTCTTCTTTCTCAGAATTGCTGTGGCTATTTGTGATCTTTTTTTGTTCCAAATGAATCTTTGAAGAATTCTTTCTAGGTCTGTGAAATATGTCGTTGGTATTTTAATGGGTAGTGCATTGAATCTATAGATTGTTTTGGGTAGTATGGACATTTTATTGATGTTGATTCTCCCAATCCATGAGCATGGTATGCTCTTCCATCTGTTAACACCTTCCTCTATCTCTTTTGTCAGTGTCCTGTAGTTTTCTACATATAGGTCTTTTACCTCTTTAGTTAGGTTTATTCCTAGGTATCTTAATTTTTTTTGGTGCGATAGTAAATGGGATTGCTTTTTGAGTTTCTCTTTCTGTAATTTCACTATTAGTGTATAGAAATGCCACAAATTTCTTGGCATTAATTTTGTATCCTGTTACATTGCCAAATTCATTTATTAAGTTCAAAGTCACTAATTATCCGAGAGATGCAAATCAAAATGACAATGCGATACCATCTTACACCTGTCAGAATGGCAATCATCAACAAATCAACAAACAACAAGTGTTGGCGAGGATGTGGAGAAAAAGGAATCCTTGTGCACTGTTGGTAGGAATGCAGACTGGTACAGCCATTGTGGAGAACAGTATGGAGTTTTCTCAAAAAACTAAAAATGGATCTCCCATTTGACCCTGTAATCCCACTCTTAGGAATTTATCCTAAGAAATCACAAACACCAATCAGAAAGGATTTATGCACCCCTATGTTCATAGCAGCACAATTTACAATAGCTACAATTTGGAAACAGCCTAGGCGCCCGTCAGCAGATGAGTGGATCAGAAAACTGTAGTACATCTACACAATGGAATTCTATGCTGCCATTAAAAAGAAGGAACTCTTCCCATTTGCAGCAAACTGGATGGAACTGGAGAGCCTTATGCTTAGTGAAATAAGCCAGTCATTGAAGGAGAAGCACCACATGATCTCACTCATTTGTGGATAATAAAGAACATTGTAAACTGATGAACAAAAGGATAGATACAGAGGCCGTAAAGCATCAAACAGACTGTGAAATTATAGCAGGAAGATTAATGAGAGGTGGGGTAGATAAGAGATCAATCAAAGGAATTGTATCTATGCATATAAGCATAACCAATGAACATAGACACTGGGGGGTTGGGGTATGCCTGGGAGGGAGGGGGAGACAATGGGGAGATATGTATATATGAAACACAATTAAAAAATACAAACAATCAAATGTAAATAAATACATAACTATCAATAACTTAATCTAAAAATAAATATAAATGAACAAGAAATCTAATGAACAAAACAAACTGATGAATAAAATATAACCAGAGGCCTAGAAATATGTAACAGGCTGATGATTCTCAGAGGGACAGGGGAAGGGGGTTGGGAAGAGATTAACCAAAGATCTTATATGCATATATGCATTACTTATGGACACACACAATAATGTAGTGTAGGCTTGGGGGGGGGTGGGGGGATGAGGAGGGGAACGGGGGGGGGAGGGATCTGTAATACTCCCATTAATAAAGATTAAAAGAAAACAAAGAAACAAAAATAAATAAAGAAAAGTAAAATAAAATGGTGAAAGCAAAATGAGAATATAAGAGGAATTCACAAATCACCTTAAATTGTAAATAGAATTGGACATTTTAACTGAATGCCAATACTCTAAAATGTATAATACTTTTTTTCAAATGCAAGTTTGTCCTTGCATACAACTTCTGTATTACAATACAGAAAACTGTATAACTGAAGTAAATTTAGTAGTAGTAATAATGCTGAAGTTTTATGGGATTTATGTCGTATGATGGAAAAAATTTAATTGGAAGAGGAACACATTGCAATGTGATTTGAAGTTGCAAAATCAATATTTTTGCATACATTTCTTTGGTGTCTACATCAGTAGAATTGACGTGGTAGAAGTCCCAAATAATTCAATTTGCTAAAATACAGATTTTAACATATAAAGTTTTGTAATTTATTGAGAAATTATAGAAAGAATAAAGACTTCAAATTAAGAGAATTATACTTGAATAAGTAAGGTTGCATAACTTCATAAAGTATCATATCCCACTCTAAGTAGGATGTAAATATTCAACTTTGCAGAATTATTACAGGAACTACAAGATACACATTTTGTTTTTATGTTGTTGTATGTTTTGTTTTGTTTTGTTTTGTTTCGTTTGCTTAATCCTCACCTGAGGATATTTTTCCATTGATTTTTAGAGAGCAGGAGGGAGAGGGAGAGACAGAGAGAAAGAAAGCATCAATGTGAGAGAGACACATTGATTGGTTGCCTTCCATAAGCACTCTGACCCCAGAGCCAAAGACTGAGCTTGCAACTAATGTATGTACTCTTAACCAGAATTGAACTCACAACCCCTCAGTCCACAGGCTGTCACTCTGAACACAGAGGAAAACTGGCTGAGGCACAAGATGCACATTTTTCAATTCCAACCATCATGCCTTTCATATTGTTGGTGCCCATGAAGTATGGAATTTAACCTCTGCAGCAATGTCACTCATAGTTTGCAAACTTATGCAGAATTACTCAAGTAAGCTTGGCATAAATTAGCTAATGCTTAAATAAGTCTTGAGGTATTAGTGATAAATGTGATGCAAAGAAATTTTCAATTATTTAGCCAAAAGTTTGTCTATACATTAATAAAGATATTTTCGCTATTTGTGTGAGGTAGACTATAATGATATAAGGTATACAACAACAAAAAAATAGAATGATAGTTTTAGTTAGAAACATCAATGGAGTAAATTCTATAACTTCATCAACTAAAATTAAGTTTCAGGATGTTATAATAGGAAGAAATTTCTCTAAAGAATATTTTACTCGACTTAGCTGGTTTTGCTCAGTGGATGGAGCACTGGCCTGCAGACTGAAGTGCTTTAGGTTTGATTCCGGTCAGGGGTATGTACCAGAATCAACCTATAACACCTCAGTCTGCAGGCCGACAATCCCAGGCCCAGTGGCGTCAAGTGAAGAAGGCAACCAAACAATGTGTCTTTCTCACATTGATCTTACTTTTCTCTGTCTCCCTCTTTTCACTCTTTCTAAAAGTATCATTGAAAAATATTCTTGGGTGAAAATTAACAAAATAACATAAAACAAAAAATAATATTTTATTTAAAGAGTAAAAATGAATTTATCTTTAGTCAACGGTAATCATTGCATGTATATTATGGATCAGGCACTGTATTAGGCACTGGAAAATGAAAGGGAATAAAACAACCAATCAAAAAAACAATTTCTGTCTTCCCATTGTTTACATTTCAGAGAAGAAAAAAATAACAATTAAATGAATGGATTTATATATGTCAGGCTGTATGTGCTGTAGAGAAAAATATAGCTGTAAAAGATGGTGGAATCTCCAGGCATGGGAAAAGTAGACTATTTTGAGGATGCTCAGAAGTATATTTCTGGAGAGGCCTAGAGTAAATAATAACCCTGAAGATACTTTGAGTGAGATATCCCTGTTATAGACATCCTAGGACTAGGGCCTAGAGATGGAAGATGTGTGGTGTTTTCTAATGCCAGTAAGAAGGCCTGGTACTCATTACGATAGGAGGAAAGTGACAGTACACTAGGTAGGAGAGCTCTTGCTAAAACTGGTGATAATTAGATATTAGTGATAGTTTTGTATTGCTATTGATAGTTAGATATAATTCCGAGTATAATGGAAAACCATTGGGACATAGTTAATTAAAAAAGTGAAAATGTTTACATAATTTTCTTTAATAGAAGGTCCCAAATGCTATATGGTGACTAATTGTACAGGTGAAATTTCTACCTCAGGGAACATTTATAAATCAATTCTAATAATGCTGGTGCCAGAAAACAATGGTGGTAATGAGCAGTCAAACCTTGCAAATATCTTGAAAATAAAACTCAAATAATTAATTTGTTTAATAGATTCCAGATATGAGGAATTATGGATTGTTCCAGAAATTTAGTCTGAGCAAATAAAGAACAAAGTTTCTGGTTAAGAATTTAATAA